>JAEQBH010003324.1:0-580887 GCA_016808115.1 Tetrastigma voinierianum
GTTCATGGACATTGAACCAGACCTGTTGAATCTTTGCTCCGAGAAAGAATTAGTACTCGATGGGCGTGGGCATCTTAAGCGTTATGGCATGAGAAAGGACGAGGGTTTCCAGTGTTCTGCCACCGCCCTTATACGTCGATATCTTAACCCGACTATTCGGTACCCACGAATCGTGGTCTGGAGTTCTGGCTTGGAGTTGTCCGCGCCGCGTTCCGGTCGGGCCCCAGGTGGATCTGTGCAGTTCAGTCTTGGAGCATGCTCACGTGGACTCTTGTTTTTCTGTTTGTTTACTACGTGGTATACCTAGCCTATTGATTACAGTAATAACCAAAAATCATTTACATATATAAATGAACTACTTAGGAGTGGTGTTCGACAAATCACCTTGCTCTTACAGAGCATCGTTTTTGCCAAATACTTAGACCATCTCATTGATTGGCTGAAACACCGACATCTAAATACAATTTTGGCTCCCAAAGTAGTGACTTTGGGTTTGGCTAAATTGCAGCTAATGCATCTCAGTGATGAAGCATCAATTTTTGTATTGGATTATTGAACATGGTTTGTACAATAATTACGTAATATACATGATTTTATTTGTCAGCAGAATATTATAAAATGTATTTATTAAGTGTGTTCCATCAAGCTAATATTTTAAATTAATTACTGAGTTCTTATAAAAAATAAAGAAATAAATGGTATCAACTTATAGGAGTGTATTGGATTAATAAGAAAATATGATCAAATGTGCATGATTGTTAATATTTTGTTGGAGGCTAATCATACTGTGTATTTTAAACCTTATAAAAATGGACTGACAACATTATAAATATTAAAAAATTACTTATATTTTAAATATAATTTTATGACTTAAAGAAATCAAATTAAATATTGGAGGAGATGTGTTTTCTGCCTACAAAATCAAAATTAAAAATTAAAATATTGAGGTGTGCTAAGGTGGAAAAATTAAAAATAGTAAGTGAAAGTGTCAGTTTTATTTATGGTTTAATAATTTTATGTGATAGGGGAGGAGGATTGTGAATGTGAATTTCAGGCAAATAAATTAATTCATATCAAGACGAAGTTTTGTTTCTTTATTATGCACAAAACTATGATTATGTGATTTTTGTATTTATTAATATTTCTTTATTATATGTTATTTTGAAAATAATTAGAGAGATTGATAAAATATTGTAGGCTAATAAAATAAATTAATTTATATAAAGTAGAATGTTTATTTGCATTCAGTGGCTTATGAGCGGCCCCAAAAAAATACATAATAAGTCTCAGCTTGTTTTCATTCATTTTGAATCGGACGTGGGGGTGCGGGGAGGACCTTCAGCGATCGCGAAGATGGGATGTTAGCCAGGGGAGGAAGAGGAGGCGGGGTGGGTTGTCCGGTGGTGTCTTGCCGTATACATGTCTATTACCCTAGCATCGATCGTGAACAGTCTTGGTGACCCATATACGAGACTCTTTTGTCTCTTGGCCGATGGGATAATCACGTCCTCTCTTTATCTCCCTCTTCACTACCACTGCGGTTGAACACGGTGTTAAGGCTCTGGCTCAGGTGGGACAATATAAGCGATGCGACATTGTGTGCTCGCCGTCTGATCTTTTTCGTTTACTCACCTGCATAAAAACTGATAACATGCGACTTCGCTCATATCTTGTGCCATGTGAATTTATCCTTTAAGTTCTTATCATTATCTTGTTCGTAGTAAATGACATGTGTCATTTCTTTGCTGGACTTTAAATTCATATCTTCTTGTACATGTGGCGTAATCAGGATCATATTCAAAACAAACTTGTGGTGCGACTGAGGTGGTTTGTCTGAGTCATATCAGAGTGTTTTCTGATTCGATTCGGTGATACCGTGCATATTGGATCATATCATTATCACAGTAGAAGCCATTAATCAAGTCCACTGCTGTATTATTTCGAATGAAGGTTGCACATTTATTCTGATTATGTTTTATTAAATTTTCATTTTCAAAAGTGGGCGCAGTTGGGGTGAACGGTTGGCGGATCAAAAGCCCGGAAGTACCGGACCCCCTCTACATTTTATTTCAATCAAAACATTTGTTTGTGGGACCATTTGAACTTTCATTATAGCTTCTTTAACAATAAACGTTTACAAATTCAAAAGGCCCAATAACATTCTAATTTAACAGATTACATTATTCAAAATAATGTCTTTATATAATGCATTTGTAATGTAAAAGATACTTTTAATAATCTGGAATTTACAATATATGTTTTCATACCCCAGTTTGTGTTCCACATATGAATTATAAGTGGATTGGATTTAGTTGGTGAATCGTGTGAGCAACAGTGGGCGGTATGGTTCACATTTAGTATCTCTCCACAGCAGCTAAGTTAACATTCACGTGGTGTCGTTAGTAGATGTCTTGTTGTCATTCGGTAGCAATGTGATTTCGCATTCAACTTATCACATCCCATATGGCTTGCAGAAGTTAACTGTCCACATTCATGTCGGTTGGTGAATCTTGTCTGTTTGTCGTGTCGGTAACAGCTGTGATTTTACATTGTGTGCAACCATCCCTTAGCTATAAGTGGTGGGCGGTTCCGGTTAGTGAATCTGTCTTGTTGCGTGATTGACCTTAATGTGATTTGCATTCAATACTACCACAGCATATCACATGGCTAAGTCGGGTGGTTGGGTAAAGATCTATCATTTGTTATCTTAATTGCTGTGGTTGGCGTTTGGATTATCACGTCTGTACACATGCCTTTATAGAAGTGTTCACGACGATTAGGTTAGTGAATCGTCACAGGCATTTGATAATTACCATTTGCTGTGTATGATGTTGGAGAGTTGGTTCAACCGCGGCGACTCGTGCGTTGTGAATCCCATCATGTTGGTCATTCAAACAGACTGGTTTAGCATTCATGGCCCGATGGCATGATAATTGGGTTGAGCGAATCCGTCATGTTGTATTCCATGCACGTCTGTGTTTACATTTCAAGCTGTTCTTCAGCAATTAGTTGGTGAATCCTTCGGACTGAGTGGATGAACATTTCAAATGGAACATTTTTATGCGATAATTTCATTTATAGTTCAAATACATTACACCTACGTGCATATGTGTGACAAACATTCGAATAACTGTAATTCAAATGGATACATGCACATATATGTATATTTCACCTAAAATAAAACTCATTTTGATCAATCACATTATTCACATCATTTATATAGCAATAAACATTTTAGTCTGCTGTAATTCAAATCAATATATATATATAGCAACATTCTCTATTTCTATATATGTATATATGTATGTATGTAATATCTTACTTATATATATCAACTGTATATATGTGCTATTTCTAACAGACAATGAGCGGTCATAGTCACGTTACTTAGATGTGTGGATCTGTGTGACCAGGGCATTTTAGGACCTAAAAATGGACTTCAAATGTTATATATATGTATATGTATGTCCTTATGCTATATATATATATGTGTAGCTTATCCCCTACATGTTCACAAATGGCATTCTTAGATCTGACTCACATTACATCTTCACATATCATTTATTACCTTTTACGGATTATATGATATGTCATGCAACTTAGCCACATTGTATGGCTGGCCTTATTAATATTAGTATTCATGTATTTTAGTTAGGCATTTTCCTTATCATTATAATGTTTGTGACTGTTGTGGCCTTTTCTATATTTTCCTTGTTCATGCACCTTACATGAAATGTGCTACTTGTAGCAAAACTATATTGTGTCTATTGATGAGTGCTTAAAACCTGGGATGCTCAAAATCTGGATGACATGTTGAGTTTGTGCATTATTTATATAATTTGAGTGTTGGAACAACAGTGCAGTTTGTTTTTGAATGGAGGCATGATGTGTTAGGGAAAGAACAACCACCTGACTCATTGAAAATATGAGAACACATTACAAGGGAAGTATTGCCTGTGTGCGGCGTCACGAGTCCGTTTGGGACTGAGCTCAGGGGATCGACGGGTGCGTTGCGGCGTGGCGCGTTCGGCGTGCAGTCTGAAGCGCGTCTGTTCTGCGCGGCGTCCTGCGTCATGACGTGATCAAAATGCGCATCTGCATCATTAAATCTGCGAGGGGAGCTAGAGTTTTGGGATTATTGAAAACGTGCGGCAGAATAAATTGCGGAACGCTGTCTGAACGAGGATAATCTCATGGGCTTTTGTGACCAGTTTTTATTCTGTATTGTTTGATTATTTTACGGTTCTCACACATGAGGTGTTCTTCACATTGATATTCTATTCATGATGTTTCCTAAACTTGTTTCTAGGGTTACATCAAACATAAATCCTGATGCAAATGGTTCTGATTTAGCATTGTGGTTCAGCGGGCAGCTCTGTAATACCGCATGTAGTATGCAATTAATATCGGCCAATATTGAACATGCTTACACAGCGAAGAAGATCCGAGAATTGAGAGATGAGGACGTGGATCAGGTAAGTAACTTACTGTGGGTCGGACGACTAAGGATGTTAGAACTGAAGGTGGTTTTGGGGGTTGAACAGTCAGCATTTCGAATCTGGAGGTGGGATGGGAGGTTGTGGTTATTCAAATAGGCGAATATACCTCAGAGGATATCTGTGGGGCGGGAGGATCAGCGCGCGATACGTGATGTATGACGAATGCGATGTAACTTGTCTTTGGGAATGATCATCGGGTGTGAGTTTAGTACGAAAACATTGTTATCAGTTCACCCGAAACCAGTAGCGGTTGGTTTGATGACCCAATTCATCTTAGGATGAACATTCGAGATGTTATTAGGAAGCGGAACATCGTAGTCAGTGGTCAGCATCTTCCAGCATGGATGGTGCGTGCGCTGTTGCTGCGTGTCAGGCACGGGCGACCGTGCACTTTAACCATTGGGCATACATTTTATACCTTTGCTGACTGTTTCGGCCTATCAGAGTTTTGGCGCCGTTACCGAGAGAAAGGCTTAAGTGATGTAGGTATTAGCATATAGATATGTTGCTGAATTTTGTGTTGTTATTTTGGGGCTCTGCGTAATTGGGTTTTGACCCAGTTGGTGTGTTGTTGAATGGGTTGGTGAGGTATGCGGCAGCAAACACCAGATAATCAGCACTTGTGTGATCCGGGCGCCAGAAAAGACCTTACGCGCAGTTAAACGAGGGCGGAGGTGGGCGGATCAGAACTCGATGGTCATGGAAACCTTTGGCAAAGATTTTGGCTGAACGGCCGAACAGCGGCCCGAACTAAATCAGCGGTGACTTCGCCACGACGGGCGATCCGTACATGCTATTGGAATGGGTTGTTCTGCGCCTGGCGACGCGTTGTGGACGAACTTAATGACGGCCACCAATTCAAGCAAACGGGCGTTGGGTGGTCGTTTGTCTGAATTGCCCGACACTTGTATTCCATGAACTTACCCGGCGAACGAACACATGCATTGACTAACTTCCGAAGTTTGCGATACCCATCAAGACGCTATGCTGGTGTCAGCGAAGCCTAAGAACGCGTTATTTAACGCTGAGGACGTGAAACAACGTGATGCCCCAGTCGGCCTTTATGATTCATTTGTTTGTAAACGTTTGTTGGTTCCGACGAGTTCTCCCAGCACGAGGTTTTTTTAAGCGGTGGGGATGATCAGACTACCGGTCAGTGGAGGAAGAACGTGAGGATGTGGGTTGGGTTCCATAATTGTGGAAGTGTCCTACCATGGAAACTGCTGAATGAATGCAATCCCACACCTTTAATAATGGAAGTATGGCGTGACAATGATAGACCTTCGGATGATGATAATGGACTTCAAGCGTATGAGCATGTGGAAAATCTGTGACACAGAAGACATCGGAGCTTAGTGAGAAAACTACGATACGCTACGTGGGTAGCCTGACGATGAAGTCCTCAAACCGTCGGTAAATCATGGCGCTGAAATTGCGACTAGAGCTAATCGAGAGGCGCGGGCGTACTATGGACGGCTCTGCTGGGGTTGTGTGGCAATTACGTGGGGACACGGTGGTGCAGAATGGTCAAAGGAACCCTCGGTGGAAGCAGCTTCTGTGATATCGAGGTTTAACTCCGATGATCAGCGTGCGAGACCGTATGGGGGTAGCAACTACGAGAGGCATGGAGAGCATCGGGGGTTTACTAAGGGTAATAGCACACTGTAATCGAGCGGACGTTAAGCGTGCCAAGGGTATGGTTGTGGAGAACCTGTCGAGGCTAATATGCCTGTCAGTACCAAACTAATAATTTCCCGCCCGAGAAGGCCGGTTTAAGCTGACTCGCTTACAGATCATGTTTTTTTCTCATTCAGGCGTTTATAAGATGGGTTGGGATATCACGTGTGGCGTATATTTCTCAGCCAGTTAAGCACAATCATGACTAAGGAGTTTGGAGCTACAATGGGCCAAAAACCAACAGCACTACGGAAAGGCAGCAGGATTCTCTCTGAAACGTTCGGGAGAGGTAAACCGAGAAAGAATGGGAGGCGCAGCTGCGTTGCGGTCACGGGTGGAGAGAAGAACTGGATCTGAGGTGCAGCCGCCGTGGGGTTTGGGGCGAGGGCGTCTGCGCTGACGAGGAGCGAGTGATGATCAAAACGATCACGAGACGTTCGAGAACTTCCCGTGGCTGGGTTTGCGACACGCGCGGATCTTTGCCACGATCTGGGCTCGTTGGACAAGCAATTCAGTTCAGGACGAGGTAAGAGCGCATAAACTCCATTTGCGTGCCACAGAAGCGAATACCATTTACGATAATATCTCAGTTCATGAAAGACACATTTTGTCTGAGAAAGAAGGTGCGCGGACCGAGCGTTAGCTTAACGAGAAAAATGCGATTACCATCTGCACCGAGAGGAAATACACTTTGGCGCAAGACCAGTTCACCTCCAGGTACAGTGGAAATGCTATTTTGAGAGTGACATGGTTGGTTTTGACATCATTCTTGTGTTTTGTCGTGGCGTTTGGACTAGGAGAAGCCCGTATCCGGCTCGATCCTCTGAAGCATGGGCGGATCGCAAACGCAAGAGGGATAGATGTCAGTGGATGATGATTTATCTTTTAAAATGAGATTTCGGTTTGGGCTGCAGAGGGAAGATAAGATACCGATTATCTTGGGACGGCAGTGACAATGCGAAACGTGTTGATGGGGGGCCGGCCGAGCAAATTACAAGAAAGAAAAATAAGTCAATAGACCGAGGGTAGGACACCCGCGAAAATGATCATCTTGTGGTTTGGAACAACTGGTGGGAGGACTGCTATTCATGCAGCGAAGTGGTCTCAGCGACGGCGGAGACCCAGCCCTAGTGGCAAATGCATCTGGGCTGGATGAGCAGAAGGCGAAGAGAATCGCGTTGAGTGGATGGTTCTTTGGGCCTGATGGGAGTGTTGGATCAGCTGGCGAAAGGCGGCAGTACGTGGCTGATTCCATCGATTGAGCAGTGCGCAGAGATGAGCAAAAAACCTTCTACTTCCAGCCATTTGAGACATACCACGAGGGGGTGGACCTCTCTGCTTCCATTAATTATCTCATCATCTAAACCAGACTGGAGGAAGAGAAGTTGTGAGGGTTCTTGGCGATCTGAAACAAGCACTGGATGGTCTGGCCCGACACAAGGATTCATGCCCTTCTTATGTATGACCCGTGAAGACAGTCACAACCGGTGGAAGGCAGCGGGGAGGTGGGATCAGGCGACTGGAAGGGTTCGGCGGAAAGAAAGTTCTAAAATAATAAATCTGGACGGTTACCCATTTGACAGCTTATGGGTAAGCCACATTGGGATGCGGGAAGGAATAGTATTATCAGGAAAACAATATCTTCGTTCGGACGGTTGTCGTTGAAGAGAAACGTGTCAACTATAAGCCTGAACTGAGGCCACTGGAAAGATCACTTTCCTCGCTGCATTCCCCTGAATCAGTTCTCGATCGATTAGCGGGTATGAATATTATTGCTTTTGGACAGACTATTCAGTGATTACAATATAACAAATATCGCCTTAGCGCGATCGGGAAGCGTTTGGCTGCCTGCTGGTGACCTTTTCAGGCGGATGCCCGCCGGACATGTTGGATGTTTCAGCGATATGTGACGTTACCGACATGAAGGTGGGCGTGCGATTGAGTGTCTTCATGAGCGTTCTGATGGTTGGGTTGCATTTTGACAAGTGTCTATATGAAGTGGCTCTTGGGGACGCTGGGGATGGGCCTTTAGTATAATTGGGAAGAAATTACCGCTGTGTTTTGGAGGGACTGTCCTTGGACATGGGTTCTCCGGACCCCAAGAGGAATGAGGTAGGCAGTGTAGTGACGGTGAAGAGGCCCTGTTGCCTGCTGCGATGGGATCTGTGATTCTGAGGCCACCGTGCAGGTTCTACAGGACCCATGAAAGGATTTCTCAGTTCTGAAGCCATTATCTAACTTGTTAGTCCCGGGGGATCCCATTTGAGTTTGACTCCCAATGTTTTGAAGGCTTTACGGGTGTTGAAAGATAAATTGATCTCTGGCTCTATAGTTTGTGGCTCCAGTTAGTGCTTTTCCATTCGACGATGTGCGATGCAAGCGACTATCTGGTGGGGCGGTTGCAGAATTAGCGGAAGGCGCGGCATCTTTTGAGGTGATCCTCTGCGCATGAGGACGATGATGTCGGCGGACGTACCTTTGTAGAAAGCGTGGCCATGGCGTCTTGCTGACAAATTAGGCCATGTTGATTGGCGACAAAGTGGTGATTGGATGTTGTTGACCCGTTAGTAGTAACGACCCCAGAAAAGATACAAAACCGGGTGTTAGGTGAGATCATGCCATTACAAAGTGGCGGGTGTAGAATAAAGAACCTTGAATTTAGTGGCGGACCATCTGCTCCGGGAGGAGCGAAGGTATTGTCCGATGACATTGAATTTTGGATGGCTTTTGCTATTGGGGATGAAGGCGAGACAACCTTGGTTCGCCGGATTATGTGAACTCATTTGACAGTAGCTGGGTGGTTCCTGTGAAATTTAACTTATACGAGGGAAAGAAAAGGTTTTCAGACCTGTAAGTCTACATTGGGAGAAGAGCTGTCTCTTCTCTGGAGCAACGTGTGTGGGGTGTGGAGATGTGGAGGACGTCATATAACTATTTTGAACCATTGTCACGCCATGGTGTGGTGGACTGGTGGCGGAAGAGCGACGAATAAGGTTACCTACAATGTGGGGCTTTTATTTGATAACCGGCCTTCACGCGGCTGAGATGCTCATCTTATTCATTTGGCGAGTGTGACAGATAGAACCATCTCTGGAGAAAGGATGAGCCACACGGCGTCTATCTTGCGGAAGCAGGTGATGATCTATATGGGGGATCGATTTCATGGGACCATTCCCTACATCGTACAACAATTTGTACATCTTGTTGGCAGTGGACTATGTTTCAAAGTGGGTAGAAGCGATTCCTACACGCACAAATGATGCCATGTTGTGGTCCCACTCGCAAAGAATATCTTCACGTTTCTGGAACTCTCGAGCTTTGATCACGGATAATGGTACACATTTATGCAACAAGGTAATTGATAAGGTTTTGCAAAAGTATGGAGTACGCCATCGCACATCCCTTGCATACCACCCACAATCAAATGGACAAGCAGAGGTATCCAACCGTGAAATCAAATACATTCTAGAGAAGACAGTAAACAGCTCCAGGAAGGATTGGTCTAAAAAGATAGACGATGCACTCTGGGCATATCGCACCGCATTTAAGACCCCTTTGGGTATGTCCCCGTTCCGACTTGTGTATGGTAGAGCTTGTCATCTTCCAGTGGAATTGGAGATCGAGTTTATCAGTCACCTCGACAACCAAACACGTGATGCGACATCGGGCTGGTGAAAACGATCACTCACTTTAACTCCGCTTGAGCTTCGATGAGTTCAGAACGAAGCATACGAGAACGCCTGTATTTATAAGGAGAAGACCTAAGGCCTGCATGACAAGCACATCACCCGAAAAGAGCTCACAAATTACAACAGTTCTTTGATCCTAATTCCCGCCAAAGCTCTTTCCGGAAATTGTGAAGTCTCGACTGTCCGACCTTTTACAAAGTGACTAAAGTCTTTTCCTATGGAGGAGTGGAAGTTTCACACCTCGAGAAAGGCACATTCACGCGATCCAACGCTTAGAAGCCGACTATGAGGAGAGGTGTTGGCGCACAAGCAAGTCATTCCTCTAACAAATACGGTATGCATAATCAATTATCTGGTTTATGCTTCGTCACATCGAGATCCGTGATTGTCGTGAAGCACCCACATTAAATATACGCTTCTTGAGGCAATCATGTTCTAAATTCGTAGTTTAAGTTCTATAAGTTATTTTCAGCCTATTTTGGGTTCTATTGTGTTCATGGATCAATGCTTTGTTTGTTGGTTTAATTCGCGTGGATCCTGCTGCGGTGTGTCTTACGCCGTGTTCAATGACCGGAATGAAGTTCACACGTGGAGAGTTCTCGAAAGTGGGCGTATAATGGCATCGAAATTTCTTGAGAGACCTCACGTCGCGATCGCGGAGCTCCCACGCCGCGACGCCATTTTAACATTCTCCGTCACGTCAGCGACGTTGGGATTCTCACGCCGCGACGCGGGACTTTCACGCCGCTGACGCCACTTATACACGCTACGCCAAATTGGGCAGGTTTCGTACCGCCGCGACGCGATTTCACGCCGCGACGCGGGACTTCTTCTACCGCCGCGACGCCATTTTTACACGCGACGCCACGGTCACCGCCACACGCCGCGACGCGGAATCTCCACGCGCCGCGACGCCATTTTGATATGTCGCCGGGGCCACGCCGCTGACGCCGTCACGCCGCGGACGCCGCCAAATCAAGCTCACGCCGCGACGTGGTCCCGCACGCCGCGACGGAGACTCCGGTTTTACCAAGAATAGCTATCTTTCACCGCACCATCTCCTCCCTGAAGCCCTAGTCGCCTCCGCACGCCTGAAAGTTCACCGACCGATAGAGATCTCCTTGCTCTCGATCATCGTAGTCACCCACATTGTCGGTTTTGGACCATAGTGGCTTCCACCACTGCAGCCCGATTCTAGCTTGGGTATAGTAGTTAGGGTTTCTGATGTGTTTTTGTGTAGCCTAGAGGTCTTTAGGGGTCATTTCAAGTTAATTAGATTCATTAGGTTTTTCATCTCTTCGAGGTCTCATTGTGCCCAGTAGTGCTTAGTTAATTTCTTTCACGTAAGTATATGAAAGTTTTGTTATTTCGGTTTAACTTAGATGTCCGGCAACGGCAAAAGGTTCGCTGCTGAGTTCAGCTAGCCGAGGCCCCGACTCCCACATTTCGATGCCTCGCTAGAACTGATGCCGTGACGGCGAGCATAATTTGCAAACCGATCCTTCATTAGAGAAGGGGCTCACCACCCCGACGATTTTAGCAACCATCGAGGCCAAGGGCTGGCGGCTTTGTGCCAACCCCCCCGCCTACCGCCATGAGCGAGTTCGAATTCGACGCCAACCTCGCTCCCACGCCCCTCGCCAAAAAGGTCGTGGTGCGAGGTGTATTGGTCGCACTTCAGCGCGAGTCGATCAATAGCCACTATGGCCTCGGCATATCCCCACCGGCCCCTTTGATCGCCTCCGCGAAAGCACCGACTACCATGAGGTCATTCCGAGTGTTGACCAAAGGTCGTGGTGAGCGGTGGATCACGCGCGGGCCACGCAAGAAATTTCAAGGCCACATTCGCCTACATTCCTATAGTGTGGCATCACTTTATCACTCGCCTTATACCGACGACGAATGTGTGTGAGGTGACCGCCCAGCGTTCCTTGCTCAACTTCGCCATCCTACAGGATATACCATTTGACATCGGGCGTGCGCACGAGGATGCCATCCTCCATAACCGGATGCAAAATGAACCCGGGTACCTTTTCTGATATTTGGCTTCAGGTAAATGCTTCGGGCCTTTGACAACAATGAGGCCTGGCTTCACCCAATTAAGACCATTGTCTGCACACAATCCTGTGTCTGCAACCAGCAAGCCCATGACTGGGCCACGGCCCTCGGGACGAGGACGAGCCTGTGATTATCTAAGCCGCATGGATTCCCGGGTGACACCCAGGAGGACATCAGCCACCCCGCCCCGACCTCCCTCCACCTCCACCCCAAAGAGCCTCAGCGACCGTCCCTCCGCCCCTCCGACATTGAGGACCCGCTCTCCCTCACTAGCCGCTTTGACTCATTCCGGGATGAGACCCAGGAGCACGAGTCCTCAAGTATCAAAGATTATGGAGGCGCCGCGTGGCCGACATGCGCACGCCCGCCAATCGCCATCATTCTACAAAGAAAGAAAGAGTTATGCAGCCTGTACCGCTGCCAGCCCCTAGCTTTCCACCATCCACCGCCACCGCCACCGCAGTGATCTACAGGGAGTCCCTTACCCTCTATGTTTTTATTTTACCAGTGGGGACACTGGATCTTTGTTTGGGGCATTTTGTTCTGATACTATGTTTTAGTTTATCAATGCTTATTTGCGTTTGTTTTAGCTTTTAGTAGTTTATAGTATTGTTGGGCTTGTTCGCATTCGTCAGGTTTTGTTTTTAGTATTGCATGCAACAGAGGTAGTGCTAGCATTTGCTCGAAAGTATTGTGCATCACATATTTGCTTATGTTGGTGGAGTCACTTGTTAGTTGTTTGCTTGTTTTAGGATATTCATGCATAATGTAGTAATTGTATCTGGGGCTTGTGCCATGTTGAAAATCGAGGATCGATTTTAGATTGAATTCACTATAGATTGCTGCATGCATACATTTTGTTTGACACCAGAATTAGATTTTAATAGGTGAAAAAGGCTAGTGGAACCAATCCCGGGTAGTCAAGAAACCAGCTCTCAAGAACCCTATCACACTCACACACACTAGTGACGATCGTGAGTATGCATAAGTACCGAACCAACTACTAAAGTCGACCAACCTGGGGGAGACCCGAACCATTCCGAGCATGGACACCTAAACAAAGAGGATTCGCCACGAGCCCCAACCAAAAAGAGAAAAATACAAAAACATGAGAAAAAGAGAAAAAGAAATAAAGAAATAAAATAGGCATATGCATATAATACGGATCATCCACCTGGACCTGCACACCGAGGGGCCTATCAAAGCCTAATACCCTGAGCCAACTGGCCGGGAGTCATTGACTTCACTGCCCGTTACATGGGACAAAAGATGGATCATTCACGCAACCTAGGGCCATCGAGTTTGGTTGAGTGTTCGGGGTGAAGTTTGAAGGGAACTTAATGCTCGTGCCCTTAACTAACCGGTGAGTCACCACCGGATCCCCGCTACAGAACACTTGGCTAAACTTCGCACTAGGTCTTCTTCCATTTCTTGCTTTTGGTACATAGGAAATTCTAGATATGTAGACATGAATAATTGCGCGTCTTATCCTTGTCTAGTTCGATTCTTCCTAATAGGTGGGTTGAACTTAAGTTTGGGGGTATCGTAACTCAGGCATATTCTGGAGGTCACCTACCATAGGCACATAGGGTTTTGGGAACGGCCATTGAACACTATGGGAGTGGATGCACTAGTCAGTTTCACATACCTCAATCGAGGTCACCAAAAGTCAAGTATCTGTATGCCTCTATCAACATCGAGCAAAACAAAGGGGTATGTGAATCAGTCCAAATTGATCTCCTATTTTTCAGAATGGCATTACTGCCTTAGTGTGAGTTGCATAGTGTCGGGTGTGTGTCCTGTTTAGAGTCGGTTATTGCTTGAGGGCAAGCAAGAAATTAAGTTTTGGGGTGTGATGAGTGCTTAAAACACTCCGTATTATACTTCGTCATTTCCTGTATTTTCTGCTGTTGATTTGGCATTATTTATATAATTTTAGTGTTAGATTCCTTATTTAGTTTTTGTTTTGGAATACAGGCATGATGAGGCGAAAAGAACAACTTCTGGAAGCCATTTTGGAGAAATGAGGAGCATGCAAGGGAAGTCACCGCCACGTCGCGACGTCTCCACGTCGCGACGTCACCAAGTCACGACGTGGGGGTCAACAAATGCGTGTCAACTGGGCCACCACGCTATGACGCCACTCACGCCACGACGCCACCACGCCGCGACGTCGCTCAAAAAATCTGCATCCTATCATTAAATGCGAGGGGGCTCGGATTGGGGTATTGAAGAACGTGCGGCGGCCAGAGATACGTAATCGGGAGAGAACCCAATGCCGCACTTCAAGGATCTCCTTGGACTTTTGTATTGGTTTTTTTATTATTATTGTTTGATTATTTTTGGATCACATGAGGATGTTCTTCACATTACATATTTTATTTCTTTCCTTCATGATGTTCTAAACTATTTCTAGGTTACCAAACCCCGCTGCGCATAATGGATTAGAAATCTAACCTTTCATGTTAATCAATCGTTGTTAATTTATCACATCCGCCTATACTGCATGTTAATTATATGATAATATCCGCCAATATTAAATATACTTACAATCAAGATCCGAGATTCGAGAGATGAGGGTATTCAGTGGATCCGGGTAGATAGCTCTTGAATGATTCTGTAATATTAGAGATATTCAACCCGAAGGTGGTTGGGGTCAACATTAAGCATTTCTCGAATACCGAGTCGAGATAGAGATATACCTGATTCTATTCACGAATAGGCGAATATACCCTCGAGAGAGGATATCTCGTGAGGCAAGATCACCTCGCCATTGATATGTTATAAACAACTGAATAACAACATCTGGGGGAGAATAATCCACTGAATGTGACAGGGGGGAGATTTAACCCAGTTCCCACATTACTAATCACCAAACCACAATTTAGTTACAGCTTAGTATTTAAATCCCATCTTAGAATCATTTATCTGCATATTGTCCGAAAAGGTAACATCCTGTAGTCAATTCATCTTTCCCGTGGATCTGATACTCGCACACCAGTACACTATATTACTCGAGGCGACGCAAGTGCACTCGCGCACAGCATACATTTTATACACCGTTTACTTATCACCCATGAAATCACACCTCATTCATGTATTCTTATTCCTCTATGAACCTACTTTACTTAGAAATTTGAATCATTCCAATCGGATCATCCAAACTAAAGTTATGGCATTTTCATGCAAAACTAGTCAATTTACCGATATTGCACTGGGGACTTTAGAATACTCATTTTCCAGTGTCTTGACTCCATATTTGACACTTTTTCTTTACCCTTTAAAGCTAAGGTGCTAAGGGTTCTTCCAATTGGAATCACCCAAATCGGAGCACCGAAACTCGAGTTATGTTCTAAACAACCCGGACTACTCTATGTTCAAAAACAGAACCAGAAATTGGCTTGAACATAGCCCCACTTTGAGTGAATTTTTGGGCCACATAGAGTCAGAATCTGACTATGCCTATTTCTGGATGTTTGGTTCTCCTTGAAGTTTATTTTAAGTAGCCACTTGAATCACTCAAATCGGATAAGAAATGAGCAATTTATGGCTAAAATACGAATACTGGTCAAAATAGAGCAGGTCGCACTGCTCCACACTGCACCGGCATGTGTCTGGTTCCCAGGGTCGCACCGTACAGTTCAAGGTGTACTGGTACAGGTCACCGAAAAATGCCTAGAATGTGTGTTTTTCTTCCATTTTTCCATATGTTGATACCCAAATCAACCCAATACTCTATAAACACGTTAAGACCACTCCAAATTCATCTTATAATCTCTTTTCTACTCAAATTATCATTCACACATACATCTTCATCAAACCTTTCATGATTTTCTTCCCAAAATAACTCTAATATGGGTCATAACTCATACACACCAAATACAAGAATTTGTTAGGGCTTGTTCTAACTCCAAATTCCTTTACTTTGCAATTAAACCATGAATCCAACCTCAAAGGGAGGATTCCATGTTTTTCTTGTACATTTGGGGTTTTACCCACCTTACTCTCAATAATTTTTGGGTTAGGATGAAATCCTATCAAAACCCTAGAAAAATCAAATGCCAACAAGAAACCCATGTTGGGATGAAATTTTATCAAACCCTAGGTTTGGGGCAAGCTACTAACCATGCAATTGTATGGAAATTCATACAAGAATTCATACTCCATACCTTTTGGCCTTGCTTGAACTTCCTCCTTCTTCCTCTCTTCTCTTCTTCTTCTCTTCCTCTTCCTCTTTCTCTCTTTCCTCTTCTCCTCTCTCTTTCACGGTTTGGTCTCTAAAAATGAGAGACTATTTGCTCTATCCCATTGTGCTGTTAAGGCCACAGTTTTGGCCTTTTACATTTTCAACACTTTTCTCATTTTTGCATCTTAAGCCCATTCTTTATTATTTATATTCCATCTTTCTAATTGCCTTGAATCCCCATAACTTCTTCTCTATTTACATTTCATTTTTAAGTACTCTAGACATAAAACCCCTAGTCTTTCCCATTTATGACCACTAGGTCCTCAAGTGGTAAATGACCACTTTACCCTTGGCTTTATTATTAATTTCAGGTCTCTCGTTTTATTTCCCGAAAATTCATATTTAGCTTATAATATACCCTAAACAAGTCCGAAAACTATTAAGGTATATTTCGGGGTGTTACAGTTTGGCTCAGCCAGGAAGGCCCATCTACGCAACATCATATCAGGGGAAGCATTAGAAATACAAGTCGTATCCAAACTTCCCTGGCTGGAAACTACCATAACCTTTTCAGACACCGACATAGAAGGTCACAAAGATCCCCATGACGCATCCACTAGTGATAAAGGCCAGTCAGAGCTAACAAATGAATCTTACTGTGGTCCTTGGTCGACAATGGAAACTCAAAAGACATCATCTTCGCATCAGCTTTCGACAAAATGAGCATTGGAAGGGAGAAGCTAGATCTAGTCAACGCCTACCTACGTGGATTCTCTGGAGAAAGAGTGCTACCTCTAGGGTCGATACAACTAGTGCTCACTCTGGGAGACCCCCCATGCCAGGCTACAACAACAGTAAGATTTCTCATAGTAGATGCCCCATCAGCTTACAACATGTTATCAAGGTGCCCTCAATACCATATAAGCCATCCTCCGCTTACCATGGTTATCAAATTCCCAACCGCAAATGGAGTAGGAATGGTTCGAGGAAACCAGCGCATAGCCAGGGAGTGTTACTCAACATCAATGAAACAAAAAACGGTTGATAACATTTGCATGGACGAGCTCGACATGCGAGACGAGGTAAGCACTTGACCTGCGCCCTTAAAAGAACTAGAGCCTGTACAACTTGACGACCAACCAGAAAACCTCGTCTACATAGGGTCTAAGCTAGCTAAAGGCATCAGAAGCCTTCTTATCCACTTTTTAAAGCAGAACACGGAGGTGTTCGCCTGGAAGTAGGAAGACATGGGAGAAATCGACCCGGCAATAATCACCCACAGATTGAACATCGGGCCTCATTCCTTAAGCCGCCTGCAAAGAAATGAGCCTTCGCCTGCAAAGCGTAAGGAGATTAATGAAGAGGTCTGCAAATTCCTCCAAGCATATGCAATCAGGGAGGTTGAATATCCTAAGTGGTTGGCCAACATTGTTCTCGTCAAAAAAGCAAACGGCAAATGGCGACTTTGCATCGATTTCACAGATATCAACAGGGTCTGCCTAAAAGATAGCTTCCCTCTACCTCGGATTGACCTCATAGTGGACGCCACTGCCGGTCATGAACTCCTTAGCTTCATGGACACCTTCTCTGGCTACAACCAAATCAGTATGGATCCCAATGACCAAGAGAAGACCTCATTACCAGTGTGGCGATCGCTTATCAGGACACTCTAGCTGAAGAACAGGCACTGACAGAGTTGGTGGAATGATACCGTGTAATTGGAGATCTATGGAGGTAATATAGACGTATATGTTGGTGTACCGGCTAAGGCCAAGCCTATATAACCCACCACTCGAGGTATGCTCTAGATCCTGAAGAGCTACAACATGAAGTTAAACCTGGCCAAATGCACCTTTGGAGTCTCCGCCGGGAAGTTCTTGGGTTTTATAGTTAACAGCCAAGGAATAGAAGCAAACCCAGACAAGATAAAGGCCGTGCTCGACATGCTGCCACCTTCAAACATTAAGGACATTCAACGCCTGATCGTTAATAGTCAAGTGCTTAGTCGCTTCGTGTCCAAGGCCAGCGACAAATGCTTCCTACTTGTGCTCTAAAAAGGCCTTCCAATGGACGATTATTAGCAAGGAGGCATCTCGGGCCGCTAAACCTACCTAAGCCTCTCCTCCTCCCCATCTCGTAAGCCCTTCCGAGGAGAACCCTCACTCTACCCGTCGCTTCAAACTCTCAACTAGTGCCTCCCTAGTCGCAGGACGGATGTGGCACAAAGAGCTACTTTACTATTGCAGCCGAACTTTGAGAGGAGCAGAGGAGAGGTATCCAAAGATGGAGAAGTTGATCTTATCGTTGGTAACTACATCCTGAAAACTCCGACCTTCCTTCCAAGCTCATACCATCGAAGTCCCAACTGAATATCCAATGAAGCAAATACTGCATAAACCAGAAACCTCTAGAAGACTGATAAAGTGGGCTATAGAGATGAGTGAGTTCGACATCAAATACAAACCAAGGACAGTAATAAAAGGGAAGATCTTGGCAGATTTCATCATGGAATTCACCCCAAGAGAGCCCGGCCGGTTACCTAACTGACGCCCGAATCCATCCGGAGGTTATCCGTGGATCTGGGCCACCAATGCCCAAGGAAGCCGTGCAAAATCGAGCCCCGATCTCTCCGTGACGGGAGGTTAGATGTGGAATACGCCCTTAGATTCGGCTCTAAGCCCAATAACGAGGCGTAATATGAGGTCGTCATACGTTTAACCTCGCCCACTCCATGGAAGCCATCAACCTGTAAGTGAGTAAAGGACTCAATCGTAGTAAAACAGAGCAGAAGACTATGAAGCCAAAGGTGAGAAGATGATCCTATACCTCAAGAAGGTGCGAGAGTTGCTTAAGAAGTTCATACGAGTTCAGATCAACATGTACCAAGAGCAGAGAATTCTCGAACTGATGCCTTGGTAAAACTGGCAACAACCTCACAAGAAGACCTGGGCAGACTGATACTTGTTAAACATCTCCCAAAACCCTCGGTAAGCATCGACAACGGAGAAGTCTCCCTTGTGATGTCCGAACCGAGCTGGATGGACCCCATATGGGATTGATTACTTAGTAGAAGGAACATTTCCAAGCGACCCAAATGAGGCATCCAAACTCAGAGCTAGGTCGGCAAGATTCACCATTCATCGGGGGACCCTTTATAAATGAGGCTTCTCTATGCCCATTCTTAAGTGCGTGGGGAAGGAAGACGCTAATTACATACTCAGGGAGGTACACAAAGGCATTTATGGCAACCACATTGGAGCTCGAACCTTAGCGGGTAAAACCTTGAGGCAGGGATATTACTAGCCCACAATGCTCAAAGACGCAATAGAACTGGTCAGAAAATGCAAAGCTTGTCAGGAGCATGCCAAGATCTCTCATCTCCCATCCGAGCCACTGATGTCAATCACAAGCCCCTGGCCTTTTCAACAATGGGGGCTAGACATATTGGGACCCCTACCCATTGGAAGGGGCCAATGCAAATTTATCATTGTGGCCGTGGACTATTTTACCAAGTGGGCCGAGGTCGAACCCTTAGCAACAATCATAGGACAAAAGGTACGTAACTTCGTCTAGCGTTCTATAATATGCCAATTTGGGATCCCGAGGTCCCTCGTGTCTAATAATGGGAAACAGTTCGACAATCTTAAGTTCAGGGATTTCTGCGCCGAGCTCGGAATCAAGAACTACTACTCATCCCCAACTCATCCACAAATTAACGGGCAAGTTGTGCAGGTCACTCTATAAGGACTCTCATGCGTCAAGACTAAATTGGAAGATCTAAAGGGAAATGGGTAGAGTACCTCCCTGAGGTGTTATGGGCACACAGATCACGCCAAGTAGTCGAACTAAAGAGACCCCATCTGCTCCGCCTTTGGCACCAAGTAGTAGAGCCCTGCCGAGGTCGGATTAAAGTCACCAAGGATTGAATTCGCAAGCGCCAAACACAACGAAGAGGTTCTTCGCCTAAACTTGGATCTCCTAGAAGAAAAGCGTGAACAGGTCCTCGCCAAGTGTATTGGAGGACTTATCACAGAAAGACAACAAGATACTATGACCAAAGGGTCAAACCCAGAGTGCCACAAGCCCGCGACCTGGTTCTAAAAGCTTCGCTAGCAAGGAAAGACTCCCATTACATGGGAAGTCAGACCCAATTGGGAAGGGCCCTATATCGTATCCCGCATAATCTGACCTAGCAACTACGAGCCCAAACAAGAAGGAAAGACCCCGCCCACTCATGAAATGCCAAACACCTTCAAACTGCTTCACTTAATAAGACCTCTGAATGTAGTCTTTAATAAAGAATCCAAAGTTTTACTTTAAATAATGTTTCTATGTTCATTCTAGGTCAAGCCAATATTATGGTGGATCAAAAAATAAGTTATAATGATAAAGCAAGAAGCTCGGCTCGGAAAGGTCTGGGTGCAAAAAGCGCATGTTTCACAAAAGATTATTCTTTATTTCAGAGGAGTTACAATTACTGGCGTAAAATTACAAATAACTGGGTTGCTCTCACCTCGTGAGATTGTTTACACAACACAGCCTCTACCCTCAAGAAAAACCCACAAGGAAAAAGAAGAAAAAAGAGAAAGCAAGGAGCTCGGTTGGTAGAAGCTCTGAAAAGCCACATAACACAAACACAAAATTTCATTTCAGGGAAGTTACAATCACTTCAGAGGATTACAAAATCTTTCTTCACATCTCAAAAAGTTACAAAAGTCGTTCTCTACATCTCAAAAAATTACAATCAGCAATGTCGCTCTTCACATCAGCCAACACCCAGTCAAGGCAAAAACCACAAGAAAGGGAAGGAGAAAGAGAAAGAGAAAGAAAAGGAGAAAGGGAAAGAAAAGAAGAAAGAGAAAAGGAAGGAGAAAAGGGAGGATAGGGAGAAAGAAAAGAGGACAGGAATAATGGAGAAAGCGGGACTTAAAAGTGTTCCCTTTGAAGCATACCGCCCCCTTCGAATACGTTCCCTAGTCCAGTTCCATCAATTGGCAGGACTAAGGAAAAACACAACTCCCATAAGGGAGAAACTAGGGAAAAACACAACTCCCACAAACAGCGAAGCAGAGGAACCAAGCATCGGCCCATGACCTCCAAACTGACATCATACAATGATGATTGAACCTTGGGTTTTTCCCATCACTACGCACCTGTGCACTATCGAAGGCAGAAGAAAATGGGAGTAGAGTATAACCTCCACCCCATCAAAGGGAGGCGCTATTTATGCCACCTGACTGGTAATTCACGTGATTTGCACCGATTGCCCTCAAACCTACATTAAAGCTGCGCGCGCTTCCCCAAGGGAAGGGAGATTAAAGAGCCATGTGGCATAAGTTTAAAGGAGCCAAGTAGCTCAATTCAGAAGGTGCAACAACCGAGGAGCGAATAGCTTAGTTCAAAAGAGCATAAATGCACTGGGAGGCGTAACAACTCGTAGGGCACACACAGCTCAGAGCCCACAAATGGGCCGTAGCTTAATCGCTTCAAAAGGGCATAATAGCCCAGAGCCCAAAGAGTCGCTTTGTAGGAGCTTAACTACTCAAGGAAGGCCTCAGGAGCCCAAGAGCCCAAGAGGCCTTGGCTTCTCAGCTTAACTCGTCAAAAGGCCTCTGAGCTCCGTGCTGCCCAAGATTCAATTCTTGGAGCTCAACACCGTAGGGCACAATAGCCCGTGAGCCCCAACAAATCGCTTGAGATACCTAAACAAATTTCGAGATCAGAACTTTAGGCAATAGCCCGTGAGCCTAGTAGCTCGCCCGTAGCCTTAACTACTCAAAAGGGCAATAATAGGCCCAGAGCCCAAGAACTCAGCTTGAGAGAGCCTAAAACAAATTTCAAGGCAATTGCACCGAGGGCACAATAGCCTAGGAGCCCAAGAGCCTCGCCTCAGCTTAACTTTCAAAAGGGCACAATAAATTGTGGACCCAAGAGTTTAGTTTTAAGAACTTAACTGTTCAAGGAAGGCCTTATAGCCCAGGAGCCTGGTAGCTCAGTTTTGGAGAACTCAAACATCTTAGAAGGCTTTGTAGCCCAAGAGCCTCGATAGCTCAGTTTTAGAGAGCTTAAACAAATGTATGAACACAAACTTAGAGCCCAAGAGTCACTAGTAGAGCTTCACCTGGCCAAAAAGGCAATGTTCCCCGTGAGCCGATAGCTGAAGCCGGCTGAATAGCTCGCATGCACTTAAAACCAAGCAATTTCAATTTAGCAAAACAATAAAAAGGACAAATAATGAATCTTCGCATATCAACAAAAAGTCAAGAAGCACATAGTGGTTCAAAACAAATAAAAATAGCAAGGTTAAAATAAAAGTCTAGGCGCCCGAGGCCCGCTCCCGATCTGGGCGAAGTAGGGGGTCAAAGGCGTAACCCCAGCCGGGCAAGGTAAGAGCCGCCTCCGGAGGAACCCGAAGATCATCAGGCAAGGGAGCACGATCAAGGGCTCTCGAAAGCACTCAAGGGCTCAGAACAAATTTCCCGCAAATGGCAGATCTTCACCTCCTCATCGAAAGCCGGATGTTGAACTCTAAGTCCGGGGAAAGCCTGAGTCTCTACTGAAGGTAAGCCACCCGAGGCCCACGGGTGCAGCCCGTCCGAGCCTCGCGATCACTGCCCGGCAAGCCAAAGCCTCTTACCTCTCAAGGTCCATTAGAAGCTTGCCGAGCTCCTCCGTTAAGCGCTCCATGGAGCTTCTAACCTCCAAAGCCTTCGCGAACTCCACCCAAGTCGTCACTTCGGGTGCACAGTCAACAAATTTCGACAACCCGCAACTTCTCCTCCGCCAACCGCAGCCTTTGTCTTCAAACGACCTTCAAGTCCTTCCGGGCCTTCTTTTCTTTATCCTCTGCCTACGCCTTCGCCGTAGAAGCATGCTTCAGGTCAAATCTGTGCTTCACAAGCTCCTCAGTTAGGTCTCTTATCTGAGGTTGAAAGCCGGCACTCTCGGAGGTCAGGGAAGCAACCTTAGCCTTATAAGACTTCGCCGCCTTGGCGGAGCCCCCAGAAGGCTAGCCCTCTCACTGTGCCCTTCAAGTAACCACCTACCAAAGAACAAGAAAGAGTCAATTAACAGTCTGAAACAATTAGGAAATGGATCGACAAAGGTGCTAGGACGTATAGAAGTGGTTCCTTGGAGCAGAAGAGCCAAAGCCTCCTCAACGGACAAGGCGTCCACCTTTTTGAGGTTGGGATTAGGAATAATGGAGGGAACAGCCCTAACGGCGAGCTCCACATGAGAAAGTAGAGAGTCCTCATCCCCACAGCACCAAAGCGACCCCTTCCCACATCAACTGGCATCGGAGGAGGGGCTCAGCGCCTGTGACATGTGTGACCTGCACTCGAATTAGGAAGAACTCAAGAGGGCCCAACCACCCTCCTCCCCGAGGAATCTCCAAACTGATAGTAGACGAAGGCAAAAGAAGACCCACCTTTAAGATCTTACCCGTGTGGGGCAACCTCAAGTGGAAGCCCAGTTTTCCGTAGACACATCCTTTTCTTTCTTGTCAAGACTCCAGCGGGCTTGAAGCTTTCCCTAAGTGGGCTTCGCGATAAGAGGCTCCAAAGCAAAGACGAAGGAGATTTCGAGACAGGGGTAGAGAAGGCTTCATGACGAAGGAGGGAAAGACCTCAGAGCAGGAAGTCGTGTAGGCTTCGCACCAGACGGTCCGGGAATATCCGACCTAATGAGCTCAGAGTACGCCCGTGGGTGGCACCTAACCAACCTCCGCTTCACGTCTTTATCCTCAAGGCTAAGATCAGGTCGCACACCTAAAATCCACACAACCAAACCAGAGTTAGAGACATCTAAGGACTTCCAAAAATTAGACCCGATTGGAGCAAGGGAGAACTCACATAGGTTTTCAGGGGTGGTCTAAGAGGTCAGAACGCCAAGTGTGTCTTCCCGATCAACGGGATTATATTCCTAATTGCGGCCACTAATAAAAATAGCTCATTCCAGACTTATGGAAGATGGTATGTCTAAATAATTAGCCTAGAACTCGGACCGCTTGAGAAATATATAAGAAACCAGACTCTTACACCGAACAAATCGAAGGTCAGAGCTAGGTCAGAACCCTGCTTCCTTATCCCCTAAACAACAGCAAGGCTAACCAAAACGCTCCGTGGTTTCGGGCTAAAGTCATCGGGCATACGTTGAAGTCAAGAACACACTCCAGCTGAAAGGGTAGGCGGAAGTGAGACCATTTTCAAAAGTCGCCAAAAAAGCAAACCATCTTAGGAACATGGATGACGAAGAGGTGAGAGAAAGTCCGGACACCAAACATGGATACCAAATGAGGTCTATAACGAGAGTGGCAAAATTCCGCATAGGAAGGGCCCTTAACTCATCAGGGCCCACCGTATTCGAACACCCTGCGTACCTCTAAGATATCTGATCCCACTGATCTCGCTAACTTCCTTTACCCTTGCCAAGCAGAGAGGGAGGACCCACCATGGTTCCTAATGGTCAGACCGGGGAGACCACTGCATCCACCCACCACCCACCTGCCTGCATTTTTGCCTCAACAGGCTCCGCTCCTATATGTAGGCCAGCAGAGCGGATGGACCTATAAGAAGCACGCATTATTGAACAAAGATAAAGAACGACGAAAAAAAGACAAAGGAGGCTCCAAACACATCTAACAAACAAGGCCAAGTCAGAAAAGCTAAAAGAAGAAGGAAAACATAATCGAGCTACTAAGAAAATGAAGAAAATCGATCCGAGAGCAAGACAACAAAGCCACTCAACAATCGGACAAAGATGTTTCGAAAGGGGGAAAATTCAAACCCGCAGAAGAAGAGGACTAAAAAACATAGGAATACAAAGTAATCGCATGGATGTCCCTTTAAAAGTAATAGAGGAGATACAACGCAATTTAAAATCGAAAAGTCGTCATTATCACAAGATGTTTGACGGTGACATGGCCCCAATCAAACCATCCCCAAGTAGCCACTGGGACTGGCACCAATCCATGAAACGGCATGCCTTGCTCACGCCGCTTTAACCAAGGGCCGGGGCAACCATCGGGCTTAAAACTATAAGCGCGCAGCCCGTAACACAAAGCCCAAATGTCAAGCTTGAAGATATGTATGTGCCTAGTAAAAGACGGTGCTGCTCGCCCAATGATATCCCCAAACACAGGCCCAAAACGAGAGCCCAACTCATCCCTTCATCTAACCAGCCCAAAGAACCCGTATTAAAGGAAAGTACCCAATTTCCTCACTATGTTCCACCACTAAGGAAGTGTGATATTTCCTAATACTTAAAGTGTTGTCGCCAATTATATTAAATCGAAGATGGAGAAGAGAAGCAATACAACTGAGGTGTATAACCCACACATGGAAACTGACATCGAAACAAACGTCGAACTGCTGGGTATGAGCAATCGACCTCGCAGATCTCTTAACAAAAACAACTTTCACATCCCTCAAAGTTGCTAAAATAAAAGTACAATCTTGAATAATAAGACCAAAAGGTGAAAAATCAACATCTCTCGACCGCATAGCTTGCACTACTCTTAGACAATCTGTTTCAATAATTACCTTCGTTTGTCCTCTATCTTTGATCCAACTTAAAGCCTCTCTAACTCCTGCGTTTCAACAACATCGCCTCCTGAACCAACCCAACACTTTAACATAACCACCCATAAATCTGCCCTGCTCATTCCGGAACACGCCACTAATAGCTCCTTTTTCCGGAAAAGTAGCTGCATCAACATTATATTTGAGCCATCCTAATGGAGGGCTATCCCAACGAACACCCGGCTGCGTAGCTGCACTTCCCGCAACAGAAGACACCCCATCCACTCGCACATGTAACCAATCTCTCAAAAGGCCCAAGCTTCCACTAATAACCTTCTGCACATTAGCATGCTTATGATTCAAACCAGGTCATTTCTCGTGGTTCCAAATACCCCAACAAATTGAAGACATCTCACCAATCGCTGAAACTCAACATGTTGGGCAATCAGAAACCATTCTTTGAATGGACCTAATGTTGCCCAAAATAACCCAATCCGACCTCAACCAAACTCTCCCGAGCAAAAGAATGTAAAGACACCAAGACATGCAAGTAGATTCTACATCATTCTCACAAATGGGATGCATCATTAAGTAAGAAGTCGCTTTTGGAATAATTCGCACTGTAGGATAATATCTCGCAGCACGCCACATAAAGTTAACCACTTTGTGATAGCATTGAAGCTGCCAAATGAGTTTCCACATGATCAGAACTTTGCCGCTGAGGAACCTGACTCGTCTCACAGAATAAACTCCATAACTGCAACGCAATGCTGTACTTTCCTTTCTACCGCAATTCACATCCAACAATCAACATGTTTTCTCACACTTAATGGAATATCCAACACTTTCATAACATCAGGCTCATCAAGGAGTTCATTAATTTTTTCCACATTCCAAGAAGTACCACATTCACTTATAAGTTCCACTAACATATTCTCCTCTAATTAAAACTTCATATAAGTGGGAAGAAATCCTGGTTGAAACCGTATCCTGCAGCCAAGGATCACCCCAAATTTTGATACTTTTACCATCCCCCACTCTCCAACGACAACCACTAACTAAAGTACCCTTCAAAAAAGGGTGTTCTTGCATACTTCGCCAATATAGTCGGGTTATCCCCTAGGTCATAACTAAGGAACTCCGAATTTTTGAAATAACGTGCCTTTAATATTCTTACCATAAGACACGTGGGATTTGAGAATTACTAATTCTTGTTTAGCAAGAAGTGCTAAATTAAAATCACTCAACTTTCGAAAGCTCATTCCCATCCTTTTCTCGATTACACAAAAATGTCCCACCTACACCATCTAATACCACCCTTACCTTCTTGGTTTCCTTGCACCAATATCCATTAAAGATTTTTTCCAATTCATCAAGGCATTCGAGGGCAATTTGAATAGACTCATAACATAATTGCTGCCTTCGTAGCACTGTCTTGCTAAGGAGTATCTCTTTACCCGTCGAAAGAGGCCTATTCTTCCAGCTTTTGCATCTTCGCCTTAAACTCCGCCTTCACATAGTAAAAAGTGCCTTCTTCTTCCTTCCCAATCAAGCCGGTACCCTGTAGCTACCATCATCCACCACCTCCTTAACCCCTAACTCCCCACATAACAATGCCCGAATTTCTGCACCCACGCAGGTACTAAAGGAAGCCGCTGACTTATTGAAGTTAACCGCTTGGCCAGATGCTTTCTGATAACACTGTAAAATCTCCTTTGACTTTCCGCACTCCATGGCACCGGGAAAAGAGATAAGCTGCCAAAGAAAATAGATGGGAGACAATAGAGCACCTCTCGACACTTTGCACCCATGTAAAGACCCAACAGCCTCACTACGAAATGAGTGACGACAACCCTTCAGCACAAAGAATAAACAAATACGGTGACAAGGTCCTCTGCCTTAAACCTCGCCAGGGAACAATCGGGATCATCAATCTATCATTAACCAGCACATTAAATCTAATGTGATTTAACACACAACAACATTAAATCAATCCACTCTCAAAATCCCAACTTCACGCATACCCTCCAAAAAAACACCACTCTAATTCTATCATAAGCTTTAGAGAGATATCTAATTTGGAACGCTTACATTACTAAATTTAATGATCGTCAAGCTTATGTAATGTGAGATTTCGAGGCCACAACGTATATTACTTTAATGTATCTTCTCCCGCTACGAATCCACTTTGGGTTTGAACAACCTCCCAAGAAACACACTTCAAGCGATTAGCTAATACTTCGACATCACCTTATACACCACATTACACAAAGAAATTGGCCTCAAATCAAATCCATTCTGCTGGTTTCTTTTTCTTAGGAATCAAAACGATAGTAACGCGTCTAAAACCTTCGTGCAATGCTTTAGCTCCACCCACTTCATACAAGAATGAACCACCTCTTCTCCAACCACGCTCCAATATTTTTGATAAAAACCAGGGTTAAATCCGTCTGCACCAGCAGTTTTATCAGGGTGCATAGAGAAAACTGCTTGCCTAATTTAACTGGTAAACAATAAGGAAAAAAAATCTCTCACCCAATGAGAGGAATACGGTATCATTATCCAATTAGGAAAGTTATCATGATCATCCCTTATAAATACCAGGCCACCCCATCGGTGAAAGGTACGCATTCAATTTACGCTCTAAGCAGTTGATCTTCTTCTATTCCACCGAAAGAACTGACTTAGGCATCAGAGAGGCAACGAGCGATAACTATCCAATCCTTTTTGTTTCTTATTTTTCCAGAGGAGCTCGACATCCAGAGATAGCGGACCCTACTCCAAGAATCAAACAAGCTCCCACCCGCTGCTGAAAAAGCATCATCACACATTTAAAAATTATTTTTTATTCTCAAAAATAAAGAAAAATAAGTTTAGTTCCATTCTTTTTTTTAAAAAAATATAAGAACATAAAAAACATCAAATTTAAAGAATAAAAACAATTATAAAATTAATAAATAGTGTTTCAGAGTTTTCAAAACTATCCTCAATAATATTAAAAAAGATAACGACCACGCTTTGCAACTTAAAATAAAATTATCTTAGTTGTAAGGAATATCTTTAATTATCTTTTCCTATTATTTGAGAATAGTTACAAAGTAATTTTATATATTACTAAAAACAACCCATTACAAATGAAAATTACTTTTAAAAACATAAAAGTGAAAATTATCATATCCTGAATAATTATTTAAAAAAATGTTTTTTATTTCTTAAATTTTAGGAAATATTTTTAGTTAATATATAGTTGGTAAAATTTGGGAGATTCTTTAAAATCACGCTTAATAACTAAACACTGTAATGTAATAAAGTATATTCACTGGGACTCGAACCTCAGACTCTTCCCCATCCTGGATATTTTGTCTTTTTAAACTTTAAACGTTTTACCAACTGTAGAAACACTTTGTAGATGATTCTTATGTAGTTATGGGGCGAACATTTTCAAGAAATATAATACTTGTAATTTCTTAAAAACCACTATAAATATTTTTAATAAAAATACTCTACTCACTGGGGGAAATTGGATAAGAATAATCCAATTTTCACCACTCTAGCTTTAAATAGTCTCACATTTTGATTAATAAGGAATAATCCCAAACTTAAGGGTACCATATTGTATTAGTCACATCGAAAAGGTGGTTAAGCAGGTTAAATATGTCACGTTTCACTATCTGATTGGCACACAAAACTTTTATTTAAAAAAAAAAATTAGTTTGATCCCCACCCCTCTCTTACCATACATCATCTAATTAGTCTCCAAAATTTTTATTTATTTTTTAAAAATCATGATCCCCACCCCTTTCTTTCTCCACCTCCACCTTTCGATCAAAGAAACTTCTATTCAAGAGAAACTCATCGCGGACAAATTTCATCGTCAGTATTCGACTAGATTCCTAATTTTAGGCCGAACCCAGACCCGGGGATGCGGTCCTCACTCTTCTTTCCTTTTTTGAATCATTTCGAATAATCCAAATACAATTATTTTTCCAAACACATTTCAAATACTCAATGAAAATGTATATATGTAAATATCACTTTAACATAAAGGGGGCCCATCATTTGTTCACAAAACTATTTTTCGTTCGATATGGTATTTCATGCCCACTTGATCCATTTCGCACCTTTATACAATGCGGCATTATTAGTCGTTTTCAATAATCAAATATTTACAAAACAAAAATCATAGTTCAATTTCTCATAATAGTGTTTTGTACAAATGAGTCAAATAATTTCATGAATGCATGTGACTGAGTTTTTACTCTATCCCAGACTTTGACGATGACTTTGATTCACCGCGATCTACGCCCCTCATACCTCGTTTCTTCGGTACTCAAGGCGATGATAAAAATAAATACGCTAAGTATTTTTCATGCTTAGTGTCCTCTAAATAGTCCCCTCTTCCCTGGGCTTAATACAAATCATTTAATTTTTTTTTCAAACAATGTTTTTAACCTTTTGAATGATCAATGCAATACATAGTTATTCATTTCAAATACATTTATTTACGCTTTATTGATCATTCCAAATATGCACTTTCATATAATAAATCATTAAAAACACAAATCATGCATTTCACAATTTTCTTATCATTTCACTCTGCTCCTAACGACCTCTTAACCTATGCTTCTGGGCATAAGATAACGAAATCACAGCACTAGCTCCGGGCTGCGTGCTCTGTGATAAAACATTTTGTTTTATAACACAAGATGCCTACTGGCTGTTGAATGGTTATTAAAAATCAATCTGGTGAACACTATCGATAACGCCCGCCGCTAGCTGGATCGAAAGTGACACATCGCCACGCTCGTCAGCATTCTTAATTTGACCCTTACTGGTATACCAATCTATCCTCTCAACCTCGAATTTAACGGTTAACATTCTGCTATGGGTATTCAAATCATTCATAAGCAAAATACAAGATAAGATGTACATTTATACAAACAATTCATTTTCGCACTCATGCAATTTTTCATATGCAAAATCATTTCACAATTAATCGCTTCAAATCAATTAAAACAAATCAATATGTTTTTCTATAAATCATTTCACAATTAAAAATCATTTTGTAATCATTCAAACACTTTGGAATAAAAGAGAGAAGCCGGAGAACAATAAAAAGATTGTCGCCCTGATCTACGCCCCTAATCTCGACCTCAACTCCGCTTTCCCCATTAGCCCCTAATCCATCACAAATGACAATCATATATTAGTTGGGTATTCTAAGGTTTCTATTTAGGTCTTATTTCTACCCGACTCCTTTCCGTACATTGTTCCTTTCATTTTTCCCCATTTCCTCATCCTTAGACATTATTATCATTATTTTTAGGCATCGGCATGCCCTTGAGAATTTTCTGGTTTAGGTTCAAATTTGGATACACTTATTTTAGGGAGATTTATTCTCCTAGAAGTCTAGTTTACCCAGAAATTTGAATTACACAATTCGGATGAGTGATGGCCAAGTTATGGCCTAAATACCGAAACTGCTCCAAACACCAAAATTGTACCAGAATTGACCCGAACTCCCTTCTATTTGCACCACAACTTATGCCATTTCTATAATAGCCTATCATCTTCTTATATTATGAATTTTGTGTCCCATTTTGACAAATTACAAATTTACCCTTGTATCTTGTACAAATTTCGGGTTTCGAAATTTTATCACTTAGCAAAATAATAATTACGAAAAATTTCAAAATGCACTTCTAATATACCCTAATTATGTTTAAAAATGACTAGGGTGTATTCCGGGGTGTTACACTACCTCTCCTCTCTCCTTTGCCTAAAATGTGGGTTATGGCATTCAAAGACAAAAAATTGTTCTTTTGTCCATTACATGACCAAGGCCATGTTTGGCTACACACTAATTCATCATTTTTTTTCATTTTAAAGCTTCATTTCACTTTCATTTCCTCTTCATTTCATCTCATTTATACTTTGACACTTACATTACTCATTTATGACCCTTAGGTCCTCATTTGACATTTTTACTAAATTTATTCTTTGCTCCTCGTAAAATTTTGGTATTTACTATTTTTTTTCAAGCTTTTAGCTATTTAAATTTAAAAAAATATAATTTACCCTATTTTACACCCTGAACATGTTATAAACTCCGTTAGGTATTTGCCATGCTACAACTCTCCTCCTTGAAAACACTCGTCCTCGAAATTACCTCTATCAACAAATGAGGTATCAAGCCACAGATAACTTTCGCTTGTTTCCTGGGCCTCGTGGAGCCCCACGCACTTTTACTCAATGAGATTCGGCTCCAAACTCTTTCCTTCTCGAGCCAAGATCTCTACTGCCTATCTTCATACGTCAAATCTGGTCTAAGTTCAATTGTCTCCGAAGAGACTACATGATGGGTCCGATCTCACTCCTCCTCAACATCAAACATGGAAAACATTATGCATCTTTTCCAACTCAAGAGGTGTGCCAATCTATATGCCACTCAACCCACTTCTATCACCTCATATGGCCTAATGAACCTAGGGCTCAACTTGCCATTCTTCCTAAATCTCATGACTTTCTTCCTAGGCGATACTTTCAAAACCATTTTTTCACCGATCTCATATCGAATGTCCTTTCTTCTCAAGTCGGCATAGGATTTTTGTCCATCCATGGCCAATTTCAATCTTTCTCATTTCATTTTCACTTTTTCCTCGGTTTCTTGAGTCAAATCGGGGCCAATTATCTTCTTTTCACTTAACTCGGTCCAACACAATGGTGTTTTGCATTTTCTTCCGTAGAGAGCCTCATAAGGCGTCACCTACTCGACCAGAAGATATCACAGGCCACACCAACTAGAGGAATGTGTCTATCCCAACTACCCTCATAGTCGATCACACAACATCTCAACATATCTTCTAGCACTTGAATCACTCTTTTCGATTGTCCATCCTTCTACGGGTGGAACGCTATGTTGAAATTCACCCGCGCTCAAAGCTCCTCAGAACTTTCCCTTAAAAATCTCGAGGTAAACCTCTGATTCTATCTGAAATGACTGATATTGAATTCTCATGTAATCGAACTATTTCATAAAGCTTTTCCAAATTGTCAAGTGAATAGCCGATTCTCACCCGGTAGCTTTGAGCTAACTTAGTCAATCCGTCTACCGCCACGACCCAACCGAAGCTATGCTTCCCATCAATCGGTAACTCGACCATAAACACCAGATTCTGTCCCATTCCGGTGTATTTTAATAGGGTTGCAATAATCCCAAAGGAACTCGCTTCACTTTTGACACACCATACACCTCTGATCATACCCCAATACGTCTTTTCATTCGAACCAATTAGTAAATCTTTAAATCATGATACATTTTTGTGCTACCTGGATGCATAGCAAAAGATCCATTGTGTGCTCCTTTGCATGGACTTCTTCTCAATTGGTCATTATCATACACAAACCCGATCTCTATAGCACAAGAATCCATCATCTTTCGTTGTAAACTCAGTTGCTTTCCCCACTCTATTCGATTTACACCTGCAACAATTTTTTCATCATCCTTTGTGCTCTAACACCTCGCATTTAACAAATCCGCTTTGCTATCAATATGCCACTATTGCAACTATCATCCGATAATGACAATGAGCATTCAACGTCAAGCGTTTGTACTAACTTTCTACTCGGGAGACCGCTTACTACATCGCCTTCCCTGATGATAATCGATCACACAATCATACATCCTGATTAATTCCATCCATCTACTTGTTCAAGTTAAGCTTCCTTACTGCAAGGGCAAATACTTAAGACTTTTGTGATCGGTGTAGATTAAGCATATTTCTCCATAAAGATAGTGTCTCCATATTTCTCACGTAACACAATGGCGGCTAATTCCAAAATCATGTAGGTGTTCTTTCATGCGCTTCAACCGCCTTGAAGCATAAACTACCACTTTACCTCTCAGATAAGGACACATCCAAGTCCATTTAATGAAGCATCAATAAAATCACGTATTCTTTACCATAGGTCTATCAGTAAGAACCGGTGTCTCGTTAAGCACGCTTTCAACTTTTCAAAACTACTGACACTTTTCACTCCACTCAAATCTCACATTCTCGAAAGCACCACATCTAAGCCGTAGTCATCAAAAACCCCTATCCCTTCGTAGTAACCTGCCAATCCTAGAAATCACGCACTGCGATATCGGTGGTTTCCATTCAATAATCACCTCTAACTTTTTTGGATCCACTCGAATTCCTTATTCTGATATAATGTGTCCAAGAAAGGCCACTTCTCTCAACCAAAATTCACATTTGCTCAGTTTTGCATATAACTATTCCTTTCTCAAGGTTTCTAGCACTACCCGAACGTGTGTATCACGATCTTCCCGATCCTTTGAATACACAAGGATGTCATCTATAAACACCACGATAAACTTATCTACATATGGCCGGAAAACACTATTCATTAAGTCCATGAAAGTCGTCGGTGCATTTGTCAACCTAAACGACATTACAAGGAACTCATAATGTCCATACCGTGTTCTAAACGCCATCTTATGCACATCCGCATCCGCATCCTTAACTGATGATACCCAGGTCGCAAGTCAATCCTCGAAAAGACACTTCGCACCTTTCAACCGGGTCGAACAAGTCATCTATCCTAGGTAACGGATATTTTTTCTTCACTGTCATCTTATTCAATTGCCTATAGTCAATACACAACCCAAGTGTACCATCTTTCTTCTTAACAAAGAGCACTGGAGCTCCCCATGGTGATACACTTGGACGAAAAAATCCCTTCTCTAACAACTCTTGCAATTGAAGCTTCAATTCTTTTAACTCCACTGGAGCCATTCTATACAATGTAATGGATGTCGGAGTGGCACTGGGAACAACATCAATTGCAAATTCAATCTCTCTCTATAGAGGCAATCTCGACAATTTCTCCGAAAACACTTCCGGATAATCACAAACTATAGGAATGTTTGATAAACTAGGCTCCACCTTTTTCGTATCTATCACATACGCTGGGCGCAAGCCTTACACCCTTTTGAACCATCGCTCTAGCAAGAGGGCAAATGATATCACATTTAGAGAGGTGGTTCGACCTCTCCGTTGATAAAATACTTCCTCACCTCACTCTGTCCTTAAGGTCACTCTCTTCATTCTACAATCAAATTACCACTTGGTGCTCAGACCAATCCATCTCAATATCACATCAAACTCTCTAAATGACAACTCGATCAAATATCTCAAAAACTCATAGTCTCATATTCTGATAGGGCAATCTCTGTAAACTTTATTTACAATGACACTATGCCCAAGTGGATTTGTCACCAAAATGTCACACTCGGTTTTACTCTTCTCGCAATTCAAACCTCGAAATGGTAGTACAAATATAAGAGTGGGTTGAACCTGGATCTATCAATGCATGTACAATAGTCTCAAAAATATAGAAATTACCAACTATCACACCCGATGCATCTTTCTCTTCCACTACCTTCATTGCATATGCCTTGGCTGGAGCATGAGCATCCCGGCTCACCTCCATACCGTGGTCGCCGATGCACTCGGTGATGCAACACTCTTGTTGTCCTTGTTGCCCTTGTTGCTCTTCTTTCACACTAAAACCGTACTCTGGGCTCGCGTACGTGAACAAACGTACTCTGGGACACCCACTCAGGCTCATTCAATCCACATACCAAACAAGCACTTCAATCTCCCAACACTCTTATGTTTCTCACACAATATGTGTACAAGGAGGAGCCGGGTCCCTTGAAGCAACTCTCAGCCAAGACTAGAAACTACGGTGCGAGTAGAATAGTCTTACTATCGGTAGCCCCGAGCCGATCCCCGGAAGCAAGCCGATCAGAACCCCGTAATCCTCTCGAATTTCTTACCGGTATTGATAAGAGTTTGACTCCGCTCCGTGGTTTTCCATACCCTCGTTTTCTTTTCTTTCTTTCACACTCTTATTTCTTTACTTTTCAACATTTAGAGCACATGTCACAATTTTAGAAAAGTCAATATGGCAAAATCCCGTGACATGGGCCCCGACATGGCCTTTCCTCATTGAGGCCATCTTCAAACTCATGCATTTATCTTCCCGCCACCAAAGATTCCCGGAGCATACTGCTAAACCGGTGAATTCTCTAATACCAATCACACTCATCCGTCTTTGTTCAAATTATGAAACTCTCGGTCTCATACCGCTTCGATAACACGACCTTGGCCATATTGTTTCCTCAATTCCGCCAGAAGAACCCCATGTAACACTCTCCGGCCAGCAATCCCCAGTCGAAACCCACCACGATAAGCTTCATCCTATAGAAGGAGTCGCACACTCTAAATTCCCTCCTCTCGTGTGCAATGCATTTGCCGCAAAGATTTTCGCTCTTTCGGTCACTCTTCCTCCATGGAAGGCTCATCATCTTCTCAAGGAAATCCGGGTCAATATTTTGTCATTCTCTCTATGGTCGTGACCATCGGTACCAACCCGGCAGCTGGTCGGTCAGCCTCAGAAGGCTCTGCCATCTCGTCGGGAGGATATCCATAACACTTCCTACTACTTGACCTTGCTCACAAATCGATGGAGGTTGGGACGCTTGCCCACCTTCCACACTAGTAGAGTTATTTGGGCAACTTCCCGAGTCACCTCTGACCTTATGGGGTCCTGAACCATCCATGCTTACCTATTAAGATCGACAAAATTTGCATCAGAGTCACGTCATCCTTTATATGCAAATGCAATGCATGTCATAAACAATTTTCAAAAATCATTTTGTAGAATCGCCTAAACCTAGGCTCTGATACCACTAAAATTGTGATTTGCCCGCACCGTCGTATTCGACCTTGGGGAGATCGAACTCGACCGTGGATGTGGTCCTCACTCTCTTTCTTTTCAAATCATTTCAAATAATCCAAACACAATTACTTTTCTAAACGCATTTCAAATACTCAATGAAAATATATTTAAAACAACTTAGAGCACTAATAAAAAACACTTTATTCAAATTGGGTTTTCCTAACCTAAACACAAGAAAAGGGGGTTAGGTTGGCTTACTTACCTCAAATCTCTTCTTCAATCTTCTTTCTTTCTTCTTTCTTTCTTTTTGATCACCCAAACTTGGGATCCTATGGAGGAAAATCACCAAGTTCTTCTCCTCTTCCTCAGCCATAGTGTGCCCTACCTCTCCTCTCCCCTTCCCCTAAAATGTGGGTTATGACATTCAAAGACCAAAAATTGGTCTTTTGTCCATTACATGACTAAGGCCATGTTTGGCCACACACTAATTCATCATTTCTTTTTCTTTTTTTTTTTTCATTTTAAAGCTTCATTTTACTTTCATTTCCTCTTCATTTCATCTCATTTATACTTTGGCACTTACATTACTCATTTATGACCCTTAGTTCCTCATTTAACATTTTTACCAAATTTATCTGGCTCTTGTAAAATTTTCGAGTTTTTATCATTTTTTTGTTTTTAGCCATTTAAAATCTGGAAAAAATATAATTTAATTTATTTACACCCTGAACATGTTATAAACCATAGTATTTTCAGGATCTACCCAAAGTGGCACATGAAATCAAGATAGACTTGTATGTGACAGCATCAACGACAAGAATTCCTTACCCCCAAAAGAGAGAAAAACATGCTCACAAATTGGGTGGGTTAATCTTCTTGAATCGCGCGCTGAGAAGATAAAAAATGATCGAAGAAGAAAAAAAAGAATCCATGAACATGACTCATGAAAATTGAAACAATTGGATGAACGAATCCTCTAAAAGAAGCCCAAAAGGAAGAAGATAATGATCGAGCCAAATAGTTTCCAAGGGAGATGATGATAATTTGATGAATGAAATAAAATCTGCTGAAAAACAAACCCTCCCACTTCATCAAACAAGGATGAAATGAACTTCGGAAAATAAAGAGAAAAAACCCACTTGCAAAACCCCATTGGAATGGATTAAAAACCTTCCAAACGATTTATTATTTCTTCCCTTAAAAGTATTGCTGAAAAATTAACATATGATCCTCCCTCTATACAAACCTACACAATATATACTAATTTCGAAATATGCATCGTGGACAACCATGAGTGGTCCATAATTCATGGTGTAATGCTCATCATGGTGGAATAATGGGTCGTGGGTGACAGCATCAAGAGACTCCATGATTGTCCACATGTCCCACTCAGTTATGACAACTTCTTTGACACCCGAGGTGGCTTGGTCCAAAGGTCTCGATCATGATTGTTCTGATGCCCGATGTGATCGAAATGGTAGTGTGCCTCGATCGCACTACATCGCCACTTCGCTGATTATTAAGGTTGTATCTCGAAGTCTTCGCTTACTCCGAGTCATCCACGCATAGTCACATGTGAGGTACCGACTTATCCCATTCCAAAGAGCCTAGCTGCCGCCAGAAAGCCATTGTCGAATGACACTAAAGTCTTTGATCCTTGTGTGTTGTATGAGCCATGATTGCATTGACGCCTCCATGATCTTGCGTTGTACAGATGGCGGTTCCTGATACAGCTTTGTGATGGTGTGTTTCTCAATACGACCACTGCATTTAATGTGGATTTTGAATGTCCTTTACCCATACAATTTGTCTCGAAGCAACATCTCCTCGGGGGATTTTCGTCTCGTGCTATCAAAGAGTTCCTCTGTTATACGTTGAAGTGTTCCTTTGCTCTACTTCTATTTCTCTTGGGTTGCTCTTCTATGCTGGTGCCTTTTATGAGAATGATGATCCCTATTCTGTAGTCATTCTTAAGGTAAAGGTGAATTTCAATTGTTAAATCTGAAAATTTAATCGATAAAGTATCATGTGCCCTTGGTGTCTAGAGACAAACCATTCGCTGATCTCTATATCTAGGTTTCTTTCCTTTATTTTTTTACCTCCCTTGGTGTCGGATGAGTGACCCTGGTGGATTTTCCAGGCTTTGTATCGATGATGAAGGCACTCAAATAATGGCTGCAGGAGGACAACTGGGAAAGACGTGACGAGGACCAGCCCTCATCCTTTTCTATGCATGCCTCCTTCACATGTCGAATACCATCAGTCATAACATGGCTCAAATTGGTTAGGGAATCCAGAACTGACGCATTTTTGAAGAAATTTTCTTTTCCCCCCAATATCTGGGTTTTATTTTCTTCATCAAGGTCTTGTTTTGCGGCCCTGCACGGCTATATCAGAGGAATGAATTTCATGTACGCGTATTTCATAAGTGAAGGGTTGAGGTTCCGTCTTCCTTCGTTGGTACACCAATTTTTTCACTTTACATGTCTCCACCCTATCCATACCCATGTGAACATTATACGTGTTTTGTTAGGAGTGTGTGTACTGAACTGTAAATATGAGGTGTGCTTAGGCTTGGAGGAGGTCCTTTATGCATATTCCATAAAGTGGCATAAGCTCAGGAGGTATTACCTTTTTGTCGATGCCAAGTCATTGCAATTGGTGACGAACTTGCCCAACACAAGCAAGAACAAGCCTCAAGGCAATGTACTTTTGTTCGGTGCTTGGGGGTGTACAAAGGATCCCATGTTCCAAGAGTTTGTGAATGCACTCGATTCGTGTCCGGTGCAATGATTCAGTCCCTTCTATCCTACCTGATGGTTTGATTATAGGAAAAATACTTACCTTAAGTTTGTTTGTGTATGTTATGGTTTGTGTGGGCATGTAGCTTGAGTTGGGGGAAGCTCGTTAACGATCTAAGTCCAACTCAATTCGACTCGCTGGTAAAGGTACTAAGCCCCTCGAGCACTGAGAGGGACTTTAGATATCTTCTAACATCGTCGAACCTTCAGGAGGTCTTTAACCATCCGTAGGAGTTTATCCTTCAAGGTCCCGCCAAACTTGAGAGTTCCTGGGAGATCAAGCTACAGAGAGCCAGTTCAAACCCTGCCTCTACCCGCATTGCACTGATTTGAGCAGAGACGTACAGAGCATCACCTTACTCATTCGCCGTCCTATCTTTACTTTCATTATACCTCAAAAAGACCAAGGGAAGGAGAGGAGAGACCAATGGTGATTTGCATAACTGAGTGTCAATCAATTCGGCATAACATGTAAGGAGGATTCGGAGTCGGACACCAATGATCTCCCAAGAATTACTCATCATCCTCCCTCCCATCCTGCAGGATGGAGCAGATCAAATTTCTTCCCGAGGTGATGCACTGTGAAGGGAAGGGAAAGGTCATGGCGATCTCGGGGCTCCTTCACACAAAGGAAAGAAGCCGGCGTCCCCTTCACTCAAAGCTGCGATGTCGAACTCCTCGTTAAATGAGAACCACTCTTAAAAGACTCGGACGATGACGTGATCTCCTCATTAAGAGCGGTGTACGATAGGGAGGAAATGAAGGGGGTGTAAGAAATTTTGAAGGATGTAACTCCTTTCAAGATGGCAGCCTCGGTAAGCACCTTCTTCATTCTTTGCTCAGTATTTCTATGCTTTATTTTCTACCTGACATAGTTATTCTTATAAATGAACATGTTCAACACCTACATGGCAAAGTATTGTGATATACAATGCCAGTTAAGTTGTCTATCTCACTTACGAAAAGGTGGTCGGGAGCTGTAGAATAAGGTGTAGGCAGACTCTCGGGGTTCCTCAATGGGAGAAAGATCTAGAGGAGGACCGACTGAAATGGGTTGAGTTGGCTAACGAGCATCCTGTATGGATTGTCGAGGTGAAGAAGGTTAGGAAACTGGAAGCCGATGTCATTGAACTAGAGTAAAGCAACTCTCAACTGAGTAACCTTTATCAGGAAGAGGTAGAAAAACTGTGCAACATTCACCAGGTGGAGATAGAGAGGAAGGATGCTTTCTGCGAATTGGAGAAAACACAGGTTCTGACGGAGCTATAGGTTTCCTATAACACTAAGCTATCTGGTATCTATGCAAACCAGTACGAGCATGGATATTAGGATGGCTATGCCGAAGCCTAGTGAATCACTTGTGGGGACCCTGAACCATCCACGGAGGACATTGCTAAGCCCACTCACAACACAAATTTTATTGATCTAAGCAGTGTAGGGGAGGCATGGGGCCGGAAAGAACCTACAGGGGAGGGGGTGTCTGAACCTGTGTCAGTGGGGGTGGCTAGCACGGAGCCAGACGTTACTACCGTATAGGAGGCCTTGGTTGAGATAGTTGGGCCATTAGCACATCTATAAAATGTATCTTAACTTGATTGTGTTTGACCCATTCCGGCATTTTGGTATTTTGAATAAAATATACTTTACTTTGTAGTTTCATTATCAGCTTATCATTCTAATGTAAGTAGCGTCTATTTAGGGACTTATGCTGTGAGGCTATATTTATTGAAAGGCTAAGCCTTGAGGCGTAAAGGATCATGTAGGGACTTATGCTGCCCAAGGCCTAAGGTCGTCAGAGGCTAGCCGCCATGTGAAGTAGCCTATAGGGACTTATCATGAGGCTGTCATTTGTCGAGAAGGCTAATGCGAGGCGTAAAGAATAAGGACTTATCTTGGGCACAGGGCCTTCGAAGGCTAACCCATAATAGGCTTGAAGTAGCACTTTGGGACTTATGTTGCCCCAGAACTGGGAATTTGTCGAGAAATTTGCTGACCCAGGTGTGGAAAGAACTTATAAGGACTTATGTTGTACTGAGTTCTGGGTGCATCAAAGGCTCTGCCCATGACATGAAGTAGCCTGTGAGACTTATCTTTGCCGAGGCCCTGGGAGCCGTCAGCCTAGCCACCAAAGGCATGAAGGAGCTTAGTAAAGACTTATCTTGCATGGGGCTAGGGTGGTCGAAGGCTGCGTGAGGCGTAAAGGAGCTTATGGGACTTATGCTAAAAGGAGTTGCATCTGCATTTGCATGATGGCCTTGGCTTGGTCGGGGGCCATTTCGATTCCTCTTCTACTAACCAAGAACCTAAGGAAATTCCCAAAATCAACCCTAAATGCGCATTTATCTAGATTCAACCGTAGGTGATGCAATCTCATCAATTGAAATGCTTATCGTAAGTGTGCCAAATGATCCTTGCGAGATTCCGATTTGACTAGCATGTCATCAATATGCATTCCATGGTTTTTCCCAACAGAGGTTCGAAAATGCGAGACATCATGCACTAGTAAGTGGCTCCGACGTTCTTAAAGTTCAAAAAGCATGACGTTGTAACAATACATCCCCATAGGTGTTATGAATGTTGTGTTTGTCGAGTCAGGGGAAAACATTAGGATCTGATTGTAGCTTGTGTATGCATATAGAAAGGATAAAATCTCGTGTCCTGCTATAGCAACTACTATTTCATCGATGCGTGGGAGGGGAAACATGTCTTTCGGGCAAGCATCATTTAAATTGGATTAGTCAACACACACGTGCTATTTTCCATTCTTCTTAGGGACAACCACGACGTTGGCTAACCATTCGGGATACTTAATTTCCCTAATGAAATAGGTTGCAAGGAGTTTGTCAACTTCTGTTTTATGACTTCTCGGCGCACTGGATGGAATTGTCATAGTTTCTGTCATATCGGGTTTATGCTCTTTTTGAAGGTTTAGATGGTGTTGAAGCATAGTGGGGGAAATGCAAAGCATAGTGGGGGGAATGCCAAGTATATTGGTGTGGGACTATGCAAAGATGTCAAAGAACTCCGGCATAAGCGATAAGAAAGATTAATTTCTTCTTGAGAGAGAGAGATTCCCAAATTAACACCCATGGGTTGGTTTTAGGCAGTCAGGATGTAGTTGTAGAGGCTTCTGATTTTAGGAATCATCGTACTTTCGAAAAGGGGGCCTTGAGTTGTCGTTTGCTATTTTAGTGCGATTCGACTTGCCGATAATTTCTGACCTCATTATGAGTTTTTATTTGCTTTACGGTCTCCTCTTATATCAATCTGGCCTAGTAGAGTCCAGAAACTTAGCATTTGGTGATAGGAGGATGGCAATGCCTTCATTGCATGAATCCAAGTGCATCCTAAAATGGAGTTAAAGGATGAATGCAGTTGCTTAATCACTTTATGAGTGGAACGAAGCGGTGGCCAGGTCCTTAGGTTGTACTACCTCCTCGGCTAATTGGTCTACGATGCGGCCCCAGGCCCTGACTAACACCCTTCCTGAACTGCGAAGATTTTCGGGTTTATAGCCGAGGCGAAGTAAAGCGAGCAGGTAGATGAGGTCGACAACACTGCCAGGGTCGACTAATATTCGTTTCATCAGGTGTTTTCCAACCTTTACGGTCAAAACAAGTGCGTAATCATGAGGTATAGATAATTTCTGAATGGGAGACTCAGAGAAGGTAATGACCTCGTCGATGGGTTGGATCTTTGCTCAGCCCAGCTTCTCAATTAACCGGCCACCAGGAGATACTCGAGTGTGAAAGTTGACCCGATTTTAGGTGAAGTCCGACCCGGCCAGTATTAGTCGATCATTGTTTGAGTTTGTGGGTGATAATGGACGAGGAGTGGCTTAGGCGCCTCGATGTATTCCCATAGATGTCCTCTTTTGGCCATGAAATTCAGCAACCTTCAAAGTCGGTAACATTCATTGGTTCGATGCCCGATGTTCCTATGATACTCGCAATATTAGGACTTGTCTCTTCCCTCCGGATCACCTTTCTGAGGTCTAGGCCATTCGAACCCTTGAAGAGATTGAACAATCAAGAGGAGCTGAGAAGGTGGCACCATGAACCGTGTCTATTCTGTTCTGCTATCCAGCCTCGGATTCTCATCAACTCGTTTTCTAGTCCTCCCAGGTACGTTGTGATGATCAGCTCGTCTTGGATCTTTACGCTCATGCTTACCCCTCCTATCTTAGCAATCTCGACCCTTTTTTCCTTTACTTCTACCGTAGTGCTTGGATTATGACGTTATGGCAACCGTTTGTTTGGTTGCGGCGATCATGTTATCTCAAGCATAGCGTCCCAGTTCCTGGCTTTGAAATAGCTCGTGTATGGTTATGGGGATGCGTGCGAATCAAAAGAATTAGGTATTAGAATGGAAATGAAGCACTTTCTTGCACAATGGGACCGGTGTTAAGAGGCTTACAACTTCAGGCTGGAGGATTGTGGCCCCAAAATGCTTCATAAAATCTTTGATGAACTCGGATCGCCTTATCTGGATGTGGAAAAGACTAGTGATGCTTTCTTTCCTCTTGACTAAGCACATGTATTGAGTTACGAATTTTTCAAATAGACATTGAAGGAGGTTCTTGTTTTGGCGATGTAGTGAAACGAGACAAAATTTCAGGTTGCCTAAATTTTGATTGGAGAAGACTTTACACAGGGAAATTCTGCATTTCCACTGCGTGTCTGATTGATGCATAAAAGATGAGGTGAAAGGGATCCTCAAGACCATCGTACATTTGAAATTTTGCTAAGATGAAGTGTGGCGGAGCGTCCTAGTGCAAGATGGCAAAAACAAACAAGGATGATGACATATCGTCCAATGCACACAATGCAAGGTCTAAGCTTCTCCGTGTGGAGGGAGATCTATTTAATCAGATCTTGTTGACAAGAGGTTGATCCCAGAAGGGCGGCGGAGAGAAATCATCTATGGATTCCGACCGAGCAAGGTTGTGGGTCTCTGCTAGATTGCTAGGGTGAGGAGTAGTTGCCGTTGTGTGCAAGGTAGCATTTTCTTCGTGCAAGGCTGCATTAGTCGCTAAGAAAGAGGCTAACTATTGCTAGTGGGATTCCTACTTGTCCTTTAGAATTCTTTCCAACGACAGTAGTAGTTGCTCCATTGTAGGCTTAGAACTAGAAGGGGAGATTTCACTCATCGAGATACTTAGAAAAGGTTCATAATCGTCTTTGCAGCAATGTAGAGAAGCGTGGGATTAGAAGTTCCCACATATGGCACTAGTGGAATGGATTAAAAACCTTCTAAACGATTTATTATTTCTTCCCTTAAAAATACTACTAAAAAATTAACATATGATCCTCCCGCCAAACAAACCTACACAATATATACTAATTTTAGGAGATGTATCGTGGACAACTATGAGTGGTCCGCAATTCATGGCGTAATACTAAATCATTAATTGGAAGTGGGTCGTGGGTGACGCTTGTCGAGACTCCATGATTGTCCACGTGTCTCATTTAGTTATGACTGCTTCTTTGATACCCTAGGTGACTTGGTCCAAAGTTCCTGATCATGATCATTCTGATACCCGATGTGATCGATATGGTAGTGTGCCCAACCGTAATTCACATCGGTCAATTTGGTTACCATCCGAGTTGTATCCGAGTCTCCGTTTGATTCGAGTCATTCATGTGATAGTCATGTGAGGTACGACTTATCCCATTCCACCCATTGTAGACCCTCAATTTTGTCACTCAACACTTGCATTTATCCTATGGGTGTCACACTACCCATCGTTCTCATATAGCACCGTTAGGGCCCTTTAGGCTTAGTCGGTCTCTAAGCCTCGAATTAGGTTGGTATGTTGTCGCCCAAAGTGCATCGTAGTTCACTTGAGTGTCGATTGTTGGCATCGATGCCATAGGAAGCAGTGAGCCCCGAGGTTTAACTCAATGGTTTGATTGGTATCTTCGGGTGAACGCGGCCTTGTTTGATCATGTCTCCCACCGTCAACTTCGAATTGAGTGCGTTTTCTTTGGATTCTTATTCATTGAGGAAGTAGAAAAAATTTGAGAATTTTGAATGTAGGATCAGCCAGCTCAATTATTGATTTCAATTAAAGTTCATTACTAGAGCAGGTTCGAATTCGTAGCATTAAGGCTTGTTTTGGTCATATCTCCCTCACCCGGACTCGGAATCAAGCACCATTTTTTTTTCATGGACTCCTTATTCTTCAAGAAATATTATGTCAAAATTTCATATTTTTTCTCAATCGAATCAACCAGTTGGGAACTGTATAGCCGGTGCATCGGGCTAGCTTGCGCGGGGGGCTAATTTTTATGATTTTGATGCCTAAATACTATATGGATCGAGCCCATAAGCCCCAGATCAGTCCTAGGCATGGGTTGGATCCAGTTTTGGACCATGTTATAGGTTGCTTGCAACCCACCTTGGAATCCACTTGGATGGTGGTTAAGCAAGGAGTAAATGTGGCCGGATATGGACCTTGGGAAAGAAGTGTTTATGGCATTTGGGGAAGTTCGAGGCTGAAGGGGGGAGTTCTCGGGACTGAAGGTGTGCAAAATGGAGTGGGCTCAGAGAGAAAGGGAGAAATATAAGAAAAAAGCGTGGAGAGGTGATCAAAGGGAAGGAGGAAGAAAGAGAGGAAAAGGGAGAAAATGAAAGGAAATGAGGTTTATCTAAATCAGGAGGCGTGGTACTCTGTGGTTTTGAAGGAGTTCGGCCAGTTTGAAGGAGTGGATACCTCGTTTGACGGAAAGAAGAGAAAGAAAAAATGGGGGCCATGAATCTTACAGTGCGACATTTATATGCTTCTCCCATTTCTTTTTATGCTTTCTTTGCCTTTCTTCATTTGCAGAACTCATGTTAGATTCACCTTTCGGCAGATTGTGTTAGTTTCTGAGTCCATTGGTGGATTTGGCGCTCCGTTTGTTTTGGATTCGAGCTCACTGAGGAAGGTTTTGAAAAAATCACGAGCCTCTCTTAACCGGCTGAACTGGTTGAAACCAAATCAACAATTGCTGAATTGATTTGTTGGAGCAGTTTGGGTCTTGCTTGCCGTTGTGTCGGTTCTCGGTCGTCGAGTCAGATTTGTACGCCGTTTGTTTTATTGGATTCTGAATCTTTGAGGAAGGTTCTTACAAATTTACGAGAGCCTCCTCAACCGGCTGAACTGGGTTGAAACCAGATCAACGGTTCCACTTGGAATCGGTTGCTGAAACGGCGGTTTGAGTCTTTGGGCCGATTTATTATCGGTTCAGTCATTCGGAGTTAGTTTCACCCAGTTTGTTTTGGATTGTAATCTCAAGGAAGGTTCTGAAAAATTTTGAGAGTCTCTCTCAACCGGCTGAACTGGTTGGGAAACCGGATCAGTTCATTGTTTGTGTCGGTTCTTAGTCATGCGGTGTCAGAATTGTACACCGTTTGTATTTTGGTTTCCTTACTCTGTAAGGAATGTTTTGAAAAAATTTTCAGAATTGTTCTCAACGGATCATTGGTTGGGAAACTGGATCAGCGATTTTCGGGTTTTGTAAAGTCGTCCAGATTTAGTTTAGTGGGCAAGTGACCTTTGTGATCCGGCCCATTCGCTCCAGTCGATTAATATAGGGCTATGTTTAGGGTCTAAAATGGGGTTTGGATTCGGGGTTAAATGGTTCAATTTTGGATTCTTAGAATCGAGGATCTATCTTGAGTCAAAGGGTGATTAGTTAAGCACCAATAATCTAGTGTTTTGTTGAGCCGTTCTTAGGATGAATAGACAGTTTGCCTGAAGTGAGCTAACATCAATGAGTGGATGAGATGCTGTGTTTGGTTTCTCACAGCTTCCTTCTGCTTTTGATATCTAATTTTGAAGATTATTTGTATGCTCGAAAATGTCGGTCTTTCCCTTGCGATTAGTAGCTGGAAGGACCTGGTCGCCAGCGCCATTTGCCCTTTTGGTTAGTGTTTTTAAGCATGCTAGATACCCGATTAAGGTTGTTTAATCCGGGTTGTATGTTTAGCCTAGGAGACTATCGATCTATGACCCATGTGCTCCCACATACCCAATTCACTAGTAGAGACCGAGTTAGGGCACAGGGGTGCTACCTCATATGAGGTACCTTCAGATAGGTAATCGATCACAGGACCGAATCTAGTTTTCGCATAGCGCTTTTTCCATATTGGAGTCATTGGGGTTTTTTGTTTTTATTGGTTTTCCCCTTTATAAAATAACAACAAAAAGCAAGTGGCGACTCCAAAGAAAAATTGTTCCTCCTCGGGGACGGATTTTCTAAAATTTGAAAATCAACCCATATTTTCTTTTCATTTAAAAGCGAGTCGTGCCGGCCCGTGGATCGGGTAGGGTCCACACCCATATCCCACTTTCCAAAACCAAACCCAATACATGATGAAATTCAAATAACCCAATAAACTTGGACACAGTAATTAATGATTGACATATTAAGATCTGCCCTCTTCCCTTGAAACACATCAACCCTGACCACCTCGGTCTTATCTTTTACAATTCGACCTAAATCACCCATTCCTCATCAACTTGCATCGGCTTCTATCGCTGGAGAGGTGATGATCTTTTATGTAAGAATAAATTCCAGAAACTTTCTTGCCTAGAAAATTGTTTGATAGAAAACAATCTAACTTACCTTGATCCGTCGCTTATAATTCTTCAAGATCTTCTTTCCTCTTTACCTTCTTCTTTTCTGTGTTCTTTGATGGACAAGAACGGTGGAATCAAAAAGGTAACTTACAATTTGTTTTAACATTTAAAAAAAAAATTACCTTTTGATAAATGTTAACATATTTATATGGAAGGAAAGGGAAGGGATATAACCCATATGATTTTAACCTCCCTTAAGCCCAATAACCATCATCCCGAGCCTTCTTTTATTTAAAATAATTCTTTTAATAACATTGGTCATCATTAAATTATTAACATAATCTGACAATCTTCCACTTGGCCCTTGTTACAACTTGGTGATTCGATAACTTTAAATGTGCACCAGATATTGAATATATCAAGTCATCCTTAACTTAATTGAAATGATTGGATCATGGCAGTCACAAGTCATTTATCGACAGGATTCCTTCCATGTATCATTAAATCATTTCAATTCATAGTCTTTAATTGAGATATACCGTAATAATCAATTTTATCGTTATTTCACTTAAACAATATTGTATACAACATTATATGAACAACAAATAAATAAGCAAAAACATAACTTTAATTGAATTCACTAGTGTCATAATAAATGTAACACCCCAAATTAGACCCTAATAGTTTATTACAGTTTAGTGGTATAATAAAAGTCAAATTTGTATTTTTCGGAATTTAAGTGTTAAGGGTGAAATGGTAATTTGCAAATTAAGGACTTAAGAGACAAAAATTAAGAAGATTTTATGTTTAAGTAGGAATAATGATAAGTTGATTTGTAAATGAAAGAAAGATGAAGGACTAAAATGAAAAGAGGGGAAAATAGGGAAAAATTACATTAAGAGAACAAATTGGCTTTTTGAGGAGATAATTCTCATTTTTAGCTAAGGAGGCTAGGGCATACAGTTAAGGAAGAAGAAGCCAACTTTGGTTTGCTTGTTCTCCATTTGTTCAAGGAGTTATCCTGGTTTAAGTAAGAAGAAAAAAAGAAATGAAAGTTAGGTTTTGAAGGTTTCAAGAAGATTAAGGTATGGAAATCTCTCATTTGATGTATGAAACTTTTGTTAGGAAACTATCCTAACTCTTTCTTCTGATGTTTGTGTTAGGAAAACCCTAACTCATTATAAAGGTGGTTTTGGTTGGTTTAAGTCAGTTTTGTGGTTTATTTTTTAATGGATTTCAGTTTTGAAGGAAGTTTCCTGAAATAGGGCAAAAGCGCTTAATTTTATGTGCAAGCCCGATCTCAAGCCTAGGCGAACACGAAACACCAAATTGTCAAGCCAGACGGCCGGGCGCCACTTTGCCTGCGAACTTGTAGTCTTTGCTTTTATTCCTTCTTTGTTAATTCTAAACCATCATTCGGATTAATGCAGATCCTAACAAGTGAATGAGCGGTCTCAGATATGCATACAAGTTATATGTTGTTAGCCGATCCCGTTGGGAAGACTTTTGGTTTCGCCTCTTATTCATTGCGGTTATTCAAGCACAAGAATATGAGTAAGAAAATATAATGTCTCAAACACATATAATCAGATGTCTCAAGACCAATAGTGAATGAACAGCACATCCATTAGTGCGACATAATTTCAAACTCCGTGGGTCCGTTGACTAACCTGTCAACTCGAAAACTCGTGGATGCTCTGCAACCCGATACCACACTATCATGTCCCCTTTACCGAGATCCATACTCAACAAAATCGCATGCAGTCTCCTTTGTACAGGGAGCTCTACCAAAAAATACAACATGTACAACAGATAATAGCATGGCCCATCTAGGGCCAAATATCATATCATGACCTCTCCGGGTCCATCTATGAGCAAAATGACCGCTACATAGGGTCCATTTATTCACTAAACGTAATGCACAAGGCTATAATACCATGTAATCTTAAGAGCTTAATTACAATATTTTTTACACAAAAACATATATCAAAAACGCTTTGTTCTAATATATTTACAAAGTAAGAATCAAAGCCACAACCTAGCTTTCTTCATAATGGCGATCTTTATGAGCTGCCCCCCGCACACCCATGTACCAAAGGTCCCATGATGGGGTGTGCAATGCCCAGTAGAATAAACTTCTACAGAGGCTGCTCCCCACCTAAGTGCACATGTAATGGTCATGTCCCCATAAAAACACATTCCAATCAAGATTATGCAAACCTAGAATGGAATTCTACATGCCATGAATGATATGCCACTCCCCATGTCCCATGTATCGAGTCCTCACCGACTCCATCAACTCGAGTCCCAACCGACTCCTATCACACAATGCCGAAACCCATGCGTGATAAAATCCATCATTCTTGTATTACATCCAATGATCATTTTACAACAAAATTCATTTGTTTTTCAAACCAAAAGCTTTTTGTATGTTACACCTCAATGATCATTTATATTCAAAACTATTTTTCCGAGATGCCCCGTCTACAATAAGGGTCCACCAACAGTCGCTTCTAACTCCATCCGGACAGATTTCTGCTTAGAAAATATGCTGAACCCCGTCTCTTATTAATCTTAGCCAGACCGAATACTAAATTCGCCTCAATTCATCTACTCCATCACGCCATCCTCCTGCATGTTAAGCTAGAATGGCGCTCCGAAGAGGATGGTTATCAGCTTAGCACAACAATGGGGCTATGGCTTGGAAGTATGGGCGAAGCTTCTTCAAGCATCCGAGGGTTAATGCCGCCATTCAGGGGTTAACAGTTTCCGAGCCTGCTTTAGGACTCACGAATAAAATACCGGCCTCTCGCTTCCATTCCCTACATCTTCCTTGAACACTATGAACACCCACCGAGATATATGAGACTGCCAAGTATACGAAGAGTGTTTCACCAACTTCAGGGCTAGCAAGGACTGGAGGTTCTACAAGATACTGTTTGATATCTATGAGGGCTTCATCACATTCCACATTCCACCCTACTCGGTCGTCCCTTTAGGTAACAAAGAACGCCTTTGGGACGGCTCAGAAACCGAGAGATAAACTCGCCCAGGTGGCTAGTCGAACAAGAACCGTCGATTCTCTTCTAGAAGTGGAGTCTGGGACTCCAAAATAGCTTTAAGCTACGGTTGGCTTTATACCCTTTCAGTCACCATGAAACCTTAAGAATCGGCCCGCACCAATCTCGAATGCACTTGAGATCGAGCTTCATACCGCATGACCCGCAGGAGCCCAAAAGCCTCTTGCAAGTGTCCAAAGATGGTCCGGCTTTTTCGACTTTACCAACATGTCATCAATGTAATCCTCCATGGTTTTTCCCGAAAGGTACCGAACATCTCGGGTCACTAACCTTGATATGTCGCCTACTGCTTTTTAAACCAAACGACATCACATTGTAGCAGAACATCCCATGCGGGGTGATGAAGGCTTTTTTTTTCACGTTTGGCGGATGCATGGGTATTTGATGATATCCAGATAAGGCATCCAGGAACGACAACATCCCATGCTCGACTGACGCGTCAACAATTTGGTCTATCCGAGGTAAAGGGAAGTTGTCTTTCGCATGTTCCTGCTGATCCGTGGTAGTCCACTTAATACCTCCATTTATCGCCTTTTTTTTCGACTACACCACGTCATGGGCCATTCGATACTTTATCTCCCTAATGAATCTTGCCTTTAAAAGATTATCCACTTCTGCCTAAATAACCTAATAGTAGTCTAGGTGGAAACGTCTCACTTTCTCGTTTAACTGCCCGGTCAAGGGATGACATCAGTGTAGGAGGCATGTACTAAGCACGCCAAATGATGTTCAATGAGTCCAAAGACATATCCATATTACGTGATAACTTTACGCATTTGTACCTTCTTCAGACCGGATAGAGGGAACTAACATATGTGGATTTATCTGGCCCGTCTAGACATATTGATTCCAGGGGGTCTACGGCCAATTGCTCCTTGTCCTCCGCCTTTGCTTGAGCTACGAATTGTAATTGCTATTCTGAGGTCCGAGTCTCGAGGATCAGATTGTAGGAGCCTTCGTTTTTCTCACAATCCTACACTAACAATTAGTAGCACTACCAGGCTACTAGTTGGCTGCTTAGGAGGTCAATTTGCCCAACACTGGTCAAGTAGTTGATCATTTGGTGGTAGGCCGAGGGCACGACTTTCATCGCATGCATCCAGGCTCGGCCAACAATGGCATTGTACGCCTGGTGTCCGGCTAACCTAAAATAAAACCTCGCTGACCATTTGCCCTACTGACTTCCGGGAGAGCTATGTCGCTCATCGCATCGTGGGTTACCCCGTTAAACCCCGATAGGATTCCCTACCAACTCGAACTCAAATAAAGGAGGTTCATCCGCCCGCGTGGAAGTCAGAATAGGTCGGGAAGCCAGCGCTTACCAGTGGTCAACCAAAGACTCGGTGCACATCAAAATTGTTAATACATAAAGTAAGTAATGAGTATCATATATTTGAGTAGTGACTCGATGGGTTAATCAGGGAAAGGATATATACACAATCGCTAGGACTACCCCACAATTGTCAGACTTGATGGTGTTTGACTAGGTTCTGACTGCGGGCTACACAACAACCTCTTCTTCCGCGCCACCTGACATCGATCGGCCGGGCCTGCCACCCACCATGTGGTTTATGAAGCCGAGGTTCGTGTGGAGCTCATACGTCATGATTCTTCAACAAATAGGCACCTCACCCACTCCGACTGCCTCCCGATATATCTCCCGAGGTGGCCTCACTCTAATTAACTTTTCCACCATAAATTCTAAGCTTCAACATCAGTTGGTCTCATGCCCATGGTCTTTGTGATAATCACATCTCAAAGACCTGCTGCTTAAAGTGATATGATTGAACGGGCGCTAGTCACTAAGCCTTTTGGGATGATCCCTAGAGAGGTTAAGTCTATCGTAAGAGATGTTTAGAGGGGTAAACTGCGGGGGTTCCCTTTTTCTCTCTGACTGGTCTCGAGAGCGTTTATGGTTCTTATTCTAGCTCCCTTTGTTCAACCCACTTTTAGTGGGCCTCTACTTTTGTTGCTTCTGGTTGTGATCATCACAGCCAGAGGTAACCCAGATATTCGTCTCCGTTGTCAATATTTATCCGCCTCGTCCAGACGATTCTTCCATTGTCGCAGGCGGATCCAGAGATAGCGAGTGGAAGAATGGGGTGGTCGGCCTAAAACTCCTTCATAAATTCTAGAGGACCGCATCTATACTATACAAATCAACTGGTGAAATCGCACGACTCCGTCCGCCAAGATGGCTCAGAGTCATGCTCTCTATCGAACCGAGCACGTGTACTAGGAAATGAATGCGCCCACAACTCACCGAACGAGCCGATAGATCTCCGTGGAGCGATGGAACCGCCGCAGCGGCCCCTTCAAGCCGGCTCAGAACACTTTGTACAGCAAATGGCTTCCCGCATTGAGCATCACGCTCGATCATGCAGGGTCATAATAGATCAAAGGAGCCATCATACATGGCAAAATGCGGTATGACAAAGCCACACGGCGGTTCGTAGCTCAAGATGTGCTAGCCCAACGAGGAGGATAGCATGTCTTCAAGTCCCCGGACAATAGTGGACGCAGGCATGTATGGGGTTGATGCAGCCCCGAAGGTAGGATACACAAACATAAATGATTATGCTACACCCCTGTGCCACGTGGGCATATTTTCGGGGGCTTGCTCCGATTATCGTCGCTCTCTACTGATTTCTCTTCGTACTCGACAAGGCATTCCATTGACGGAATGGCTGGAATGGCGCGGGGGCCTCTTTTATATTCAACCTCCACATTGCTCTTTGGGGGTGGCAAATTAGGAAGCGGAGAGCTACCAGAGGATAACTCGTTATCCGCGCATCACCACGCCTGCCAGATGGGCTCGCTTTATTCCGCTTGACCGGTTGTTCTCGTGCATTTTCCTCTCGATCCTCTTCCAAACGAGCTCAGAGGCGATTGTTCTCATCGCAGATGGTCGCGACGGCCTGTAATTCAAATGATCTCACTTGCCTATTCTTCTTGTTTCGTCTCCATATCCTGACGCCAGAGAAGGAACTGGTCTTCAAGGGACTGACGGCTGGTTAATGCCATAGCGATAGGGATTCGACTTAATCTGATGAGTGAGCAGAACTACCAAACTAAGCGGGGGATCGCTGATAAATGCGACTTAGCTTTGCACATTCCCGATGAGATTTTTTGCTTGGTCGTTCCCACAAACAGCACCAATTGTTGTCTCTCGGATTCTCGCAGTCTCCTGACACGGACATTAACCCGCAAAGAAGACCTCGCAAGACAAACAAGGCAACCGCAGCTGGTGTACCAACCTAGCCTCTATGCTTTTGGTTAGACAGAGAAATAGAGAGTGTGAATCTCAGTCTTTCAATGGTGTATTTTCACATATCTTTCTGTTGTCATTCAATCCTTATTTATGAAGGAGGAGGATGATCCATTTATATGGAAAGTGGGTGATTGGTTTCCGAAATGGAAGGGAGGAAGGCGCTTCATTTGCGCTTCAACGGTTTTTCCTTTTGGATAGCAAAGTCATCCTAATCTTCCGCCTCAAGAATCGTTCAATCATCCTAAAGGGTAGTTACATATGTGGTTTGTGGAAGGATATGTTCTTGAGCCGAAAGGATGCGAGAAACTGGATGACCATTCTAGAGATGGCAGCCACTTGAAGAGCGCTCAGAACCGACCAGAAGAGGACGTGGCAAATTCGACTAGAAAAGATGTGCCTCAGGCAATAAACTTGGGGAGGCTCACGTGATCTATACTGCTTCCGACTCTCGCCGTGGTCCGCATCCATGTTCGTGTGGGGATACTAGGGCCTCCCTGTGGCTTTGATCCGTCTCGAGCCTTCCATCGGGGATGTTGGCCAAAAAGCCATGGCACCCACATCTTACTAATCTCTGCTTAAACATTATATGATTTATTTCATACTCCAAGGAAGATGTAAAATATTATGTAAACTTTCTATTTGTTTTTTCATCAAGTTTTTTGTCCATTGAAATCAATAAAAATAAATATATCAAATTATGTTATTATAAAGTAATTTTCAATTATTTATCCCTTAATTTGATTGAAAATGTTAGGCCCCGTTTAGTTCACGAAAATTTTTAACTTTATCCAAAATTCAGAATATGAAAATTTTCAATGTATTCTAATCTTTAGTTTTCATTTTCAGAAAATACGTTTCGTACTTGAATTTGATTGAAAATAAAGAATAAGAAAACTGCTTTTGTAAACCATTTTCTTGAAAATGTTAATGAAAACAATGAAAATGTGTTTAAATGCGGTGTTACTATTCACAATCTCGTGTTTTCGTGAGCTCATGAGAAGCAAATCAAGTAGAAGACTAAAAGGAAGAAAAGTGAAGCAAACAGCCACAATCCCGTGTTTTCGCTTTTATCCTAATCGACCAAATCTCAGAGCTGATTTAATTTCGAAACAAGGAAACAAAGACGTAACATTTTCCGATTCATATATAAAATGTTAAAAATAAGTGAATTCATTTTCTTTGTTTTCAAATTTTGTTTTTGTCTAATTCTCGTAACTAAACGTGTTTTCCTTGTTTTCGAAAAGTTTGAATAGAGAAAACATAAAATTTTCTACCTACTAAACAGGGCTTTAGGTAGTAGGTTACAGTCTACAAATTCAACCCAACGATCAAATTATTCCAATATACTAAATATTAATTTTTCAATATGCATAAAGCCTAAACTTGAGAAACCAAAAGTACTATAATTTACAAGTTATGTAACAAAAAAAAGAACTAAATTGTTTTGTCCTTTTCTGTTAAATCTTTTGTACCATAGTAGAAGTCACTGAGACTAGACTACAAGGATGAAAATATCGTCGACTAATATATCTAATTGATTTACTTGATATATTCCGATATATCTGAGATATACCTGATATTTTTACATGAATATCGATATATCGTAAATTAATAAAAATACTTTGAAATTGATGGAAACACTTTGCAAAAGTGTAAAATGACATTAATAATGAAATATAGACATTGATATTACATTGTTATGGTCTTTCACCACCAAATGAAGATCGATGTGGGTTCATCAAGTAACATTTGATGAAGATCCCATCTCGTGAAGACAATAGTCATACCAAGACATGGTGTTCCGATAATATTGATTATAAGATCGAACATGCCATGTATAAATGTCTTCACTTGTACCAACAACCTCTCCATGGATGGGAAATTGGGCGTTCACCCACATGTTCGTTTTGAAATCCTTGTTGCATTTGATATGGAATGTTGAATGGCATTTGTTCAAAGAGCATGAGGATAATTCATCTATTATTCTTCATCAATCGGGGGCCGAAGGATTTGAAGAAGGTCGACCACAAGTCAGGTGAGGAGGAAAATGTTACCATTATTGACGAATCAGATTGAGTGCCAATGCTCATAGATTCAAACTAAATTTAATAATGAATCATCAGGATGTGCCATCCTTCGTTGTTCTAATCTCTATATGGCTTCTTCCAATGGCTCTAATACTCGCACTAAATTCCTAACCGCGGGTCTTCATCTTGTGTAGCATGTGAAACTGATCAAAAGGAATGGATCTAATGGATGGCTGGGACTATTTGGCCGCATCTCGCATCTCCACCATCATTTCCAAGAGATCACTACCATCATCGTCCCCTCTCCCTGAGCCATCATCGTCAGAGTCAAGTACCCAGAAAACTAGGCTCAATACTATGTTCCGCATCAATAAATGAGGGTCGAGAATCAACAATGGCCGAACTGAGTCTCTATGTCTTCGACCAAACTTTCACTATTAACTTCTTCAGATAAAACATCACAGTCACCCTATTTTCTTTCGAACATGCGTAAAGAATTGCGGATCAGATTTCCATCTTCATCATCCAAATGGAGGTCTAAACCCATCGAATAATTGATTATCCTCTTCTTCACCAAACTCACCGAATGTCGAAAATCAAGGTAATTCTTTCAGCAACTTTATCCGACTCTACCGCATATCACGTATCTTTATTTCATGTTATAGTAACAAAACTAATTGTTGGAGCTTAGGTAAGTGTTGTTTCCATTTCTTTCGTTTGTATGTATTAGAGCAAATGTGCTCCACTCTTCTCACATGTCGAAGAAGATGCAGCTTGGGGCAAGAACTTTAATGGCCAAATTCACTGTGGGAGTGTGGTTTCCATACATGAACCACCATTCAGCTGCAATAAAAATACAACATCAAAATCTAATAATAACATGAAAATAGGGTTTTATTTTTAATGTTTAATGAGAAATAACACTAACCAGAACCATTAAATTTCGAGGCTATTGTTGCTCTATCAATCGAACTCCCTTTCTTTCGGGATTCGAAACATTACAAGTCGTGAATTGAAAATGTACATGTCTAATCGTATAAGTGTAAGTTTAACCAATTAAATTGAATCGCTTAATTAGATTTGTAAATCCAATTGATGCAATCTCATTTCCAAAATTACCACGCCTCGTAGTAGAAGATAATCTTGCAAATACTTCGTGGAATGTACTGAGTAACCTCAGTATCACTACTAACTCCAGGTCTATATCAAACCTGATTCAAATAGTGCTACAAAAGTGATTTAGAATTAGTAAGGCTAAGTAAGAGGAAATAATATACATTGCGGTGATTAAGATATCGCTTTAGTTACCCGCTCGCATGAAGAGGATGTTTTGAGCCGTCATCCCAACGATCCGCGATGATTGTTTTGACCCACCTGCATCGAGGTCATGTAAATTTTGGCTTCATTACTCGAATCAACTCATACACAAATGGCATTGTTGGGACGACTTCAGAATCAACAATGCGAAGAACTGTATATAGTGGCTCATAGATTGATACTAGCTTAGAGACCTTCTCCCAATATGTATGATCAAACATGAGCACTTCAACATCATGTCCAATGGTCGATCGACTAAGCTTATGAGAAGCCCATTCATCACTAATAAAGATCTTTCTCAAATCAGCTCTTTTTAGAAGACTCTCTAGGGCGATGTAATTTGTCGCAAATCTTGTTGCCCTCGGACGCACAATATCTCCACTACAGACCTTTCTCATTTTCGCAAGCAACCAACCATGATTGTAGATGAAGTTGGTGATTTTGCATGCATTGGTAAGTAATTCGGAAATGTGAGCTCTTTTAGCAATGCCCTTCAAAACATCAAGTCAATGCAAACAGGTTTGATGGAGTCCAATATACTGAACTTTCATTAGCAACTTTCCACCTTCACAAATGCCGAACATCCATCGTCTGTAACACCGGTACAACATTTAGCCAATCTACTTCCTTGATCGCATCCTTCAACAAACTCAGAAAATGTGGTTTATTGTCTTTTATCTTGTCGGATGATCAACGGACTCGAGGAATATTGTGCTTCCTTTCTCGAATATACTAAGTGTGAAATTATATTAATGTTTCAATTTCGTGGCCCGTCCATCCATCTAGACATAATCGCACACCCATAAGTCTTCCATTTTTCCCTTTGGATGTTCACATACTCTTCCATGTCTTTATACTCCATATCCAAGTATTTGTTTTTGATTTGCGCTGATGGTGGGCTCTATTCCCATGCCTACAAGTAGAATTAATGGAATTAATTATCTAGTTTTCAATTATAATATAAGATAATAATTTATTAGAAACTGAAAAGTGATTGTCACATACCAGCTTGTTGTGCACCAATAATCATGTTCTTGAAGTGGTGAGAGTCTGCTTTGTGAGGCGCAACACTCTCATATATGAAGAATTTGCTGATTAGTCGGCCCATCGTTTCTTTGATTGAACCACCTTTGAAAAGATTTTTAATGTTCTTTTGTTTTGCTGCCGAAGATTTGTATAATGATGGAGCAAGCGGTGGTGATGGATCCGATTGTCTCACACTTTGAGATCTTTGCATGCGCCTTGTCGATTAGTTTCCAAGGCGACAGAAGGCTCACATGTTGCAATATCTCAATTAGAAATCAAGTAAATTGCTTATTTAAAAAATTTAATTTAATTTAAACATTTACCCATTTTTCTTTTGCCTCCTCATAAATCCTTCTTGTTGTTTGCCCATTCAAAGAGCTTTTGATACGTAATGAGCATGCCGTCGAACAGCTCTTTCATCAAGGTCATCACCCTGATATACATATATACATCTTCCTCTTCCTCCTCATCCTCATCATCATCATCAATGAGATGTCTATCGTTGGCCCTATCGTGCTCGTAGTTCTGCCACAACTTCTTCTATATCATCACGCTTTCGCTTTTCTTTACTTTCTCATTCTGTTCGTTTCATATTTCTTGCTTCACTTCCTAGAGCATTTGGGCACTTTTTGTATTAGAGTGGGGATCCCAATGTGTGATAGGTGATATTTAAAGCGAGTGATCCCAATTCACTCTTATCACCAAACTACGCAGAATTTGGCTATCAGTACTCATTTCTATTCCATACGCTACACATTTCCACGCCTGATCCTCTAGCTCCAATATTACTCCACTAGCCATCCTATTATTATACAATTGAAAATGAATTTATTTTTTATATAAACAACAGATTTATTATATATATATATATATATATATATATATATATATATATATATATATATATATATATAGTATATATATATATATATATATATATATATATATATATATATATATATATATACACAATAACTAATATATAACTTGCATTTAAAATATTAAATTCTAACATGAAAGATTAATTTAATGGTTAATATGCATACATATATAACTAAAGTGTAGTTATTTTTAAAGAATACACCACTATTAAATTTATTATAGTATATAAAACCATATTATTATATGATATTTACTTTAAAGCTTAAAATAATATATATTTATATTTATGCAATTTATAATCTAATGTGAAATTATAAAAAAAAACTAATGTATAGTTATTTTAAAGAATACACCACTATTAAATTTATTATACTATATAAAACCATAGTTATTTTATGATAGTTTAATTCTGAAGCTTAAACTAATATATATTTGTATTTTATGCAATTTCTATAACGAATGTGAAATTATAAAAAAAACTAATGTATAGTTATTTAAAGAATACACCACTATTAAATTTATTATACTATATAAAACCATATTATTATATGATATTTACCTTAAAAGCTAAACTAAGATATATTTGTATTTTATGCAATTTATAATCTAATGTGAAATTATAAAAAAATGAATAGAGTAGTTATTTTAAAGAATACACCACTATTAAATTTATTATACTATATAAAACCATATTATTATATGATATTTACCTTAAAGCTTAAAACTAATATATATTTGTATTTTATGCAATTTTATAATTAATGTGAAATTATAAAAAAAAACTAATGTATGAAGTTATTTGAAGAATACACCAATTATTAAATTTATTATACTATATAAAACCAGTATTATATGATATTTACCTTGAAGCTTAAACTAATATATATATTTGTATTTTATGCAATTTATAATCTAATGTGAAATTATAAAAAAAAAACTAATGTATAGTTATTTTAAAGAATACACCACTATTAAATTTATTATACTATATAAACCATATTATTATATGATATTTACCTTTGAAGCTAAACTAATATATATTTGTATTAAGTAATTTATAATCTAATGAAATTATAAAAAAAAAAAAAAAAACTAATGTATAGTTATTTTTAAAGATATACTCCACTATTAAATCATTATACTATATAAACCATATTATTATATGATATTTACCTAAAGCTTAAAACTAATATATATTTGTATTTTATATAATATAATCTAATGTGAAATTATAAAAAAACTAATGTATAGTTATTTTGAAGCAATACACCACTGCTATTAAATTTATTATACTATATAAAACCATATTATTATATGATATTTACCTTGAAGCTTTAAATTAATATATATATTTGTATTTTATGCAATTGGTAATCTAATGTGAAATTATAAAAAAAAAACTAATGTATAGTTATTTTGAAGAATACACCACTAGTAAATTTATTATACTATATAAAACCATATTATTATATGATTTACCTTAAAGCTTAAAATAATATATATTTATATTTTGCGTAAATTTATAATCTAATGTGAAAATTATAAAAACTAATATAAAACTATAGTAGTATTTGATATTTATCTTAGACTAATATATATTTGTATTTTATTAATTTTATAATGTAATATGAAATTATAAAAAACAAACTAATATATAATTAATATAAATACAAAAAATAAATGTAAACTAAATACACAAACATAAATACAATAAGAACATACCTTAATTAATCTTGTTGAAATTTGAAACTTCAACCCTCCTTAAACACCAAAATTTTCACCTTTTTTGGAGATATATAATAAAGAAAAATAAATTTGAGATGAAATGAAGATTTGATGAGTAGAGAGAGTTTGTAGAAAATAAATAGAGGATTTTGAGTGGTATTTATAGGATTTTTTGGGTCAAAAGGCTATAGAATGGTCAAAATATAATTAAGATTTAATTCTAACCGTTGATTTAGTTTTGGTAGAAAATCAACGCTGGATCTTCTTCAGCTGGCCGATCAATCCACAACCGTTGGATCAAGTTTAGATTTAATTTCTAGTCGTTGATCGTAATGACCGCTTGATCACATTTTAAATTCGTGAAATCAAGTCAGTTGATCAAAACTGTATTCAAAATCAAGACGATCAATAAAACTAGCCGCTTGGAAGTGAGGGTTGATCCGACCGCTGGATTTTGGCGCGTAACAACCAGCCACAAGTTTCGGCCGATATATCGATCGATATATCAAAATATCACGACATATCACGATATTTTCGAAGATACGCGATATATCTCCCAGAAACCAAAAATTTTCCACACGCTGTCTCCCAACCTCGATCAACGCAGCTTCTCGGCCATATTCGGAGGTCACTAAATATCGCAGATATTTTCCGATTTTTCTCGATTTTTCCTGCAAACGATTTTCTGTATCAAAAATCGTTTCGATTAAACTCGATATCCGATATATCGCCGATATATCGGCCAATATATCCGAAATTTCAATCCTTGGGACGGAGTACTATACCAATTATGTATGATCTCAAACCTAATACCCTTATAATTGAAAAAACATAAAGAAACTTTTCCTATTTAACCAAGTCAACCTTCCATATTGAAAATTCTTGAATTGAATTACAATATAAATTTATTAAAAAAAAAGAAAAAGAAGAGAAAAGGCGATAATTTTGTAAGTTTCTTATTATTTTTTTTTAAATTTTCATATGAATAAATTATAAATCTATATGTTATCCATTTTATCATGAAATTAATAGGAAAGTCTATCAATACTATAGGAATTTTAGGTAAAAAAATGAACCTAATCAATATAATCTGTACTCTTTTAAAATCGGATTGTCATTAAATCAAGCTTATCGACTCACAGTTCAATGGTCAGATCGACGATTGAATCGTGATCAAACATGTGATGTCATAAATATATAATATATAATTTTAAATACATATATAAATTTAAAAATAAATATGTAAACCCTTCCAAATATAAAAATATATTAAAAATTAAATTATCATTATATTATATATATAATTTTATTTTAGAAGCATATCTCTCTTCAAAACAAAAGTAGGTCTAATATATTAAGTTTTATTATTATTATTATTATGATTTTGATGATAGTAATGGATGTATTTTTAAATTATTGAAGTAATATATTTAATTTATTTATTATTACCTATTTATTTAAATATTTATCAAAATGTTCTTCTCTATAAAATTAAAATAATTTTTCAGATAACTACACAAATTTGAATAAAATTGGTTATATTTAACAAAATCGAAAATGTGGTTCATGCTTTTTTTCTTTAGTACTTTTAGTTAAAATAAAGATAAATATATTAGTTTCAAAAAATTAATAATAAAGATAAATCTATTTATAAGTCTTTATTCATCATTAATTATTATTTATTCATTCCAATTATTTTATTCTTATTTATATTACGTTTAATACTTAATATAACAATATTGTAATTAAAGTGTTTAGCTTAAAAAACACTCAATACAAATATAATATAAAAACTTAATATTTAACATTATTAAATGCACATTATCCCTAACTCATATGGTAGAATCTTCAACAATGTTTCAAAAAGGCCCACATAAAGGGGAAGGGTCCCGGATTCGAGTTTGTCAAAAGTTTTTTTTTTTTTTAAAAAACACCACCCAATCATTACCTTATTTCTAAATTAACTCATTTAATTTAATTTGTAGTTCAATTTGCTTTTTTTTTTTTCTTAATTTTTTAAGAATTCAATAAGTCACATTCAGATTAATTCATTTAGCATCATTTTTAGCTTCAGTCACTTATTTTATGTTTGGTTTCTAGAAAACTTGAGAAAAAAAATAAATAAATACATATTTAAAAAATAGAAGAAATAAAGAATAACATGTGTTCTTGATTTTTTTTTTTTTTTTTGGATTTCAAATAATAACATTTGTTTGGATCTCAGCTATAAACTCCTACTCCAACGAAAAGGAGGACTTTATTAAGGATTGAAAACTTCTAACCACAAGCCTCTTTTTTTCCTTTTTTATACCCCTATGGGGATCATATTCCTCCAACTGTTGTTCCATTTTTTTTAGGAAGAGAGGGAGAGAGAGGGGGAGAGAAAGAGAGAGGTAGAGAGGGATATAATAAGTGAGGTTTGATATTTTTGTGTTTTTTTGTCACAGGCTTGGTATAACGTATTGTCAATGATTTATAAGATTTTGCTATTTTCTTTTTATTGGTATGATGTATTATATTTTTTAATTTTTGAAAAGAGGTTCCATTATTTAATATAAAATATATTAGTGTAAGGACAGATCACTTTCCATATTTTAGTCTAGTTACGGCAATGGACTCACTAAATTGATCCAGCTTTCTTTTGGTAAATTTTCCCCAATCCAGCATTCCGCTGCTATTTTGTGGTCGATCAAACTTTGCTTGTTTTATTTATTTAAGTTATAGTCAATTTAATAATTTTAACTAATTTAAGTAAGAGTCGATTTAACATAATTAAACTTTAACTAATTTTTATTATATTTCATTTTTTTTATTAATTTTTTAACTTGAAAACTAAATATTAACAATTTTTTTTTAACAATTTTCTTTTATCATCATTTGAAACCTATTATTACATGGAAACATATGAAGTGTTTCACTATTCCCTAAGGTTGCTCTGGGTTTTCCATAATGTAATTAGGGTGAAAGAAGAAGATGACCTCCCTCCAAGGGTTCAAGCCATCAGTGAGAACAAACCAAGCAAAATAAAACAGCTACAACAAGTAAAAAGAGAACAAACCTAACCCTAAAAAATAGTTACAACAATAGAACAAACCAAAACCAATCCCATGCTGTGAGGGCAAAGCATGGACCTTACGAACCTTACATGACCCTTGCACGGCTACTACATCGCCCATGCATCCATCCCTGCCATGGTCCGTACAACTCCTAAGAAATCATAATAAGACAAACAGAAACTCTTTAATAGCACGTAGCTCTCAGGTATAGGCACTATCAGATCAAGTAATATAGTGTGAAAAGTAGGAGTATTGTTCCAATTGAGATTAGGTTACTATATACTGAAATTAGAACAGTCATAACTTTATTTGGATGAAAATAAGATGAAAGTGAAAAGGAAAACAAATAATGAATGAAACCTAAACTAACATGCAAATTTTATGTGAAGTAATGAATGGAAAAGGCCTAGGGTTTTGATATAATTTAGTTAATCCTTATGGATTAAGTCTAATTTATTCCTAATTAACAATCGAATCATCTATTACTGGCAAGCCTCACTACTGCATATGTGAATCTCTCTCGACAACCCATAATCTACCCTTAGGATTTAGATATTTTGCATCTCTACTCAATCCCAAAATCCTATAGGCGTAATAAGCCCGAGAATCCTATAATTGCAACACAAAACCCATGAGTCTCTCTAGTCAATGGCGAATTGTGACATCCAAATCATGGTCTAATTTAATTCTCACTTCTCATATCTCAAATCAAACCACAAATCAGGTCAATGATGATCATGATCAATCATCAACACGCATGAAGAATGGAATAGAACATTTAATAGAAAGTGATTCAAACATCAAATAGAAAGAAAATCAGTACCAAATTACATAACTCATAACCAGACTACATCTAAAACCCTAGAAAACAAAATCAGTTCATAACTGTGACGCCCCAAAACCCAAGGGTCTGTTTCAACCCATGGAAAACTTGTGGATGTCGAAAATCTGACACACACTATCAGGTCCCCTTACCGGACCCATACTTAACAAAATCAACTAGTTATTCTTGTACGCTAGAGCTCATCAAAAATACAACTTGTACTGTAACAGATAATGCACGTAGATTCCATCCGGGGCCAAATATCATATCATGATCTCTTTGGGTCCATCTACGAGTAAAAATGACCACATAGGGTCCAGGATGAGCCACATACCAAACATAATGCATATATTATAATGCCATAGTTCTTAAGAGTTTAATTTGATAATAATTTTTATAATAAAACATATATCAAAAATAGTTTTGTTCTAATATATTTTACAAAAGTAAGAACCAAACCCACAACCTGATTTTCTTCACAATGGTAGCATCAAGTGAGCGCCGTCTCCCCGTGACACTCCCCTCGCACCAAAGGGGGTCTCACGACCAGGGTTAGTAATGCCCAGGAGTAAATCCCAGCAGAGGCTACCCCGCACCTAAGTGCACATGTAATGGTCATGTCAATTAAAAACGCATTCCAATCTCGCATTATGCAACCCATAACTAATTCTTACATGCAATGAATGCGATGCGACTCACCATGTCCCATGTACCAAGTCATCACCGACTCCATCAAACCTGAGTCCCAACCGACTCCTATCACTCAATGCCGAAACCCATGTGTGATAACATCTACCATTCTTGGATTACATCCAATGATCATTTTACAAAACAAATTTCATTTGTTTTCAAACCAAAATCTTTTTGGATGTTCACCTCAATGATCATTTGTTTTCAAAAATCCATGTGTCTTTTATGGGTGGCGAATTTTTCGAGGTCCCACTACAAGCTTCGCAAACCTTCCAACACTTTTACGGGTTTTCATCGATAGATCCATATGTGTAACTAAAAATATAACGGAGCTTTCACTCGGCACATAATTTCATTTTCCATTTTCAAACCGTATTTAATTTGGACATTTGCCCCATTTTCTCGAGTCTGCTAATCACACCAAACACGAGCATTACAACCATGCAAAACTGAACTTTGGCTAGACGTCGGTCCAAGGTACCGAAGGTTCACCACCCATCTATACCAAGAATGGTGGAATGAAAAATGAACCATGCACACACACCCATTTCATAAATAGTCCTCATGCATATGAAATGCAATTGTGCCATTTCACATACATTCAAGTAAAAAACATGCACATTCATACTCAAATGTCTACATGCCAAGGGATGAGGATGTGACTTCACCTCACCATGTCCCGAGTCCTCACCAACTCCTCACACATGCATATGCCAAATGTGAAAACCATTTATGTTCCATCAATGACACCATTTTCCAAAACAAAAGCTTTTTGTTTTATTTAAATCCATCGACAAACCCGATATTCGTTTGTTTTTACCAAGTCCCATGTTTTGTAGCAAATTTCCGGTCTCACCCGTAGTTTCGTGACCCCTTCCGACACTTTCGCGAACTTTCATCGCTGGATACATATGTCTAACCAAGAATATCGGGTTTTTCACTCGAGGGGGTATCTACCCCTACTTGCCATAATCAACACACATATTTTTCAATTCCTTCTTCTTTTATGCGATCGTGAGATCTTATATTTGTGACGTGCTAGTCCCATTTACTGCCCACCTAATCCAACACCAAACACAATGTCAATGACACCTAACTCCTGTATGACTCCAAGGTCATTAGGTGTCTTTTTTTTTTATTCTTGTTTACTATAAACTTATTCATTCCTATACTGTTAAACATTTAACTTGAAATATATTTTGTAGTAGTGAATTACAAAATATATTCAAACTCCATAAATGGGAGTGTTCAACATATAAAAACTTTACATTGTTTACAAAAACAAATACATATACAAAATAGACTATAGAGGTTTTCAGTGGGCACCTAGTAATGGGCCAGGTTGACCTTGTTGTTGATGCGATTGTCCTGGCTTCTAGTTCCTTCTTCATACCTTACACGGATGAAACACTCTGCTAAGTTTATAGCTTAGAAGGGAATAAATAATTTCGTGGACACTCCTAATATGATCATCACACTTTTAAACACATGCATACATTTAACACATCATATACTTATACCTCCATACTAATGCATACTCATATTTACTTATCATTGTCTATATACATTTCATTTATTCTGTCACGCATACTCTGCTGATCAGATAGCAGCGTTATGCTTCTCATATCATGTCATATAATGTCATTTATCATAACAAATCATTTGCATATTCTTGTTATTTGTTTTTATGTTTCATGCCTACATATACCTTTAGAAGTGGATACTGAAAGAACTCAGAGGTAACTCAAGGTACTATCACCGTACGGTGATAGTGATTTCTATATCCTAGAGGACCAAATGGCCACACATGAATAATCCAAACGGATCTATGTCATCAATTCAAACGGGACCTTTGATAGTATATAAATTATATGTCAGAAGACTATATCCCTATAGGTATGTCACTGATCCAACTACCCGATCATAAGCAAAGTAAATCGTCGATTATGTTTTCTTAACAATCTTTCAGGTATCAGAAAAAGATATCTCATATACATGAATAACTATTGATATCATGTATATTTATGAGATAGTCATTATCAAATAATCTCTTATAAACATTTAACTGTACTTTGCACTTTTTCACATAACAAAATTATGTGTATTTTCTTTAGCATTCATAATACATGTTATCATGATCAACTTACTATGATGCATTATTTCATATAACAATACATTTATATAGCCTTTATATAATTTCCAATTTTATAACCACTCGCTTTGAGCTCAATCTGCTGTAGCTCTCAAGTCCATTTTCGATCACAATTTCGACTTTGTAAATGGATTGTTAGAGAAAATGATCTTCTAACTCAATATAAATTTCTATGTCTTAAGTTTATTATGGTTCAAGACAAGTGTCATTTGGACTTTTAATTTGGGAGATATGGTCTAAACATTCACAACTACTCCTGGACAGTTTCCAGGAACAAAATCTGGAATTGTGTCCTATATTTGAAAATTTTCTGGTAATGATAGAGACATAATTTTACCAGATTTCTTCATGAAAATTATTCTCCCAAATGTCTAGTTTGTACAAAAATTTGAATCACCTAATTTGGACCAGTATAACTCAAGTTATGATTTAAACAATCGGAATTACTCTAGTTCAGGGGACTATTATGAGACGATTTCTTTGATAAAAATTGTTCCCCTTACATCACGAATTTTCTAGGTCCAATCTAGTCCAAATTGATACACTTTATTGGGGAATATTTATTCTCCTAGAAGTCTAGTTTATCTAAAAATTTTAATCACTCAATTTGGATTTAGAAACTCAATCCTACGGCCTAAATAATTAAAAACCGTTCAAACCTTAAAACTATATTAGAACTCAAACTTAATTGACCAAGAGAGAAGCCACTTTGACAAACTATGAGTTCAATGGGGTTCAAATTTGGATACATTTATTTCAGGGAGATTTGTTTTCCTAGAGGTCTAGTTTCCTAGAAATTTGAATCACTCAATTTGGATAAGTGATGGTCAATTTATGGCCAAAAAAAAAAACATTGGTTTAAAAAAAACGGATAGTATCTCCCCTAAAACCTAACATTTTCTCTATACATATTTTTCCTCAATTGAGGACCCCAACCAAACCAAACAACCATATAACACATTTATAAGTTAGGGTTTTTCCTTAACCTACATATATATAAAGAATTTGGGTTGGAAAATTCCTAACCCAAACATAAATTTCTATACATGTGTTCTAAACAATTCAACTAAGTATTCCATACAAAAGTTCCAACATTCCATACCTTGTTTTCTCAGACTCTCTCTCTTCTCTTCCTCTTCTTCTTCTATTCTTCCCTTTTCGCAGAATCTGAGCTACCTCAACCAAAGCCAAAATGAGATATTTCTTAAGTCCTTGTTTGGTCTTATCCAAAATTTGACATAAATTCCATTTATTGTATTTGGTCCTTCATTTCCTTCTAATTGTAGAAATCCTAACTTATCTTATTTTTCACTTTAACATATAATTCATACATTATGACTTCATCCCGAATTTGGGTAAATTACTAATTTACCCTTAATTCTTGTATTAATTCCGAATTCTTCTTATTTTATTTTTAGCATTATTTTAGTCCAGAAAATATACATTTACTTTTAGTATACCCAAAACACGTTATAAAACTGTCATGTTATAATTTAAGGCGTTACAGTTGATTTATCAACAATGCACTCGCACCCATTTAATGCGGTGTCCTGCATATGCAATAAGATGCCATTGTGACAAAGTTATATCAAGTCATACATAATGAATGCTACATGGAATACCATAATCCACACCCACTTACCGATGTCATGGATACAATCACATCACCTCAGATAAGGACTTATAAACGGCTTCATTCCATGTCATTATATCATGTGCTATTATAGCAACATTCACACTCGCATGTCATTTTACGATCAAGAATGACACAAGCAAACCATGTAATGGCCATTGCACAAGTTAATCTATCACATGTTAATGCGTTTGGAGTACACATATCGACATTCACATAGGTCACTACATTACTGGCAGTGAATATTACCACAATCAAGCCTTGTCATGGTCATTTGCACATATAAACTCATCTCATGTCAATACGATAGAGCACAATATTGACACCACAAAAACATAAGCCACTCTTAGTCAAGCTATGACACTTGGATTCAAGACCAGTCAGGTATAGAGATGTTTCAGAAAACATTCCACACAACAAGCCATCATAGACCACAGAGTTCCGAACTTAGTTCAGAAACTAGTCCCCTAACAATTCCAAAACTGACACAAACCATTAAACAAATTCTGGTAGTTAGAAGCAAATTCCGAAATGACTAAAAACTGAGCTAGAGGTTCAATTTGGGTGATTCAAAAGCCCAACACTGCTATCATATAGATACAATTTCCTTGATGGATACTAATCCAAATTCTCACTTTTTCCAAACCAAAAATCAGTCTCAAAAATATGGACAGTAGGTTTGGCCAAAATAGGGCAGCCTGTGGCAATCCCAGAAAACGGACCATAACTTGGGTTATAGAGGTCCAATTTGAGTGATTCAAAAGTCTAACCTTAATTTCACAACTTCAACTACAATTGTCATGAAGGACACTAGTCCAAATGCCCTCTTTTTCTAACCGAAAATCAGCCCCAAAACTGACATCATATATCACCCAGGCACTATCTTCAGAAGAACCCATTATTTTGCCAAACAGCTCCTTAGGGCAAAAACACAAACAGCCCTTAGAGCATTAAAACTCAACCAAACAGCCCCTAAAATGGAAAATATACCAAAGTATGAAGAATCTCTACCTCTTTGAGCATAGAGGAAACTTTAGGAAGTTCCATAGACACTTCTTAAACTCGAAACCTTTGATTTCCCGAACTCCTTGCTTGAACTCGGAAACTTGTTTTCGGTACCTACTGACCCGCCGAGTGAGATGAACTTTCTGCTTCTGCCCAGAATAATAGCCCAGAATTACACAACTTATCTCCATGTAGATCATAGAGAGAAGTTAGAGTCTCTATTTCCTCTCTCTCACATTCTACCCAAAAATGGGCTCTTCTATGTTTTTCCCCTCTCATTTTCTTTTAACTCCTTTTAATGTTCAAATGCTTGGCCCACGTCGTGACTTGTCCAGGTTCGTTTCTACCCCGAAATAATTTATTTCGTCCTGGTTCAAGTTCAATTTATTTTAAATAAACTTTACTTAATTCATTTTTCACTTTCGAGATTTTTTTTTTCTCAAAAATCCCGTTTCTGAAGTCCACCAGACACCTAACGCCCCGAAAATCGAAAAAATCCTATTATCTCAGAATACAATGAAAATTTTCTAGGTAATCTGATTTCACAGACTAATCTAGCCACAATGAAGCCGGGCTGCCATCCGAGATCTAGAAAATATTCAGTTTCCCCAGAAACCATTTCAGAAATTTTACCTGTTTTAATATTTTTCTGAAATTAAATTTTTCCTAGGTTTTGCACTATCATTTGATGTATGAAACTTTTGTTAGGAAACTATCCTAACTCTTTCTTTGGTGATGTTTGTAAGTTGGGAAAGCTCTAACTCATTATAAAGGATTTGGTTGTCAAGTTAGTTTTGTGAAGTTTTTTAATAGATTTTGTTTTGGAAGGAAGTTTTCCAGTGAAAGAGGGCAAAAAGCCCTAATTTCTATACCAGCCTGATCTCGCTTCACCTAGGCGAACACGAAGCACCAAAATTGCGCCGTCGCCTACGAAGGCCACTTTAATGTGCTTAACTGGCAGCCTTGCTTTTTTTATTCTTGTCTTCGACAATTCTAGAAACCATCACTAATGGATTAATGTAGGATCCCAACAAGTGAATGAAAGGGTCCGTATTCGATATTGCTATATGTCGTCGCCGACACCTTGTTTTGGGCAAACTTTGGTTTCTTGCCCTTATTTGCATTTGTTATTCAAGTACTAGAATGTGAGTAAGAAAAATAGAATGCTCTGAAACACATATAATTGTATGCCTGCTTAAGACCGAATAATAAATGAATAAGCACATCTGATTAGTACGACGACACTCTCTATTTAGTGCTTCAACACTCTCTGATTAGTGCGACGACAATCTCTATCGCTACTAAGACTCAAGTACGCGTGGGCGCATACATACCGCGTTTTCCAACACCTCGCTTAGTATTATACCGTAAAATTTTAGATAAATTATTGTGTTGTGTCCATCTCATTCATTATTTCCGGTTTGTATAGCTAAACATTTATATCATAAGAATATGAATAATGTAATATATGGAAATAATTATACGAAATCACAAGCAATTCATGAAATTAGAGTAAATTTATGGGTACCTTCACATAAGATTTTTGTTATGTACTCCTATGAGAGATGTGAAAACTCTGATATATGAATTATGTTATATGTATATTGTAATTGTGGACCACTGCATGTGGTCATATATGTTATCTATTTTCCCACTAAGCTATAAGCTTAGCAAGGGTGTTTCATCCGTGTAGGTATCGAAGAGGTCGTCAAAGATCCCGCATTCGCCAGGGCCAACACAGCATTAGGAGTCTTTCTGATGTAAGTCTTTGTTTTTGTTTTTGTAATGTAAATGTAATAATTTTGTAATGAGTTCAGGTAGTATTAAGTAAATGTAATCAGAATTTATGTACAAGAACTTTTAAATACCACTACGGTGGTAGTATTACAAGTTTTATCTAATATATGTATTTATATTTTGAAATGGGCCCACAAATATCGGAAAAATCAGCTTAAGAAGTCTCGCCTGCAGGGCAATCTCTCATCCACTTAGGCGGGGGGATGGCTATAACAAACATGAGCTAAACAACCAAATGTGTGGAGAGAGATAGTAGGTATAGGGCATATATATATATATATATATATATATATATATATATATATATGGTATACATGCTAACAAGGATTTTATCTATCATGCCCATCCTTCAATAAATATTTTAGGTGGTAATTATTTAATTAACGATCCGCTTATCATCATATCAAGCACTAATATGCTCAATTGATGCATTTTATGTTTTCTTGCATCTCTTCTTTAACTGACATACCAAATCCATGTTTTACACCTTTAGAATACTTGTCATTCTTGGAGAAGAAAACAACTGTAGAATTATCACAATTGATTCTTAACGATCTATCTATACTATCGACAATATCTAAACCAAAGATAAAATTCCGCAACCACAATGCATAAACAGTGGCTTCAAAGCATGCCACGAATTTCAACCTCCATAGTGGAAGTAGCAATAATGGTTTGCTTTTTCCATGAAATTGCTCCTCCAATCAACAGAAACATGTAACCGAATGTAGATTTTCTAGAATCTGCACAACCGGCATAGTCCGAACTGAAAATTTATCACCTCTCAATATATATTTGCTCGACCTTGTATATGGGCATGTAGTCTTTAGTGCCTTGTAAATATCTCAATACTTTCTTTGCAGCTTTCCAATGGTCCATTTCAAGATTACTCTGATATAGGCCTAACATTCTAATAGCGAAACTTATATATGGTCGAGTACATATTTGAACATACATCAAGCTCCCAACAACTTACGCATAGGGAATAGACTCCATTGTCCATCATTCCAAATCGTTCTTAGGACATTGCATCCCACTAAACTTGTCCCATTTCTAAATTGGAACTATTCCTATAGGGCATCTTCCCATTCTAAATCTCTAATAGCCAATGTAAGTTCTTTAAGACAATCCTAACAGTCTTTGTGATCTATCACGAAATATTTTTATTCCTATCACATAGGATGCCTCACCCATATCTTTCATTTTGAAATTCTTAGAGAGAAATTTCTTAATATCATATAATAAACCAACATCATTAGCAACAAGAAGAATATCGTCAACATATAGGATTAATATAATGAACTTACTCCCACTATCTTCACATACAATCGATCAACGTATTTTCTATACATATACCGTGACACCCCAACCTCGCACTCTCGTGTCAGCAAAAGGGTGTCACAAAATTGAGAATTATAAACTACATATGTTAACTTATATCATTCAAAATATAATTATCTCAGAAAATATATACTTATTAAATATATATATATATATATATATATATATATATATATATATATATATATATATAGAGTATATATAGAAGGTATAACATATCAGCAAAGATATCATACCTCACCATTTGGAGTGATCAACATAATCAACATAATCAATTACATTATATACAAAACTTTTCATTGTTTTCAAAAATATATGTACATCATTTGAAAATAAACCAAACAAGACATTCATGGGCATTTGCCATTACCGTGGTTAACCTTGCTAATGTGGAACGCCCCATCATTGCACCCTCGATACCTACACGAATAAACACCCGTGCTGTTTGACATAGCTTATCGGGATCCATAAATATGGACGTACCACTATAACGATCGGTCAAACACATGTGTACAAATGTATCTCAACTATATATATAAAGATATACATTTAGCCACTTATCACTAACATTTCAACATAAGGTTTAAATCATAACAATTCCTCTAATTGATTTATTTGCATATTCATGACATTCGAAGATCTTGCGAATGTATGAGTTAAGGTACTTCAAGTGTCTTATATCTTGTCATTTATAGCCTTTCATTATATTTTTATTTCATGTAGTTTCCATAATTCATGTCTTTAGAAACACAAAAAATTCATCCTATCTTATATGTCATGCCTACATATTCAAAAAGAAGTGGATTATGGGATGAACTATGTAAATTAGTACTCATCACCGCACGACAAAGGATATATAAAATGTAATGTATTGTACGACCAACATACTGTAATGGATCCAAATGGTCCAGAGCTGATTTAAACCAAATGGGACCATTATGTCTGTAAATTGTATGTTGCAGCATTGTTATCTTTATAGGCATGCCTATCTATCCAACTACCCTGTCAAAAGCAAGCAATCAATTTTATTATGTTTTCTTAACAATCTTTCAAATATCAAAACACATATCTCATACACATGAATAATTACTAATATTCTTTATACATATGGGATATTTTTACTGTCAATTATTCTCTTGAACATGTGAGATAGTTTCACCTATTTCTTATGATCATTTAGTTGTATTTTGTGCTTCTTTATATAGCAAAAATACATGTACTCTTCTTTACACGATCAGAGTTCATATCATTTTGTATCTTAATCATCTCAATATATCTATCTGAGATTTAAAAACATTAATTTCATATATAATTTATACAATTTTCATTATTACATACTCATAATTAAGTACATATCTCTTTATTAATTTAGACCATTGTTAGATATCTAGTGTCTCAGGGTCACATAAGATAAGATAAATGAATCTTCTCACAAACAAGGGTTCATCGCATCGAACCTTAACTGACTGAAAATAGAGCTCCACTTTGATGAATTTTTTGGGTACAATGGGGTCCAAATCTGATTACTCTTCATTCATGGAATTTGTTCTTCTATAAGTCTAATTTACCCATAAATTGGAATCACTGCATTTGGATCAACCTATCCCTAGATATGACTCAAACACTCAAGACTTCTAACTGATCAACTTGTAATCTAACAAAATAAAGTTCCACTTTGATGAATTTCTGGGTACAATGGGGTCCAAATATGAATACACTTCATTCATAGAAGTTGTTCTACAAGAAGTCTAGTTCAGTCAAAAATTAGAATCACTCATTTTGGATCACCAAAACTCAAGATATGACACAAACACTTAAGGCTGGTCTGGTTACCAATCAAAACCGAGAACTAGAATTGAATCCCAAATTCATGGCTCATAGTACTATGAATTTAATTCAGTGGTCTTCTTACATTTAAAGCTACAGGTCTAGGATTCTCCAATTTTGTAAATCATTCCATTTGAGGTCTCTTTCTAGGCCAAGATATGACCAAAACAAAACAAGGGTTTCTACAAAATTTGACAAACAAATCCCTAAAATACAAACATGTTTTTGTGATATATTTTCACACCAAACTCTCCATCGAGGATCCAAACAAAACAATAAATTAAAAACACAAAATAGAAGAAGGGAAATCCCAAACCTTAACCAAATCTCAAACTCTTTAGCTTTCTTCTTCTTCTTTTTCTCCTCTTCCTCTTTCTCTTCTTTATTCTTTCTTCTTCCTTCTTCCTTTCTTTTACTTGATCAAGTAGAACTTTGAACAAATGGGAGAATAATGAAACCAGGCACTGGTATTCTCTCCCAACCATGGCCCCAACTCCGCTAAACAAAATGGGAAATTTTCCTTCTAGTAGACCATGTTTATCTTAAGGGAGTCTGGCCCTACTTTTCTAATTTTTTTTGCATTTTAGTCCCTCTTCATTTTATCATTTGAAAATCACTTATCACAAATTCTAATATGGCATAACATCATTTAACTTAATGTCTCTTAAGTCCTTTATTTTCAATTTACCATTATACCCTTGACTCTTGGATTAATTCTGGGTTTATCGTTTTTCATTCTTAGCACTTAAATTCCGGAAAAATACAAATTTTACTTTTATTGGTATCTCTAAACTGAGTAAACTACTATGGTATAATTTGGGTGTTACACATACGACGAATGGCAGCCATTTAATCCAAGATACCATTATCGAGAGGCTGGCTTTAATCCATATTTACTTCCTTAACCTACACACCAAGTGTTCTTCTTGTGGGTTAAACCATCTGAGTCAGTCCTTATAAACTTCCTCTGAAGCCATTAAGAAAGGCGGTCTTTCACTGGCCCATTTGCATAAGCTCTAAATCATAATGAGCCACTAAAGCCAAAAACAATTCTTAAAAGAATCCTTCTAGAAATTGAGATAAGACTTTATAGTCAATGCCATCCTTTGAGTGTAACCATTAGTAAATAAGTCTGTTCTATATCTCTAATGTGGCCTTTTAAATCATGTTTGGTCTTGAAGACCCATTTGTAGGCAACCCCATTTGTTTTTGAACCTTCAAGAAAACTCAACTAGATCCAGATCTCATTAGTCATCCATTGATTTTAATCCTTATTTCAGCATTGGATCCAATTTCTTTAGAATTGTTACATTCCATAGCTTGTTTAAACGAGATTAACTCCCAGAACACTTTCAAGCTTTCTGTATTCATGTGTTCAAGTTAGAATAAACCACATAATCATCTGTAATAGCTGTCTTTCACCTTGTAAACCATACTGCTATTTCTTGTGGTATCATTTGCTCATTTATAGCTTGCTCATTGTCATCTAGTTCTTCAGTAACATGTTCATCTAGTAGGTTTAGAATCATACTTCATGTTCTAACATGTCATGGAATCCATGGTATAACAAGAGGAACAACAATCAGAGGAAACACCCGGTAAAAGCGTCAACTTTCGAAGTTCTGAACATCCACCTTACGTGACCATCACTCCCAATTTAGCTTGACCATTCTCGATTAATCCAGGCATACTGTGATTTAACAATTCTGAGATACAGGCTAGGGCAATAAAATATGTATCCTTTTGATTTTTTAGGATATAAGATGAAACAATCACTAATCTTCCCTGCAATTGAAACTTTTGTTTCATGTGGATTACATATCCTTGGCTTCAGTAGGGTAACCCTCGCATGATGCCCAAACTGCTTCTTCATTCAAAGTTCATAAGCAAAGGTGAAACGACCTATTAGAACCCTATTATGATATATGCGTAGCCTTAATGCATGCATCCATAAGACAGAAGGTATAGAAAAGTAGTTATCGATGCCTTAAATCATGTCCATGATAATGACATTCTCCTTTTCAACTACACATTTTTAGGTGTACTGTGCATTGTATATGACTGTCTATATGCCTAGCAGTTTCATGGAAATCCTGCAACAGATCCTGGACATTGTCATTTTTATTAAATATACCATAATATTCACCACCTTTATCACAATCTTTACAACTTTCACTTTCTTTGTCTAGCAATTCTTTTCACTCGTTAATTGAACACCCTCTAGGATTAACGCTTTCTTGAGACTTTTCATGTAGCAAAACAAGTAACAATACCCGTGAGAGAAGTCAGTCGACAAAATCGATGAAATATTTTCATCTGCCAAGACTAAGGTCGAAAAGAACAAACATGGTATATTCGTAGGCTAGCTCATAGTTCATTGTTTATGGCTTTGGTTTCTGATGTGTGTCTAGCTTATTTACCTTAATGGTCTATACACACATCCCAAGAACAAAGTCCAATTTGAGGTGCAAGATTCCTTTAGTTAACCTCACTACTCTTTCCTTGGATATGTGACCTAATCTTTGATGCCACAAGAAAGCAAAACATTCATTATGTGCACTACTTTTATTACCTATACTATGTTCAACATGAAATAGGGATTCAGCAAAGTTAACATCAAGATTAAAACGATACAAACAATCAATTAAAGCACTAGAACCATAATAGTACTTGTGTTTGTACAATGAAAAAACATTGTTTCCAATCTTAAAGTTAAAACCTACATCATCCAATTTTCCAATATAAACTAAATTTCTAGCACATTCAGGGACATGAAGACACTTTTCTAGATCCAGGTGACAACCAGTATCCAAGATCAATCTGTATATCCCAGTTCCCTCTATTCGCGCTTTCATTCTGTTTCCCATATACAAGAACTTATCAATTTCGCTTATGGTCTAGATTAAAACGAATCCCTTTCTTTTCAAACCAAATCTTTCTTTTCGGGCAATCTTTCTTCTTTTGAAGTGACCAAATTTTCTTGCGTAATGTACTTCAACTCCCATGAATTTGTCTCATTAACCTTCATTGTGCCTTTGTTCTTCTCTATCCTTCTTCCCGGTTTAGTCTTGTCGCCGTCGGCTTCATTATGAAATGTGAGAGATGAACATAATGTTCTTCATTTTCTTTAATCTTCCTTCCTCTTGAAACCAACATGGGCTCTGATTTCAAGGTTCCATTTTTCCTAAGAATGTTAACTAATTTGACCACAAACTAAAGAGGAAGTGAGTTGATGATAAATTGAACCAAGAAGGATTCACTCACATCCATACTCATTGATTTTAGCTTTGTTGCCAGATTAGCCATGCCTATCACATGATCATGAATGGGTTGTAATCTTCGCTAAACTTGCTTGTTAGCTTACTCATTAAGGGCCCTACAATGGACTTGTCATTTATGTCCAGCTTGGGAATATTCTTTAAATTTTCAAAGATGAATTCCTTTCATTTTTTTGTTTAGGCATTGTCAGGTTTACATTTTCAGCATTGTCATCCTCATCAAGTTCAAGTTTAGCCTATTTGATCGCTCCCAAGCCTCATAAAAAGACTTGTTAGCTTCAGATCGGTCTCGCAATGGTGTAGGTTTTCTGCAACTACGGCTAAGTCCAAATCCATAACACCCAATTGAAACTGGATTTGTGCGAACCAATCCGCATAGTTCAATCCCTTGAACCTGATCAATTGATTGCTCATAACAAGCAAATTGATAGAAACTGCCAAAAATTATATGTGCTCACACATTAATGCTTTGAGAAAACTTAAATGGATTCAAGAAAGACAGACCCACTATGTATTTAAGTTCAATTTTCTCAGGAACTTTAAATACATAATTACTGGGATAATGATGTACATTTACGGTATAGCTGATAATACATTTATGATGTCATTAATTATAAGCAATGGTCTACTTTTGGGTCACCTTCTAGCATTATAATTAATGTTTTCAATTGTTTGGTTCAATCTTTTATGTCACTAATTACATCACATCAATATGAACAACTGAAAATTGCATAGTTAAATGTTCAAATATCTTAATAAGCTAGGGCCAATTTAAGTGAATTAACAAGTTTTCCATATATAATTAAATTTTTAATTCAAACTTAATGAGATATAAATAAAATCTCTAATGTAATTAATATATTAAATACATAAAATATTAATAAAATTTAATTTAATTAATATCCCATATATAAAATAGGCATAATAATAGATTATCATTAGAGGATGACAAAACCTAAGTTTTACGTTTCTTTTTCAAAATCGTATGTATGTAATTAATATCCTACACATAAAATTTAATAAAATTTAATTTAATTAATATCCTATACATAAAATAGACATAATAATAATATCATTATTAGATGACAAAACCTGTAAGTTTACGTTTTCTTTTTTAGAAACAAGCATAAAATTTAGTTTACAAAACTCATCCTACTTACAAAATGGAAGTTTTAATTATTTTAGATAAAGTTTTAAATTCTTTCAAAACTATATCCAATTGAATTTTGAATCAAACATTTTTGTTTTGTTTTCACCAGAATTTAAATTCAAACTTTTACAGAATAAGGTTTAAATTCTTTCAAAACTTTATCCAATGGAATTTTGGACCAAAAATTTCGTTTGATTAATATCCTACACACAAAACAGTTCATAATAATATATTATCATATTACAGATGATAAAAACTTAAGTTTACATTTCTTTTAGAAAACAATATAGAATTTAGTTTAAAACTTTATTTACTTACATAATTAGTTTAAACATTTAAATAAATTTTAAATTTTTTCAAAACTATATCCAATAGAATTTTAATCATTTTTGTTTGCTTTTTAACATAATTTAAATTCAAACTTTTACATGATAAGGTTTTAAATTATTTCAAAACTTTATCCAACAAAAGTTTGGATCAAACATTTTTTATTTTGTTTTCACCTGAATTTAACCAAACTTTTATAGGATAAGGCTTCAAATCTTCAAAACTTTATAGTAAATCAAACTTTATCACGTGATAGTGGCTTCTGTGAAGTTGAGGACAATTAATCAAATACCTAAAAGAAAAGATAATCAAGTAATTATCCCAAGGGACCCAACCCCAGTTTCTTTTCTTAACTGGGACTCTCCCCAGTACTTCTACTGATTCAAAAACATTTACTATTAAAACCTTAGCGTGAATCAAGGGATTAATCTATTTATATAGTTACGTTTTCCATTAAAATCTTATGAAACATGGTGGGACAAATTTTTTTTTTTTTTTTTAAACATTAAACCCTTTATAGAAAATCGGGTAGAGTTTCTTCTGTTTTTCGGACATTCCCAATTTACAACACCTATAATAAAACAATTTAATTTACTCCACATCCAAATACCTGACATCAAGTCCACCACAACCACTTCAAATCAAACTTAAAATCATTTTCTAAACACTATAGATATATAAAAACAATCTTTTAAAACTTATATACATTACAAAATAAAGGTGCGGCTAAGTAGTTATTTACAATAAAACTACATTTTCAAAAAGGTGGTCAGCCACGTGAGGCGGCACCGGCTCCTGAGATGCCTGCATCACACTACGGGCCTCTGCCTTGAAAACAATCCCATAAAACATTCAGAAAAGGGTGAGCTAAAGGAGCTCAATGAGAACACAGCTCAGAAAATAATGTTTCCAGATATAGTTCATATACAATGTGTAAAACAATTGTATGTAGATCTCATTTTCATAAACATTTACTTCAGATTCTTTCCTTTCTATTCAATACAACGCGGTAAAGCCTGAATTGTATAGGAGATCTCATTTCTATAAACATTTGCTTTACTTTCTTTTCATATAGTTCAAATACAATGTGTAAAACAATTGTATCAACATATCTTTTCAATATACTTTCTTTCCTTTTTTAACCGTTATATCCACGGAATCCCAGATACAGAATCACCTGGTCCATGTAAAGAACCTCCGAAACAGTCTTACGATCACCGATGACCCAAAAGGAACCTTCAGAATCGTACTACATCAAGAACCACCGTTGCCCATGCAAAGAACCTACGAGGGAAACAGCCTTACATCACCATTTAGCCTCCGTGCTGAACCTCCGATAAATCGTGTGGTCTTTCTTTAAATACCATTGCACTATGGAATAAATCAAGACGGCGCGTTGGTAAACTTTCAGACTTCACGGCAAGGCAATATGCATCACTCTTCCTTCCCTCTATAAAAAAAATTTAACCCTTTTCCCAGCTGTACCATGCACGCGTAAAATACTTTAGTCGACTTTCCTTTTAAACTTTATCTTTTGTAACATAGGATAACCATGGATTCAAACATTTTATATAACATGTATATATAAAATATATATCTGTGTATTTCATTTCATATGAAAACCATAAATCATGCTTTTATAAAACTATGGAAACCATATAATCATTTTATATTTTCAACATAATTTAAAGTCATAAGAAACTACATTTCTTTTTTTTCATTTGAACATTTATAACATAGATATGAAAACATATACATTGGTAAACATTAATATATATATATATATATATATATATATAAACATTTACATTTTTCCTCACCTTTGTTGTTATTTAAGCCATTTTTCCTCCTTAAACTTCCCACCTCCACCCTTGTCCGTAATCACTTTCCTCCTACAAGTCACATTATCTATAAAATCCATTAACATTCATACCTTAATCATGTTCAATTAAACCATTAACTATCTTATACTTTCTAGCAACCCTTAAGCATTTAATCACTTCCAATTGATTAAAATCACTTGAACTCCAACCCTTTTGTTCTCATCATTTTCTTTATGCTAACCCCATGGAAATTACTACCATACAATAGCCCACAAATATATTCCATGAAATGGTCATGTCAAACCCGCTATTCACATCGACACATAACCAAGCAACTTGCACACACTCGTGCAACCATAAATTTTCAGTCACGCTTCAGCTCATCCACCCGTCCTTCTCACAGGAATATGTTAGAATCTTGACTCAATGGGCTTTCCATAGAGTCCACAGAACACCCAAAACGAGTTCTAATAACAGTTATGGTCTTTCATTCAAAACTAAATAATTTACTATGTTTACACTGAAACGGTCTCAGGATAATTCGATTTCAGGGCCTTGAATCCATAATTTGATATTCTTGTACCATTTTGAGATACGGTCTTGTGCTCCTTCTCCAACTAGAATCACCCAAATCGGATCACCGAAAATCAAGATATATTCTTAACAACCGGGATTACTCGGTTTTCAAACAAAACCAGAAACTATATGAACATAGCTCCCCTTTGAATACATTTCTGAGTTCAAATGGGTCGGAATTTGGATTGACCTATTTCAAGGAAAGAATGTTCCTCCTATCGGTCTAGCTTTATTTTTTTGCACTGAATCACCAATTCGGATGAGTGATGACCAAGTTAAGGGTTAAAATACATCATGGAGTCTTAAAACATAAATAAAAAACCATCGAATATAGCTCTACTTTGAATGGAATTTTTCATTCAAATGGGTCTTGAATTTTGATAGATCTATTTTTGAAGGAGAAATGTTTATTAGTCTAGTTTAATGCAGTAATTTGAATCAACACCGACGAAAGCGGGCGGCCAATTTATGGCCAAAATACGCTCACGGGCTCTGAGAAAAAACTGGATGCGATCTCCTCGACACACATGTACCTCTAGACTGGAATTAACTCAGAGAGAAACTCTACCCAAATGGCGTGCTTTCCCGGGACACTCTCATTTTCGGGGTTTCCATGAAACCCAACCTTTGGACTCGGCGACCCGTGATTCGCACCCAATGCCAAACCCCATCGTGATAGATCGTTTTACTCAACCTAACGATCCGACCACCTAAATCCCGTGAATCAAAGAGAGAAGTATGTTTTTATCTTCTCTCTCTCTTACTTTCTTATGGTTTGCTGAGACCAAAGAGAGCTTAGATTTTTTTAGATATTGAGGTGTGGACACGTGGCCCACTGCGCCATGTGTCATACACTTCTTCAAATTGCAGCTCAAACAATTTATTTCATCCCGGTTTCAGTTTCATTTATCTTAATGGACATTCTTAAATATTTACATTTTTGGGATTTTTCTAAAATCTCAAGCTTTCTGTGGTCCAATCACATTTATCGCTTCGAATTTTCAGGAAAATTCAACTGCCTCGAATTCAACGAAATTCAATCGGTAATTCAAATTTCTCGCGACGAATTCAACAAGTCCGCTTCGCCATCCGAGATCTGGTACAAAGTCCTTTCTATGGTAAATTACCGCTTTGCCATTTTTCTGTAAAATTTACCTTTCCACCTTTAACATAATTTCGTTTAACTATTTCACTCTCTTCTTTGACTCAATACATTATGAACATTTTTATTTTCGTGGCTTGTTTTTTCAAAATTATTATTCATTTGACTGCTTCCAAAACAAATACCTAATCGATCGAAATGTAAATTTACTATTCATGAAAACTGTGGTAAATTCAGGATCTTGTACAATTATCAAAATCAAACAATCCTAGAGTAAAGTTGCTCTCTTTAACCAATTGATGATATTTTTTATGTAAGAATAAATTCAAAAACTTTCTTTCCTAGAAAATTGTTTGATAGGAAAACAATTTAACATACCCTAATCCATGCTAGTAATTCGCTTCAAGATCTTTCTTTCTTTGCTTTTTCAGGTTCTTTGGTGGAGAAGAACCGTGGAATCAAAAAGGTAACTTACAGTTTATTTTAACATTTAAAAAAAAAAATTACCTTTTTGATAACCATTAACATATTTATACGAAAGGAAAGGGAAGGGATATAACCCAGCTGATTTTAACCTCCCCTTAAGCCCAATAATTATATACTGAGCCTTCTTTTATTTAAAATCATTATCTTAATAATATGGGTCATCATTAAATTATTAAAATAATCTAACAAGGGACCCAGATATAGAGCATACACAGAGCTGAGAGCATCCAAGCTCATAATGAAGAATGCCAAATAGGAATCCATCGATCATGAATATAGACTCACCCCACCAAAGAAAACAGCTAAACAGTTTAGATTCGAAAGTCTAAGTTCTACGATAACGAATAATGGAGTATCCATCATGGTTTTTCAGGTTTGTGGTACGTAATTCTACCAAACATTAGAAGAAGCTCTGTTAATGCCTATAGCACAAAAAAAAAAAAAAAACAACTCAATCTAAGTTCTGCACTCATAAGAAATAATGGAGTATCCTTAATGTTTGCTCAAACGGTTTTTTGGTTTCTCATTACCCATCAATTATTCACTTATCATCTTTTGCTGTGGTGCCCTACTCTCTTGAGATTTGTTGTGTTGGCCTAAGGCTATCTAATTCACTAATTGTTGGCGCTGATACAGCTAGAACCATAGATCAAGGATCAATGCCACACACACAGGAATAACATGTATACTGAAGAATGATGTATAAAACCATGTATAACAACTTTCATATAAAATGTGAAGTTAAACAAGGTAAATTATATTGTATTCATCGATAGCATAACTGAAAATCACTAAAAACTTTAACAATATATGCCATTTTAATGTGTAAAGTCATCTAAAATACATAAAATAAACATCCAAAACTATTTACCATAATTTTAGTTCTAAGCTCCAACCATTTTTTCTATAGATGTTATCCAAAAAATTCCAATCCCAACATATTTCTAACCAATATTGAAAAAAGCTATGATACTCAGAGTCCTCACTTCATGTAATTTACCCATGTTTGTAAAGACTCAACATGGATTTGGATATTATCAAATACTCCTAATTTACTTAAGATGAGACTTTGATTCTGATTGGTCTATTTTGTTCTCAATTTCTTCGGCCAAAATCTGTATCCAAGGAAAAAGAGTTGATTGGGAAATGGATGTCATCAAATAATTAGGAATGAGAAAGAAAAAACAAGGATGAAAGAGAAAATGGTTGGCTTCTAATTAAACTTTAATATTCATACAAAACTTTGACAGCACGTGATGCATAATCTTTTTGAACAGATGATCTCCTTTCTTCTTTACTTCCTTGTCATGAATATCAGTTTGGTGAACTACTAAAATGTATTATTAATTATCGAGCACAGTTCTGTGTTTGGGTATTGTGGTTGGTGTTGGTTTAAAAATTGGGGAATCTTCGGGAGCCGGTATGATTAGACTAACCTCGTCTAATTATTCTATTTGATAAGTAGAAGGTATTCTTTGTGCAAGGATTTATATGCGCCTATTGATGGAGATAAAAATAGAAAGCCAAAGATATGTCGACGAGAATGGAAGATCATGTGCATAGAAAGCAGTGGCTCATCCATTGAGTGGGTAGACGGAGTGTGTTTCATCATGTGTCACGGGAGACTAATGCTGCGAGCTTTGGAAAAATTAGAATCCATGTATGAGCAGAAGTACGCACGAATAAAGCCACTTTGATTAGAAGCTAAATGCATCGCGAAATATAAAAATGGGCACACGGCGTAGCGAAACACGCGATGACTTTCAAAGGGTTGGTGAACCAGTTAAATGCATGAAGATGAAGATTGAAGATGAGTTGCAAGCATTGTTACTTTGGAGTTCTCTGCGGATAGTTGGGGATACTCTAGTTATCTCACTTAGTAACTCGACTCTAATGGCAATTTAACCATGAATATATTAAAACTGTTGTTTAATGAAGCGGAAGGAAGGAACAAGAGTCTCCTTACGAAGGACAGGCTCTTGTCTGGAGAACGAGGAGTAGAGGTAAAATTAGAGAACCTAAGGGTCGTGGTAAATCCAAAGCGGTCGCAATCCAGGAGGAAAGTCTAGTGAAAGAAGAAAATGTATCATTGTGGTAAGGAAGGACATATGAAAGAAATTGTTATGCTTGGAAGCAGGAGACAAAAGAGAGCTAAAAATCAGAGGAAAGATGAAATAAAAATACTAATTTGCTTTATCGAATGAAGATGTAGCCGGTTCTATTTTGGAATGAAGAGAATGTTTGCGGTTCTGGATAATGAGGTTGAGTGGATTATTGATACGAGTAGCCTCTTGTCATGTTGCCTCCTAATAAGGAGTTCTTCATCGTACGAGCCAGGAGACTTTAGTGCGTGAAGATGGGTAACACACGGCTTCTCAAGATTGTGGGTATTGGTGATGTTTACTCTGAGACAAACGTTGGTTGTTCATTGACTACGAGAGATGTGCGGCATGTTCGACTTACGTCTTAATCTTATTTAAGGTGCCTTGGATCGGGAAGGATATGTGGTCGCCGGTAGCGGTAAATGGAAGCTTACAAAAGGATGTTTGTGTTGCTAGAGCAGAGTTAAAGCACTTTATAGGGCGATTGTGAAAATATGTAGAGATGATTAAATTGTGAAGATGAGTTCCTCCCAAATTTATAACAGATTGAGGTCACATAGTGAGAAAGGGTTACATATACTAGCCAAAAAGGCTCTCATTCCTTTTAAAGTGGTCTTAACCATGTGATTATTGTTTATTTGGAAAACATCATAGAGTTTCTTTTTCTAAATCTTCAAAAGGAAATCTAATATTTTAGGTGGTTTATTCGATGTTTGTGGTCCCTTTGAGGTGGAGTCCACAGGTGGAAATAGATACTTTGTCATTGTTGATGATTATCACAAGAAAGGTGTGGGTTTATCTTGTTGAAGGCAGATGGGGAGTGTATATCGGTTTTCGAGGAAATTTCATGCCTTAGTTGAAGAGACGGGAAAGTTTTGAAGTGTCTTACCGTCTTGACAATGGAGGTGAGTATACATCAAAGGAGTTTAGAAACTCTTTGCTCGACTTTGTAGTATTAGACATGAGAAGACGGTTCTGGTACTCCGACGCGATGGTGCGAGAGAGGATGAACGCACTATTATTTAGAGAAGATGGATGCGTACTAAAAATGCGGCTGAAGTGTTTTGGGGTGAAGCTAGTCGTACTGCTTGTTACTTGATAAATAGGTCTCCCTCAGTTCCTTTGGAGTTTGACATTCCAGAGAAGGTATGGACAGGAAAATATGTTTGTTTACAATATCTGGTTTTGATTGCCAGGCTTTTGCACATGTCCTAAAATGAAGTCAGAAACTTGATGACAAAACGCCTTATCCTTGTTGTATAAATGAAGAGTTTGGAGTGCAGATTAGGATCCGGTGAAAAAGAAGATTTTCAGAAGTGATCTTGATATTTATGAAGATCGGTATTTGATTGGGAGAAAGCGAAAGTTAAAGCTGTCGGTGATGGTGTTATTGATCTGGTTGTGTTTTCTTTGGCGTATACCTGGGGTGGGGAGGCCGAGAGATGGTAGGTGATGAAGCACCGAGGCGGTGGTTGATGATGGGATGCAGAGTGATCAAAGCGAGCGGGGGGAGGCGACCTCCTCAGCCAAGTCATTTCGGAGACCTGGTGAGGACTGTGGGAAGTGGTCCGTAGTCTGATATCCTTCTTGATATGTGTTGATTCTTATTGAGAGGCGGAGAATTTTCAAAGTACAGAGACTCATGAGATAAGGTAATTTGGATGCAGAAAGCTATGCGAGGAAAGAGAAATGCATTCTTTGTTAAAGAATAGCTGATTATGAAGTTAGTGGAACTTCAAAGAAGCGAAAAGCAAACTAAAAGAACCAATGATTTGTTCAAGTTGAAGAAAATAGTGATGAAGATTACAACGAAGTATAAAGCTCGTTTTGGTAAGTAAGGTTTTGGGCAGAAAAAGGGTGTTGACTTTGATGAGATGTTCTCTCGATTGTGAAAGAGAAAATGTCTTATCGAGTTGTTTTGAGTTGGCTAGTTTGAACTTCGAGCAGCAGGTTAGATGTGAAAGGCACTTTTCTTCATGGTGAATTGAATGAAAATTTACATGTCACAACTGAGGGTTTGAAGTAAGGTAAGGAGCACATGGTTTAAATTAAAGAAAAGTCTTTATGGGTTGAAAGCCAGCCTTGACGAGTGGTACAAGAAGTTTGATTCTTTTATGGTGAGCCCTGGTATAAGAAGAGAATGGTCACGGATCATTGTGTTTTATTTGGAAGTTTTCTGAGATGGTAACTTCATTATTCTTTTGCTATGTTGATGATATGTTGGCAGGGAATGATTCAAAATTAGATTGTGAGTTGAAGGTTGTTCAAGTCCTTTGACATACAGGGCTTAGGGCACTGCAAGCAAATGTTGGGTATCTCCAATTACTCGAGATAGAAAGGCAAAGAAGTTGTGGTTGTCACGGGGAAAAGTATGTTGAGCGATGTGTGAAGGACATCTGAAAGATGTAAAATGATTGCACCTCTGCGATCACTTTAAGCAGCGAAGCATGCCCTCTTACATGATGAGAAAGGTGGCTCTATTCCTTACTCCTCGCGATGGGGAGTCTTATGTATTATGGTTGTACAAGACTGATATTGCATCTTTGTTAGTGAGTGAGTAGATTTCTCTCAAATCAGGAAAGGAGCATTGGGAAACGGTGAAATGGATCTTCAAATATTTGAGGGTACTGAGAATTGTGTTTGAGTTTTGGGGGTTCAAAACCTTCGGTGTTAGAAGGTTTACGAGATGCGATATAGCGGGTGACCTTGATGGTGAAAGTCGACTTATGGGTTTTATTCACTTTTCTTGGGAATTTGTTTCATAGCGATCCAGTTACAGAAGTGTATGCAGTCTACTCTTGGGGCAGAATATAAGCGACGCCCAGGCGACCCAAAGAGATGTTATGGATGAAGAGATTTGTCGAAGTGGGTTTGATGGATATAGGTATGTTGTGTTTTGTGATAGTCGAGTGCTATGGACTTGAGCAAGAATACTTACGTACCATTCCCGATACAAAGCACATTGATGTGAATCTGTTAGTTCTGAATGTCATTTGAAGGCTTTATGAAGCTTAAGAAGATTCACCTGATTTAATCCTTCGATATGATGACAAAGGGTTGTTACCAGGAGAAGGCGAAGCTTTGTCTTGGTCAATAGGCATGGACTCGCGAGATGTGGGGTGTAATCTCCCATATGTTGGGTTGGAGGGAAATTGTAGTGTGGAGTCCAACCAAACACTTGGCGGCTTGTTGCCATTTTCTCTCTTAAGCCCATTAGAGACTACGACCCGACCAGATGTTTTTATATAAAATCGAGGAGCGTCGTCGCGACATTTTTTACGGAGGGAAAACGGAGGCGGGCTGGTGCGTTTTACGGAGCAAAGGAGGGTCGCGGGTTTTTGCAGGCGAAGAATTTGCGGCGGCAGTTTGCTGCGTGAGAAATTTTATTGACCGATTTTAAACCAGCGGGAGGGGCGGTTGTGCGGTGACGATAAAGGGTTTTTGGACCGGGTTTTTCGGGTGAGATCTTCATGTCTGTCTTGATTTAGGCCTGAATTTGCCCTATTATTTTATTCACTATATTTGGATGATTTCATTGTTTTGGGATCACCTTGTTTAGAATTAGGTTTTGTACCTAAATTATTATAATTGGATATTTGGGTGAATTTCCAAATGAAGGTCGTGGTTTTCTGTCTCGCACTTTGGGGGAGGTTTTTCCACGTTAAAATTCTCTGTGGCTTTTGTGATTATCTCCTTGGCATATTATTTTTAACGTTTGCATTTGTTGATTAACAGTTGGTAATGAGGAAAATATTAGGGCTTGTGTTTATTCCCAACATAATATGGCAATGCTTGTATCAGAGAATGAATCGTGTTGCTGTAAAATGTACAATTTGACAAAAAGCATTATTATCCTATACATATGGTGTATCATTATCATTAGTTTTTAACGACTAAAACTTGACGTGGCAATATCTTTTTCTTTTCTTTTTGATAAATAACTAGGCGTAACGATATCTAAGTAACAACAAAATACAAGATCAGCAGATTCCAAGCATTAGTAATGCTGAACTTTGAATAAGCCAAAATTGAAAATACCATGACAGAAAATTTAGATTGAAAAATAAATAAATTAATGAAGCAACCTAAAGAATGTTGTAGGCCTTAAAAATGTTTCCTCGGTTGCCATTATTTTCCTATTTTTTACATAATTTGTCATAATGATAGTTTTGTCATTAAGATTATCGATTTTTAGGTTTCTGTATAGGCTTTTTTAAGTTTTTTTGATAAGTTTTTCCATGAAGCTTATTAAAATAAGCTAAAATGAGTTTATAGAGGGGTCATAAGTAATTTTTATAAATTTTTCCAAACATCAATAATTTTTATAAGTACTTATGTAAGAAGATAAACTCAAATAAGTTGTAAATAAGCTCTTCCAAACGTCCCCATAATGATAATCTTATGCATAATGTCCACCTTTAAAAAAAGGCTAGTACTCACTACATTTTAAAACATTGGTAGAAACAGTTTTGAAAACGTAGGAAACGCTGAAATATTACGACCGGTTTTGAGTTCTGCGAGATCTAGTGTTTTCTATATTTTTCAAAACAAAAGAAAACTATAAACCAAACATGTTCTTCCCATTTTCTTTGTTTTTGAGAATAGAAAACGAGTTTTTGAAATATGAATAAGCAGCTCTACGATGTTTGGATGCACGCCATATGTAGAGAAAAGCGAAGAAACTCCATTCTCTCAGCTACTAGTCTGAGTCCAACATATCAACCTTATTACTAGTGTAGAAACCTAAATCCGCTTCCACTTTACTATTTCTTCTTCTAAGAAAGTAGCATCATTCTTATTTTTAAAAGCTTCTACTACCTGAGAAAAGAAAAGAACCAAGGGGAAAAAAAAAAAAAAAAAGACAAGTAATGGAACTGCTCAGAGAATTTATGCTGTAGAGTGAAATAGGTCCTGCTTACCAATGTACTAGTGGCAAGTTCAAAATTCAGAAAGGATGTCTTGTTTTATGCAGAGACCCAAACATTTACACAATATATGAACTGCTCATACACTTTATGATGTGGAGCTCATCCTGTTTACCAATATGTACATGGGATGGGGCAGGTTCAAAATTCAGCATGGTTAGAGTTTTATAGAACAATGTCTTGTTTGATGGTACCATTCATGCTAAACTTTGAATGGAGGGCCAATCAAGTATATACTAAATGCAGGTAGGAACTAGTGGAAAGAAATGCAGAATTAGAGAATCCACCCACAGAATGAAGTTACAAGAACAAAAAGAACTTGAAGGCAAAACCTATTCAAAAGAAGAAAAAAAAAATCAGTGAACTGCAGGTATCTGGTGCTTCAGATTTGATTTTGACCAGAAAAACGAGGCCCTTTCCATAACATAAATATCCGAAAACCTCTCAAATGCTGACTAATATTCACATATCTATCATTTGGGATATAATTCTGATCATTATTCATAAAACAGTAGCAACTGACAAATCACTGCAGAAAGTTACCTCTTAGTTTTCAGCCTTACCTCTTAGTTTTCGGCCCTATTTGGTTGAGGTGATTGGGGTAGCTATCAAGAGTTAATAGTTTATTCACCCATAATCAGCTTTTATAGGGTAGTCGATAAAAACACCTAATCAGCTCTTGATAGCTTATTATGGCTAATCAGATTTGATGGAAAGAAAAACCTTATAAATCATAGCACTAAGCGCTCTTAAAATTATCCAACTTCCCTTTTTATCTTTGTATTTATATGGGAAGGTGTGATGATTTCACTTTATTTTGTTTTTTATTTTTAAATCCATTATATACCTTTAAATTATCTTTTTATAATTATATATAATTTTTATAAAACTTAATTTGTCAATGAAGTAAATGAGAGTTCTCAAGAAAATATTCATGATAGTTGCTTTGAGAAGTGATGTATCCTTGGATGAAGAAAGTATAAGAGAAAATATTGAAGAAAATAAAAATTTGAAGAAAAATAATAAATAAACTTGTTTTATATTCGGTTAATAAGAATTTTGAAATGTGGAAGAAGAAAGAAAATGAAGGGGAAAAAGAAAATGAAAAAAATATATTTTTATATGTTAATTCTAATTTATTTTAAAATTATAACTCCTTTATAAGATTTAGAAAATCATTTAAAGATATATACACTATATTAATCAATTGTAGTAATGCACTTTCTTTGCTTCTTTCTATTGTTCGAATTCAAATAAGTTAAAAAATCTTTTATCTTCATAATTTTTATTTAAATTTTGAAATTAATGAATAATAAGATATAGAAATATTTTAGGTTTATTATGGTAATTAAAATTTTATTATTTATTAAAACTCTTATTATTAATTAAAATCCTAATGCAAATATTTTTTATTTTTTGTACATCACCAAATGGATTTTTACTATTTTATACTGATGGATAAATAAAATAGATATTATTTTTTAATAAATTACGTTATTCATGTAAATATCATGTTGAAATATTTATTAAAGTGTAATAAATTTTTCTTTACATTTGTAATAAATATTATTTTAATAAATGTTTCAAAAGAAAAATATTAAAAACACAAAAAACACTAAATTTAGATAATAAGAACAATTATCATATAACACTAAAATGGTGTTCTCTGTAGTTTTAAAATTTGTTTTTAATAATAGTTTTCAAAAACATGATCCAAACAGGACCTAAAATACCGTTTGTTTTTTTGTCTTTTTCTATATATATATTTGTATATCTCCCAATCATGTTTATATAAGTAATTAATTTTCAATCAGCTACTTTTAATAAGCTATTTTACTAAATATAATTTATAATCGACTATCAACTACACCTTGACCTATCAGCATATTGTATCAAATTATCAGTGAATATTTCAATATACCAGAGAGACTTTCACAGGATTGCTTTTGTTCCATACACTGCTTCGACGTCACACATAGTTCATCTTTGGTGATTTAAGGTGTCAGTCTTTCTTGCCGTCCTCAACAAACTTTTAGAATTTGACTAACAGCCAGATATTGGCAAATAAATAAATAAAAAATCTTGCTGATTTGAGATTTTAATGAATAATTTAGGCTGCACCATGGAAAGGAAGGCCAAAGAACAGATAATTAAGGGGGAAGAAGGAAAAATGGGCAGAGCAGTCATTCAGAAAGACATTAATTAGTACTTTCCTATTTTCTGAAGCAGAAAGGAAGAGAAATTATTGAACCATGCTTTTTGAAGCACTCGTAAAACTTTCATCCCCTTTTGTGTAAGCTCCCAAGAATCATATATAATAATGTGGCAAGGACACTTTTAAAATTAGTAAGATAATAATGATCACTTTGTTTCGAAATTAAAAAAAAAAAAAAAAAAAAGATAAGGAAGGTTACTATTCTAAGTTTTAATATATATTTATCAAAAATTATATGATAATACAAAACATATGTAACATAGATCTCGTGACTCTTAGGTATTTGTCCAGAGAAGCTTCTTTAAGTTGTTCAAGAATATACTTTGAATCTATGTTTACTAACTACTCATACTTGAAAGTTGAAGTTGCTTACTATTCTTTTTAAGAGGGCAATCCAATTCATTTGCCCTTGTCCTACCTCTCATAGATTTCCCGACCAGATTAACTTTACAATTACTATGTATATACGTACACACTCTTTACCTCCCTCACATTGAAAATAATTGAACACTTTTCTTCCTAAATTTGTTAAAAAGTAATACTTTGCTCCTAATTAAAAAAAAATTACGAGGCCTGCGCTGTAAAAAAGAAAGTACGACAATTACATTAAGATTTTAATTAAAGGATTTGTCTACAAAAGGAAAAGGCGTCGACACGTCATATAGTGCTGAATGTGGTTTAGGCTATAAAGACAAAATCTTAAACTATGGATTAGACTACACTGGAACAAAGGAAACGATTGAGCAAGGAAGTCAGGAACAAGCTAGCTAATAGCCCCATTGAATAGGAGGGTGAAGGCTTTTTGAAAAAGTCTTTTGTGTTTGCATTTATTTTTTTGAGAGGGCTTTCGAGTCTTAGAAAGAGTCGTATGAGAGCCAGCTCATGACAGCGTGAAATGACATGCCAAGAAAAGGTCGAACAAATGATGGTGTCATGTGTAATGTAGTTGAACAATGATGATGTCCAAAACAGAAATATCATGATAATAAAGAATGAAATGGATCATCACAGAATTATCAAAATTACAAAGCTCATAAGATGTTTAATCAATGCATCCATATATCATGAAGTTCCCAAACTAGTGTAAAAGAAAAACGAGATGGTGGAAGAAAATGTCATAATATCCATGTAAGGCTTAAAAGGCTAGCAACAAATAACTCTATATATGTATGGGATAAGGTAAATAGGCTCGTGAACGCATTTTTTGACCATAACATCAATACATCATGCTCTCTCAGATTACATTAATCATTTCAAAAATATAAAGTATCACACTCCGTGTTAATGTGAAATGTTCCAAAATCATGTGAAAGATCATCTCATATGCTCTATAAAACCTCTCACTCCATCTCAATCATAACGTAACCATAACAATTTCATCAAATCGACTAAATGCTCTCTCAATACAAGTTATTCACTGTCAACCCATATAAACCAACCATCATAGCCAAATCAAACTCTCGAAGTCATATGCAAGTGCCCAATACACCCGCTCATACATCCGCTCATCTCAATTGTAAAATGATCAATGTCACATCAAGTATTGGACTATCCTCTCATCATAAACCACCTCTCTAAGAATACGAGAACTCTATTGTTCGATGCAGGTTAAACATAGTGACATGGTGTGTTATTGTTCTGAAAAATAAACAGAAAATACTAAAGGTATGTTTGGTTAGAGTTTGAAAAAAACATTTACTGTTCTCAATAACAAGGAGAACCTATTTGGTTCCCGATTTTTTTGTTCTAAAAAACATAAAGAATGCAGAAACCATTAAATTTTGAGAATAAGAACAATTTTTAGAAAATACTAAAATTGTGTTATTTGTGTTTTCAAAATCTGTTCTTAATAACAATTTTCAAAAATAAGAACCAAACACGCCTAGTGGCACTTAAAAAAAATCCTCCTAAAGTTTGGAAACTCTTTCCTTATTATTGGAGGATATGTCACATTCTTTGGAAAGTATCAATGTTGTTGAACCATTCTTCCACTGTTTTGAACTACCCTTCAACTATCTCGAATCACTACAAAGTTCGTTGTACTCAAGACGGCGGGGCGATTGAGCGTAAGAGCGAGTCGTTGGCAAAAGCGACCATCATTGTGAAGTCGCCCCCTGAAACAATTCCTTAGGTTTGTGATAAAAACACCAACTATAATGAGAGAAAACTGGAAAACTAGAGAATGAAGAGAAAACTGTAACAGTGGCCTTTTCAAGAAGGAAATTGCACACAAAAAGAGGAAATTGCACCATATTTGCATAATTGTTGCACTTCTTTTCTATGTCATTTGGTTGTTTAATTGTAGGGTGAATTGTGTGAAATATGTTTTATTGTGTTTGTTTTGTAATGATATATGTGATGTCGCACATCTTTTCACTCTCATGTATCCCTCAATTGCATGAGGGTGTTTCTTTTTAACAAACTATTAAAACTTTTTTTATGTTTTATGAATGATTGCATGGACATAATATATATATATATATATACTTGGAAAATAGTCTATAATGTTAATGTAAATTTAATTGAATCTTCACTACTTAAGAATTTGGGATAGTTTTCCTGTAATGAACCACCTAAGTAAATTCACTACTGATATCTGCCTGAAGGACCACTAAGGCTAACTGAAGTGGAGCATTTGTATTGCAAGTCCAACCATACTTTAGAATCCGGTCTGCAGAAGGCGTCATCAATAAGCACCACCCGTGCAACACTAGAACCCTAACAAGTTATTATCTCTAATGCATGTGCACTCATTATTCATATTTAATGTCAAAATATGTCCTATTGATACTTTGGATTCATGCAAAAAAAAAAAAATTGGTAAAATTAAAGAAAAAAGAAAAAGAAGAAAAAGAAAGGTAATTACAGATTTACATGATTGAACAAATGTGCTATATTTAATTGAATATTTGTAAAAATTTAATATCTTGATTAAGTTTATAGAAGGGGATATTATAATAATCTCAGTATAACAAAATTATAAAAATCTGTAGCATAAACTGCTCTAACATTTCTTTCTTTCTGTGATATGCATGTAAATAATATTCATTATCACTACAATGTTATTGCATGACATTCCTATTATGATCACAGACCCACAAATGTTCAATTAAATGTTCTTGAACTTTCTCAAGGAAAAGATTGATCATTCCTCAAACCAGATTGTAATTTCTATACAGAGTGAAAACTGAACACCACAAAGTCAGGACATTCTAATATCAAATATATGTGTTTATGATTCCTCAAATCTCAACTACTTATCATTAACCTCTCTATCTACCACCTCCATAATGGGCCTGACTTGATCACTTCATGTTAAGTATCCTTTAAAGTCATTTCTTAATTACTGCAGAAGCATCGGATATTAAAGTAGACATATCTTCCATACTTATTAATAATGTTGTTAGAAATTGCACCAAAGACAGACACATACCTTAATTAGAATTTGTACCATTAACGGTGTTTAAACATTTAAACTTCATGATTTATTGGGCTATGTATATCATAGTTCATTTTAAAAGATTCATCTTATGACAGTTGTTTTCTATGGCATTGGCCATACTTAGAATTTAAACAGTTATATTCCTGGTAAACTGAGAGAAGCAAGGGGCTTTTTCATCAAATTAACGGTTGTCCGTGACGAAGGTGTAAAGCTTGATGGTAGTTACTTAGTTTGTTATGAATGCGATATGATTCGTGGTAATTTTACAATGCGATAGGCGCAGGCAATAGCGCCATTTGCCAGGACGCTCCACCTAAAACGCAACTAATTACTATTTTTCGCGCCGTTGGGGGACTAAACGTTTGCGTGACAAAGTGACAGTCATCTTCCCACTATAAGGTGATGCTGGTAGGAATTTTACATTTGACTCAGGTCAGTTGTTGGTGATGCAACGATTGGATTATAGATGACAAACATGAAAAAGTAAATTACAGTCTCTTGCTTTTGTTGTAAAGCTTTATTTATTAAATCCTGATAAATTTATATGAAAGGAAACTACCAATGGTGAAGCAGAATTTAGTTAATAGGCATATATTGAGCAAACTTGGAGCTATAGTCCTGATGGTAAAAAAATTTTATAGCTCTTCAGAGGGAGTATATATGTCTTCCTAGACCTTAAAAATTAGGTCATTACAAGAAAGCTACAAATCATAATCTTATAACAAAGGTGATTGGATAGAGATCCATAATAATCTTTAAGCTAATATATGTAACATTCTTAGGAAAATGTGATCTCAAATTCTTAAATATGTAATACCAATACCTTTTTTGACTAGACAATCTATAGTTCTATTTGATTCTCTATAAACATAATGATAATCATATACATTCCATCCTTGATAATCTTGATTTCTTACTTCAATGTCTTCTAACAAAAACCAGTGTTTATAGAGAATCCCTACTTTCAGTAGAGAAGGCGTTATTAACTCACTAATTCCACAACTAATCATAATTAATCCACATGGGCCCATGATTTTATTATAATGAGATCATTCTGAAGGTTAATTTATTTCAAATCTAAAATTTTCTATTCAGAGGACAGCATATAGGTGATTACATGTTCCCCCGTGAAGATCCTCCCCCGCCACTTTCTTTTGTATACACATGGGTGGTTCTAAATGTCCACAAAAGCTTAGAATATTTCAGGCCATTGACACAGGATTTAGAGGATGATCAGCAACAAGCCATATGCTCGTCTTACCTTTAGTTCCTATAAACAGACTAATTTGTAGGGGAACTACAAAAGGAGACTACCCAAAAAGTTTAACATTACAACATCTTAGACTTTCCCTGTATCTTGAAACCTTTATATTAGTAAATGATTTATGCAGCCCCATCACCACCTATACATAGGCATTTGAGCTAAACAAATGAACTTAGCCAATAAATCAAACGTGCCAGAATAAGCAATTATGCTAATTATACGGCGAGAGCCACACGTGTAGGGGTGAGTCATCGATAATATCGCCTTTCAATATTTAAATACCCCCATTACTTAAAATGGCATCCCAGAACCTTCTTAATGCTAATATATTATATAAACAAACAATAAAGCTTGCTATTAAAGATTATGCAGATCAACAAATGGCTCTCAGACATTGGGGTGCAAGCCCTTTTCAAGGAAACATCAACAACCGCACTACTCTTTTGGTTTACCCAAGATTATGCTGTCTCTAGTCTTCTGATTGACAATCTGGCCTCTGCTAAGGAATTTTTATGTCTCCAGTTTGGCTTTATCATATCTTCCGTGATCCTAATTATATACCGTACAATGCAATGGACGTGTTAGACTATGTTAGAGTTGAGTGATTCGAATTCTTTCCAACCTGACCCGAAAAAGATCATGAGTGGTAATGAGATCATACATTGAAGTGACAGCTGATTATATAAGGAAAGCTGTTAGGCTTGTTATCTCTTCATAGAATTGGAGACAACATATATAGATTAGAAAGTGAAGTAATCATGGTGGGCTTGATGGGTTGGGGATCAGTTCCAGAGCAAGGTTGGAGGAAAGGGCCATGGACTCCTGAAGAGGATAAGCTTCTTACTGAATATGTCAGCTCTCATGGGGATGGAAGATGGAGTTCTGTTGCTAGATCTTCGGGTAATTATTATTATTATGTGGGGCTGATACATATTTTTAGTTTCAGTAATTTTGTACTTTATATGATTATTGATTAGTAAATTGTCGTTGTTGGTGGTCGTGTTGGGTTGTTTTTACTTTTTAAAGGGTTGAATAGAAGTGGCAAGAGTTGTAGATTAAGGTGGGTGGTGTCTGAGGCCTGGTCTTAAGGAGTCGTGCTACAATGGAAGAGGCTATCATCCTTAGGCTCCATGCACTTTGGGGTAACAAGTAATGAAATATACATTAATTCTACCATTTATTTATTTTTTCCTCTGAAATTATAAATATTTTATTTCTTGCTCATATTTTGATATTTGTGAGAACAGATGGTCCACCATTGTGAATGCCTGGAAGACAGACAATGAAATAAAGAACTACTGGAGAACCCAGCACCAAAGAAAAACAAAAGCATAAGCCAAAAATTCATCATCATCAACCTGATCTACAACCAAAACAGCAGCAGAAGCAGAAGCAAAGTAGGAAGATCATGAGATAAGAGTGAAGGGCTGGAGAACCCAGGAGTGAGGCAATGCCAGGGAAGGAAGGGTCATTTTTCATGGAGGATGATCAAGCTTGCCTGTGATGTGTATCAGGAGGGAGATCGACGACCAGCAGACTAGGCAACAGGTGGCTTCCATGTACCCCATTGTACTGGAAGATGATGATCAGTGCTTGCCTGTGACATATCAAGATCATCTCCAGGGAGAGGATCAGGGCCTATGGGGTGGCTTGTGGAACCTGGATGACACTATCGACTACAGTGGAGGGCTACATTTTCTAAAGATATATCAAGCATTAATTTCTGTTAATTATTCAGTTCTTACTTGCTAAATCTCCTTATAGACGCTATGTGTTAAGACCATTGATTTGCAAGTATTTGTGTAAATCATCATATTTTGGACTCTAGCCTTTGGATGAATAATATTAATTTTGATAATCTGACCACTTTAGTTTATAGTTTTATGTGCTGCCAGCAATCCCACAAAGGAAACGGAATTAATTGACATTGGATTGAATGTATGACAGGCATTGCAAAACATGCATGAACTCTTGTTTGAAATAGAATCATTAGATTCAAACCTTGACAGAGACTAGAAGTGACGTTACTCCATTAAAGGGGCCTCCTTTTTTATATCAAATCACGTTTTGTATCTATGCGCCATGGACATATATACCATATATTTGAAAGCAATTTTCTAATTTTCAAATTTGAAAAACAATTTCTAATTTTTAAAAGCATATTTTTGAAGTTTCTAAAGGAAAAACAAGTTTTGAGTATTTGTTTGAAATTTTGTTAAAAAATATGAAATAATTCAAAATATGTGATCTAACATTTCTCATACTTTATATTAAAAAATAACTTATTTTAAACAAAAGCATTAATTTACACATTTCATATATTTACACATCTGTCTCTTAAAGAAAAAATTATTTTACAAAAAAAAATAAATATATTTTATCAAATAATGATAAAGGGTCAAATTTTTAATATTGGGCTTTCAAATGTTTTTAAAATTTTATAAATGATAAAAAAAATTATTTTTAAAAGTATTGAGAAAATATCGTCAAAAAGACTCAAACACATCACAACCAAATGGATGAAAGTTCAGTAGGGACTGGCAACCCACCACCCTCTTTTTTTACCGTTTGGTAGGAGTAAGGGGATAACCAGAAAAGGTAAAAGCCATGGGCAAATAAGTAAATTGACATTTTACAGGGAGGATCATAATTGCAGAGTGTGTATAGTAAGTAGTAGTCTCTTCCAAGTGGGGGAACAACGACCATATTATCCTTTTATCTATCTCTCTTCTCTTCTCTTCTCCTCCTCTCTTGTCTTGACGCGTATGGTTCTTTATGACGCAGTCTCTTGTACGGTCACCTGGCGTTATTAGTTTCTGACCCAATCAGAGGCCAACACGTTTTCAGGCCAGTCTTTTCCCCTGCTTGACCCTCGGGAGCCGCTCTTCACTCCATATTTAATATTTTTAACGATGTAACGCAGGACACGGTTCACTTGTTGACACCTGTTTATTGACTAGGTTTTGCTCCTCCATCGGATTACTCAATAGTCATTGCCCTTTTTTTTTTTTCTTTTTTTTTTTTTCTCTTTTAAACTTTTTTTTTTTAGTCTTTTAAAAAGAAATTGGTTTAAAATCGACTAATTCATAAGTTATTTGTAACCTTGAAATCTTTTTAAATACAAATATTCATTCAAGTGTAAAGATAAATCATAAGTAAATATTTAGTTAAATATGTCAACATTTTGTTAATCTAATATCTCCTACAAGAAAATATCTTTTGTTATTTATATATTTACATTTTTTTAAAAAAATATTTATTTTAGAAAGGAATAATAAGGGTTCTTTTGTTAAAATCACAATTAAAAATATTTTTAGTCAAATCACTCTGATCAAATATCCATGTTTATTTTCTTCCAAAAAAAAAAATCTTCATAGTCATTTTATTTTATTCCCACATTATAATTATATCATTAAGGGAATTTTTGCTTGAATAATGTCTTTTTGTATTTTAGAGAAAATGTCTTGTATTTGTTTCTTTTAAACTTTTGTCCTTTTTCTAATCATTTATTTCATCGGTTTTTTCTTAAACACTAACCATTATTTAAGTAAGGATGAGTGACTTTTTTATCATTCTTGACTTGAAATCACTCATTTATACCTCTATTTCATCTTCTTTTTTTCTTAATAAAGTGATTCTTTCACACAAATCTAGGTATGTTTATTTGTATTTAGATGATTTAAACAAACAAAGTATATATCTGATGAGTTAAATCAAATCAAATAGTAAATGATATCTTCTTGATGAGTCAGGTATTACAATCGTAATGGTTATATCGAATGTGTGAGCTTAATATCGAATATATAGAAGTTTAAGTTATTTCATTATATTATTAACATGGATGATGTTTCAATATATTTTGTAGTTTTTAATGATTTTGATTCTATTTTTCTATCGATGTATTACTAATTGAAATAAATGAAATTATTTTTCTCTTCAAAAAAAAATTATTTCTTTTTTTGAGTTTTGCTAATTTTTAAGGGATATTAAAACCAAATATGAACACAAGTAAAGTGCATGAGATGCCTAGAGTGTAGAATATAATAGAGAAATAGTTAATAAAATGTTCTTGAGAAAAAAAAAAAAAAAAAAAGGCTATCAATAAGAATCTTGAATTAATTAGAGCCGTAATTGGAGAGACATGTTTGCGCCGCAATATACTAATACCATATGAAGCTTGTAGTTAAGAAGAATATAAAAACATGGACAGCACTATATTAATTTGTAAATGAAGTATAAAACATGACAGGTAGTTTGTCACTTTAAGAAATGACAGCTAACCCCATGGACATACATTGCATTCTACAAATAAAAAGATGAATCGTTCTACTTTTAGATAAATCATAGTCTTGGACTCTTAAGTGGATTTTTTTTTTTAAAAATTAATTTATTTTTTTTCCATTTTCTGCTTAAAGATATTTTTGGGATGAGAGGATTGGTCACTGCCTATACTCTATGGCCAAACATATTTATTTTCCAGCATGTAATAATGTCACATGTTTCCTCGCTTTTGTGGTTGCACTTTGGATTCATCATGTTTCTAAAAAACAAAATATTGGGTCGTTTTTCAGAATAAGTATTAAATAAAATATCATCTTGATATGTGTACCTAAAAATAGGAGTACATAATTTACAGAGAGAAATCAAATTTTTTTATTTTTGGTTTAATAAATTTTCATTATTCTTTACTTTTCAAAAGTGTTTATTTAATTAATTAAAATATCATCAAAATTTTTTTTTGTGGTCATAGGTGTGACAGAGACATGACTATGTATGTTCTATAAATTTAAGTGAAAAAAATATTTTCTTATCTGGGTGATTTTTCCACATGTCACAGTTTATACGATGGTTATAATTGGTTTAGTCATATTAAATAAGATTTGAGAAATTTGACCGTTTCTTATGGTAACCACAAAATCTTATTTCTTGTAGTTTGTATATTAAATTAAATCCTATAAACTCAAATCTTTATGAAAATTGCCAGTTTAACATTATACTAAATCTATTTTAAAAAAACATTGTATACATTATAGTTTTAAAGTAGTAAACTATTTCTATTAGGATTCGAACTTAACCCAGATTCATATGCCTTTACCTAATTTACTTGAACAGCGTTCTACATCACTTAAGTATATATAATAAACACATTATATTACATCTTGGTCAATGAAAATTCACAATTTTTAATCACCTGTATTCAATAACTTTTTTCTTATTGATTCTTTCAAACAACAATAATAATAATAACTATTGAAAGGCATAATAAAAATTATTGCTTTATTGAAAGGCATAAAATTTAGTTTTTATTTCTCATATATATATATATAGAGCTCCACCTAAAAAAGGCAGCGATAAAGGTGCAATTCATGACAATAATCAATGCATGATTTTAAGATATGCCAGTTGGCATTTAAGTTTGCCACAGTGACAAAGCATATTCATCATCACCTCTACTATGAATGCCGAATGATATTATCTGCCTTAAGCCCCATTAATTCACCTCCATCTATTTCAAGAGATTGCATGCTGTATATGGTCGGTCTTTGTTAATTTCATCATTCTTAATCATTGTGGAATGTTGCTTTTTAAATAATTTCAATGCTCTAATTATTTGTTAATTATTAGGGTTTTTAGTATTTGAGAATATCAAAAGTGAATTCACAATAAAAGTTGTCTTCTAATTTATTTCTATTTGACATTAAGTACAGAATGAGCATTTGAATAACCATAACAAATACTTTATATTATTCATTCCCTATTTCAATTAATGATAACTCAACAGATTTAGACAACTTTTGATGGATTCTTGTAGTTCTATAATATCAAATACCTACAATAATTATTATTAAAAAAAAAATAGAACTAATGTCATATTAACCAACGCATACATGCATATAAATCAAAATCAAACAAATTAGATTTATATCTTAAACAGTGATCAAATATGGGTAGGTACATTGAAATTAGGTAAGGATTGACTTGGAAAAAAAAAAAGAGAGTTATGAAATGAATAGAGACGATGTACTTGAAACATGAATGAGTGACAAAGCAATAATACGAACGACTACATTAGTGAGAGTCCCCACACCACAAAATACAAGGTTGAACTGTTCCCATCAAACGTCCTTGAATAAACGGGAGAAAGCATTTCACACAAAAAGTTTTTCCTTTCATGATGACAAACACATCACCCCACCTATGTCTTATCTTCTCTTCATGCTTCTTCCTTCCTTTCTTATGGGTATCCTATTCCCCCCCCTCCCCTAATTCTTTTCACATTTCTTATCCTTCACTTTATTACTTTGGCCCTTCTCAATTCGACTTCTATTTGATTTCATTTCTTCATTTCAATATTCTTATTTCTTTTAACCGTACTAGCTAGGCTCGCTCTCGCATCAATTGTAAGACGACATAATAAGTCTCGTCAAAGTAATTATCAAACAAAATTGTTATGCTTATAAAGATCAAACATGTCTCATCAAATATAATTGTATGCTTAATATTATATGTGATAAAGTGTAAGATCTTGATTCCTACTTATGATTGATTATCTTAAATTATTCTCTGTGGAAGCTTCAGGAGTCAATAAAGGTTGAACAAGCATAATCCATGATTATTTTTACATTGTAGCAATATGTAAATAGTTAACACAAATTTAAGAGTGTTGTCCCTTAGACCACTATCAAAACTTTGTGATTATCAATTCTAGTAAATAATAGGTGTAGTTTAATCATTGGAGGCTATAGTTCAAGTGTTAAATGGATGAGATCGAGTAGGAGAGGTTTCAAATTTGAATTCGTGTAAAAGCAAAATATTACAGCGTGAATATATGACAAAAAAAATAAAAATTCTAGTTCATACCTAAAAATTTGCAGTCTTATAGATTAGAAGGAACACAACTATGAAAGATTTTTCGGTTATAGTAAACAAAGGAAAAAACATGTAGTTATGCGTAAGGAAGTATTTACGTGTGCAATTCGATTAATAGAAGCTTTCGAAATTTAGAAATAAAAATAAAAATAAAAAATGAGACGTCACGAAGAATAAGAGAAAGTCTGCATGTTTGAATCTTTATTATAACAAAATAATTATACGATAAGAAAGTACTTCGTTGTAATGAAAAAAAAAAAGTACTTATAGTATTGTATAATTATAATTACGTGAAGTGGGTTGAAGTAAATTTGGCATGAGATATTCAACCAATTATAACACGACAGGTGGAGATCCATATTAAGGTTGGTGACGACGTTCTGTTCTGATACCTCTCAAGTCATTACAAGCCAAATAACATTGATTATAGCATAAAGAAACACCCCTCTCCTCCACTTTCCTCCATGGCGCGTTCTACGCCTTCCCCAATCTCACCTACTCGGTGTTCTCCACGCTCTTCTGATGCGCGTGGTGGTGATGGATTAGACAGAAAAAAGGACAAGAAAATTAAAAAAAAAAAAAAAGAAAGAATGAAGTAAGGAAACTAGAAGAACACAACCCTAACTTCATTTCTGGTGTAAGAAGAAAGTCTAGGGTTAAGGAGCAACTAGAAAAACAAAGGTGAAGATAAGCAAATGCAAACCCCTCTCCCTTTCTCTGTCTAGGGTTTGCAGGATCCATCTCTTTCTAACAGTACTTTTACACTTTTTGGTTACATTTGTTTACAGACTGGGAGATAAGAAGGATCAGAAGAACAGATGATGAGCATTAATTGATATTTTCAGATTGATATATAGAGAGACAGAAATAGGTTGATATAAAGGAGAGGAAGAAGGATTAAGGGAGGAAATGGGGAGAGGAAGAGTGGAGCTGAAGAGGATAGAGAACAAAATAAACAGACAGGTGACATTTGCAAAGAGAAGAAAGTGTCTTCTCAAGAAAGCTTATGAGCTTTCAGTCCTTTGCGACGCTGAAGTCGCTCTCATCATCTTCTCCACCCGTGGAAAGCTCTATGAGTTCTGCAGCAGCTCCAGGTCCTCTTTTTGTTTTATTTTTCTTTTTAATCTATATCGGATCTGTTCAATTCTTGATTTTGTTTGTTTTTTCTTTTGTTGATTTACGATTTTATGAGTTGCTGCTCCGTCAAAGAAATCGTCTTCGTATTTCTATCCTCTACCTCAGACTCGTGTTTCTTTTTTTCTTTTTCTTTCTATTTTAAATGTATGAATTGATTTTGATTGATGAGGTTAGAAGTTTCTATGAGCTCCAAAGTTGTTTTTTTATTTTTGCTTATTTTAAGATGATATTTTGAACGATTTCAGTTAAGTCTGTTTTGATTTTTCATTATCTGTGATCCGAGTTTATTTAGTCCGATCTTTGAGTTCTTGTTTCTTGCACTGAGATCTGACATATATGTAACCTTTAGTTGTCACATGGAGATCTGTTGATTACCTTTCTTTTGTATTTCTTCATTTCGGAAGAAAAATCACTGTTCGATTATGTAGACGTCATCAGTGATTGTATATCTTTATATGATACGCGAAGAAGATTTTATTTTTTTGTGTTTTTTTTTTTCCGATTCGATTGTCATGAACAACTTCTTTCTTTTCCATTTCTTTTGGGTAAAATGTTCAGAACTCCCCCTATTTCAAGGTCCTTTTGAGAAAAATTCTAGCTTTTTTCTCGTCCAAACACAAAATTTTGTTCAAGAGGACATATCTTTTCCGGAGCCAAGTCCAGTAATTAATTTGGTTGATGTGTGTTGAATTTCAGGAAAAAAAAAAATCAAAATAGTTATTTTCAATATTTGGATGAAATGGAAGAAATAAAAATATCATCAAAAATATTAAAATTTAAAAAAAAAAAGTAGGGCAAAAATTCACCACATCCTCCTTATTCATTGTTCTTTTCAACTTCTTCTGCCATGGTTTCTCACCACTAAAGACCCTTCCATCATCAGTCAATACCATGTCTTGTAATGCTTTAAAAAAAATACACCTTTCTCAGAGATTCGACTTCCTTTGCTCTTTCATGTACAACAAAATAATAAATTTTTTCTCTTTTTATCTTCTTTTCCTAAAAGCTGTGACCCTTTTTTCATCACTGATTTCATTGTTAGGAATTTATCATTCATTGGTTATGACATAAGTCACATTTATTTTCATAATGTAAAAATAGATCTCTAGTTTCTCATCAAAAATTAGCTCCTTCAACTGGTTTAGAGTTATTTGGTGAGGCTGTAAAATGGAAGTATTTTTACTATAAAATGTTAGGCTGCTTATAAGAATCCATACTCATGCCTAGGACCCATAAGGTTTAGAGCTTATTTACGTGAATTGACTTCAACCTGGAGCTGACAGCTTATTAAAGAGTTTCGTCATTAAAACATTCCGTATTTGTTTTTGGATAACTTTGAAAAAATATCGATCCTCCCCCTCTGGGACCTATAATTATCCTCCAACAAAATTACTTTTCCAAAATTTTTGCTTAAGATTCATTATTTTTATTTATCATAGTGCATGAAAAACATTATTCTAAAGACTTTTTTTTTTTTGTGTTTGATTATTATATTTTTAGAACAATCTTAAAAAATAAATGAACTATGTTTGTTTGTTTCATTATATATATATATATAAATGCTAACATTAAGCTTTATGTAATTGCTCTACAACATAAATGTTATACCTTGATTTATATTTAATGGACAATGTTATTTCATGTGCTAACATTAATTGGTATTTCTTAAAATCTAATTTGGCATTGCTTTTGCTATTTCATGTCTAGGACTATTTTTTGGAAAGTTAAATATTTTAGTTATAATATGTAAATTACCGTGTGACTGGCACAGGACAACACCTTACTATGCTTACCTTATGAATCGTGAATATTCTACTTCATGAACTAGGCATAATGGACTCATAATCAGGACTCTAATAAGAAGTGATTTCGACAATTTTTTACTTTGTTATCTTAGTATGTATTAACAAGTAAATAGTTTTGATATTGGTATTAGCATTTCATATTAAGAATGCTGCAAGGGTGAAAAGAGTACGGTGTTACTCATAATTCACAAACTCCCACTCCTAAACTAGGAATAACAACAGTGCGCATTTGGCATGGGGCATTATAAAACTTTTTTCCCTTTCTCGTCCCAAATCCTATCAGGACGTATAAATGATTACCCAAACTCGATAAATAAAATATTGACAATCTCATTTCTAGCCCGAATATATATATATGTATATATATATATATATATATATATATAACAATAAAAAAAAATTATCGAAAAAATGGAGATGAAATATGAAGGACAAGGCTGAGGTTCCAACTTCCAAGTGAGATGCAATTACAAAGAAGATAGAATCAAATTTTGATTCATCAAACCAGAACCCAAATTTGATAGAGAAATCCAAAATTTTCTCAAAAATCAAATATCCACAACAGATGCAATCAAATAAAACCCTAACATCCAATATGTAATCAAACCAAACCCTAAATTCTATATGCATTCAAACTAAACCTAAATTGAAAAAACAAAATAGATGCCATGGCAAAGAGGAAGAAGAAGAGCGTCATGTAGGGGTGGCAATTAGGTAGCCGATGGGTGGAGTGATTGTAATGGAGTGTCAATGCGGATCGTGTGACGTTCGTCGACTTTAAGCCACTTTGTAAAATAATAAGCAGTAATCGACATCTTAGCTTTCGAGCCTAAACCGTTTATTGTTCGTGTTAAAGCGAGGTCAACTACAGTCCATGACCATTTAATTTGATTATTAAAATAATAAGAACTATAATTAATCATTCATACATGTTTAACACAAATAACCTATTAAATTTAACATGTTTATTAATTTTATTATTAAATTAATAGAATTATAATTAATAATTCATATTCAGCGCAAATAAAAAACATTAAATAGGTTAATTAATTAATATAACCAAAATTAAACGGATGGTCGGATCAAGTCGTGTTGAGGATCAACACGATGTGACTCATTTATTAAGCAATGTTGAGGCGGGTGTGAATATGGCTGAGATTATCTCAGCAACCAGTAAGCAGGTGTTGGGTTCGTTATTAAGTTCATGTCGTGTCGTGTTCGACCTTAGCACCATGTAGTTGAGAGGAAGAAAAGGAGTCTTTGCTATGTAATTTTGGCAATACAATCAGGCTGAATGATAAAAACCATACTTGTCTTAAGCGACTTGGGTTTTCAAAAATTCCCTGACTTGAGTCCATTCCTAATACACCACCTTCTATACCTATCTCTCAGCCAAGGCAGGGCAGAGCCGATTACCCAAAAAACCTGGGAAATTGCCATTCCTATCCTAGAGGATCATGTGTTACAAGAGGTTGGATCATAGAACATTGCTACATTCTCATGCTTGAACTTCAGACCTTTGATTAATATGAGGCAGCTCAAGCATTCTTTGTATGTTCGATGATACTAATTTTCATATTTCATCATAATATCCAACCTTGATATTTATGGTTATACGACTTTAGTTCCTTTTAAATCCTTCAAGCACTTATAAAACAACATAAATTGGAGCCTTACCCCCACCATGTCTCTCCATCGCTTCCTCCTATCTTCACCTCTCACATTTAGTACTCCCCAAAAATTCATTTTAATTCTTATATTTCTTTTGACAAGTTTCCTTGTTACGTGGAAAAAAAATTACTGGAAAACATCAATATGTCAAATATTTTTTATCAAAGGAAATAGAGACACACACACACACACACACACACACACACACACACACACACACACACATATATATATATATATATATATATATATATATATATATATATATATATATATATACACAATTTGCATGTTTGTTTGTCTAAAAAGAGTTAAGTAAATCATTATTTAACATGGTATAAGAACCTAGATTAACTAGAAAATTCTACTGTTAACCAGTTGACAAGTCTTAGTTTTGAAACATTTGATTGGATTCGAGTTGGAAAGTCTCAGTCCACTTTCTTTGTTGTCAACTTTAAACTTTCTTCATATGACAAAAAATATATAAAATTAGTAATTAGGAAATATTTGCTATTTAGAGTCAACCTTTCTTTTTCATTGATTTTTCCATACAGCACGTCATTTGAAAATCTTTCTTTGGCTACACCCAAATTAACTTGATTAGTTAAGTTGAAAGGAAGGAGCTCCCAGCTGGAAGGCGTGGAATGTCTAATGAGGATGGTTCCTAATTATCACTAAAACCGTGGCCTTAAATTTTCCATTGATATCTTCTCAACAGAATCAGTTACTTTTTCTCTTAATTGATCTTTAGGCTTGCTTGAGATAACATTGAACCATGAATGTTTAATTCAAGTATTCTATTAACTCCTTTATGGTGTGATGGGGAATAAGAGTATCATAAAATAATAATAATAATAATAAATTATGAGACATCTTTATTTTATCTCCTCTTGTTTCATCAATTGACTAACTGACGAAGAAAATTGCTTCTTTTTGCCTTGTTTAGGATTGAAATTAGTACGCTACAGCTAAGACTATGATATATATAAGGATAAGGATTACTCTTTTTCAAAGCCTCTAGGATTTTGAAAGAAGTTTGTTAGGATTCCATAAACCGAAATGGAGAGTTGAGTTCTCTTGATATACACCCCTTAACTTATCTACTTGTCCTATGATTTACATTTTTCATAATTGCTAATAAAGTCACTTGCTAGTTGACAAAGTTAAGCCTTCTTGATATCCAACTCATTTGAACCAATTATCATGCTTTTCTTCTTAGAGAGTAGCTATATTTTTCTATAATAACTACATAAAAAAATTTATTTATCTTGCTTGAGACCGCTAACACCATTTTCTTACCTCTTTCTTGATGCATTTCCTTCTAGGTCTTTAGCACTTTTGGGACTAATGCTTTGGTTGGGACTTTGTTAAAGTTGGACATTTTGGATCTCTTCAAGTTTTCATGAGAGGGAGAGATTTGGGAAGGCCTAAATTCTACTTTCTGTCTTGATTCCAAAGATAAGGGGCGGAGGACAGGATTTTAGACCAATCGACGATTGGTAGTGTTTACTTAAGCCGATTATAGTCCCTTATATGAGGCCCGAAAAAGGTTATGAATGGTTTGGTTAACTTGAGCTCAAAATGCTTTTGTGGAGGTAGACAAATCTGAATCGTCCTCATTGCTAATGAGTTATTGACTCGATGCAAAAGAGGAAAGGAAAAGGGGATCCTTTGCAAACTTGATATTAGAAAGCTTATGACGGATAAGCTGAGACTTCACATTTTGAAGGTGTTTAAAAAGATGAGTTTCGAGAGGATAAATGGTGAGGATTGGATAAGAGTGGTGCATCTCACGCAACTTTTCTGCGTTCTACAGTTAATGGTAGCGGTGGCCTTTTTTGGGAGGCTCGAGAGGGTTAAAGGCGGGGACCCAGTATACGCCATATCTTTTTGTTTGGGCATGGAAGCTCTTTCGGTAATGATTGATCCTTGGTTGAAGGCTTTATCTGGGTATATGTTTAAGGGGAGGAAACATTTCGATGAAAGCAAATCACACATTTGCTCTTTGCGGATGATACTCTTGTCTTACATGAGATGCGAGGATCGGATGACACACACTATCTTTGGATTTTAGCTTGGTTTGAAGCGCTTTCGGGGTTAAGGGTGAAATCTAGAGAGAAAAGCTCCTTATTGCACATGGGTGGGTTGAAGATGTGGATGGGCGTGCTTCGACTAGGGTGCAAAATTGGCTCTTTGCCTACTGAGTATCTCGGGTTGCCTCTAGGCGCAAAACACAAGGAGGCTAGCGTGTGGGATGGAGTGGAAGAAAGGTTTCGTAATAGGCTAGCTCTTTGGAAAAGACAATATATTTCTAAGGGTGGAAGACTCACTCTCATTAGAAGTGTACTCTCCAACATGCCCACCTACCTATTGTCTCTCTTCCGGATCCCTAAGAAGTTAAGTTTGAACTAGAAAAATTAGTGACTTCCTTTGGGGTGGGGGCTCTTCAGAGAGAGAGAAGAAAATCCATTTGATAAATTGGGGCTGATGCAGTCGATAAAGAAAGGTAGTTTGGGTATTCGCAATCACCACCAACTGGGCTTTGCTTGGAAATGGTGTTGGAGATTCTCGATGGAAGATGACGCTCTATGTGGGAGCGTGTTATCTTGAAATATGGTTTGGAGGAAGGGGGCTGTTTTCCTCCTATTCTAAAGGATGCCATGGGGTTGGCCTTTGGAAGGAAATTTGCAAAGAAGCGTTGTTCATTAGAAATCATTGTTCAGTGAAGATTGGGGATGGTTCCAAGTAAGATTAAGGAAGGCGTGGTGTGGTGAAGCTCCACTATGCTCTTAACTTCCCTCAGCGTATCAAGCAGCTAACTCTGGGGGCTAAGGTTACGGAGTTGGGTGGCTTAGTCAGGGTTGGAACTTCAGTTTTGGAAGGCACTTTCATGATTGGGAATTGGAGGAAGTGCAAGGCTTCCTTGCCACGGTCAATCCTCAAAGTATCAATCCTAACCTTACCGATAGATTCTGGTGGAAAAAGGAAAAAAATGGTAATTTCTCTGTTAAAACATGTTTTGAACTGTTAGAGGGTGGTAGTGAACAGTTGGTACCTATAAAGATCTTTGTGGAGTCCTATGGATTCCCCACTAAGGTGGGATTCTTTGCTTGAGGAAGTGTGGTGGGGCAAGATTTTGACCATGGATCGGCTTAAAAGGAGTTTCTCGTGGCCGACCCCCCGGGTGTGCTCTTCGGAAGGATGAAGATCTTCAGATACACACATTTATCCATTGCCTAAGGTGTGGAGTTGTGATTTGCTATTTTCTCTTTATGCAGTGCCTGAAATTGGGTTTGTCCTTTTACGGTGAGAAAGACATTGCGAGTTGTTTGCACCTCCCTGCATCACGGAAAAAAGGAGACGAAGTTATGGAGAGCGGTCCCTCTTTTGCTGTTTTGGGCTGTTGGAAAGAAGAGAGAAATAGGATTGTGTTTGATGATGAAGCCTTTCAAGTCAGTTGAAATCATGCTTTTTATTTTTCTCTCTTCTTGGGCTAGCTTGATGTTTGAAGTAGAAACCTTTTTGTTAGAGATATTTTGAAATTATGTTGTGGCCTTGTTAATTTTTGTTTTCCTTTGTTTGGTTTTGTTTTCCTGGTGTATGCGCCCTGTATACCTTGGGGTCCTTTTGTGTACTTGATTATTAATCAAAAAAAAAAAAGTATCTTCTAAACTTCTCTCTTAAGATCCAAGCTTGTGAAGCTCCATTATAAATCCCATCACTTGTAAAAAAATTCCTAATTGAATTGCCAGAAGACCATAACTAAATCATCTAAATATCCTTGAGGCTTTATTTGCATACAAATTGACAAGAGAGTGCTAAAGAAAAATCTCCTACTTAGAAAATGGGGTCTTCAATCCCTTGACTCAAAAAGAAGGTTATGAAAAGCATTCATTACCCTTTTATTTATGTTTACATCCTTGGACAACAATATACTAGTTCCCTTGATATTAGTCAAATAATTCCTTCTTTTCTGAGCAATGATTATATCATGGAAGAACTGTTTTTTATTTCATTCTTTAAGTAGTAATCATAAACCAGTAACGGAAAAATGCTCTAATTCAGACCATTAAAATGATTCTCATTCTTTAGATGTTAGAAAACGATCTAATATATCAACTGTGCTAAATATTTACTATAAGTTATTATATATTGCTATGCAATTGTTACTCATGTTATTTTACTCAAGTTGATAGGTAATTATCTTCATTACTTTTGTGTTTGTTTCAAAAATTATACAAAAAGGAAAAGGTCATAAAAATTAAAGGAGAAGAAACCTGAGCCTGCCTCTGAACTAAATACCTAAATGTGCCGCCGCGCCCCGGCGCCCCCACCCCTCTTGGAGCCATTGCCTGGTTTCATCACTGTACATAACCCCTTAAAAGTGTGAGTGTAAGATTGTGGAAGTTTATCGATACAAATTGTCAATATTTTCATGTAAGGCGTTGCAATGAAAGAAATCCTGTTTTAAGGGTAGGCTCAGTGAAACTTTGTTCAAGGGTTGGATTGTTGAATGTGTACCCATAGTCTTACAATGTCTCACATCAATTAGGAATGGAAAATCTTTTGAGTATATAATCATAGATAACATCTAATTGGTATAAGAAATTTTGATAGCATGAATTCATTTGAGCAGTTTGGGCAAAAGTGTAAAGAAAAGAACGGAGAGGAAAAACAAAGGCAAAAATGGAATGACCAGAAGAATTTGAAAAGAAAATAAAGTAGGTTGAAACTTAATAAATTAGTTATATGTCTTTATTCAAACTCACTTTGTTGTTTCTCTCTATTATATAAGGACTAAGAATTTAAAAATATGTAAAACTTTAAGGAATTTTGATTTTATTTTATATTTTCTCACATTGAATCTAAATATGAGAAAATCATTGTCATTTATGTTTTTTCCCTAATACTTTCCGGGTTCCAAATGGAGCCTTAAGGTAGGCATGGTAAAATTGTAAAGGTTAAGAAAGATAAATGGTGGAAGGTAAGCATGATTCTACTTTTTAAGTCATTTCCAAAATGTTTCATCTCACTTTTCAAGAATATAAATAATTAGATGGATTTGAGAAATGGTAAATTTTTTCAAACCCTTTTATATTTTTATGGGAAGGCAAAAGTGTTTCTATGGAGTGTTACTTGGAGCTAATGGTATCAATCAAAGTAGGGTTTTACATATTGTAGCAGAGCTGGGGGGGGATGCCTCGGAAAAAATTGAACTTTAGATGATTGTAAAGGAGAAGAATGGTCGTAGTGAAGCAATGTTTTTCTTAAAAGAGTAACATTGCCAAGTTGTACCTAGTGAAGATATCATAGTAATGTTAGTTTTTTAGATTGGTTAGGGCCTTTACTATAATGTTTGTTTTGTTACCTTTTCTTTTGTGTTTCCCTGAATAGGCAAGTATTATTCCTTATCTGTGTACATAGGAATGGAAGCTACAAATAAATATTCATCAACTTTTCTTAACGGATCCCCGAATAAACCCAACCTTTTCTTATTTGCAGTCCTAAAATTTGTGTGTCTTGTCGTTTGATGTATGATTCTGTTAGTTTGGCAACTGAACTACAATCAACAAATGTATGTGTTGTGTCACGTTAGAGGCTAGTATGCATAAAATTGATACATTATTGTAGAAATACAACCAAGAGATAATTGGAGGAAAGAATTCTTTATTATTTTTAATTGAATTAACATTTGTATATATACGGAGGATAGTCTATATTTCTAATAATTACAACTCTACATGTTAGGATTCTAACTAGTTACAACTCTGTGTTAAGTTTCTAACTAGTTACAACTCTATATGTTAACACTCCCCTCAAGTTGGAGCATAGTGTCGATGTTAACGACTTGTTATAAATAACTAGCAATTCCCACTTTAGAGCCTTTGTGAAAATATCACCCAACTATTCTTAGATCTTCTCATATCTGTGAAATCAATAGGAGTTGTATTTTCTCCACGAGCAGTGGCAATCAATCTCAATATGTGCTTAGTTTGTTCATGAATCTGAGTTCAAAGGCAATATGAAGGCGACTGGTTAGCACACAAAGTTTTCAGGGACCACGAGTCTTAATCACAGACTCAATCAAGAGTTGATGAAGCCACATGATTTCACACACAGACTGTGTCATTGCTCTATATTCTGACTCTACACTTGAACGAGAAACAACCCCTTGCTTCTTACTCTTCCATGAGACTAGATTTCCATCAACAAAAACACAGTAACTAGATGTGGATCTCCTATCTTCCTTTGACCACCTTGATCGACATCAGTGAAGCATCCAGCCCTATTGTTATGATTACTATATAGAATACCTGCGTCCGGGCTCCTTTCAAGTAACATAGAATATGTTCGGTACGCCTAATTCGACAATCGAGGAAGACATGTATTGACTTCTGACAACGATTGAGTGTGCAATATCAGACGATTTATTGTAAAGGTAGTTCATCTTCTAACTAGTCTTCTATATCTCTTGGGATCCTCAAACCTTCGTCTTCTCTAGTAAGGTGTCTTAGGAGCCATAGAGGAACTACATAACTATCTAATTTTCAGTTCGGACAATAAATCAAACACATATTTCCTTTGAGATAAGAAGATTCCATGTTTACTCATAGTATAACTTCAACACCCAAGAAATATCTAAGCATCCCTAGGTCCTTTGTATGAAACTACTTAGTGAAAAATGACTTAAGGGATGAGATTCAATGAAGTCGCTCCCCGTGATAACTTGATATCATCCACATACGCTAATAAATAAATGATGATGGAGTTAGATGCGACGAGAATAGTCGATTTACTTTACCATGAGCCAAATTTCTCAGTGCCAGCTAAATTTACGAACCAAGCATGGGGACTACGCTTCAAGCCATGCTGACATCGGTGACAAACCTTCCCGATCTCACGAGCAACAAACCACAGAGGTTGCTCAGTATATACCCTCCTCTTTAAGATGTAGCTGAAAGGCATTCTTAATATCAGGCGATGAGATCCCGATTGTAGTGTGACGATAAAAGTCGGAACATGTCATCTTAATGGAAAAGGTATGAGAATAGTCCTGACATGAGTGACGTCTTTGGCCACAAGTGGGTGCTGATCGGCGAACCATCCAGGATTAACTTTGGCTGACGAAATGACATCCAATGACTTTCTTCCGGTGAGCAAATATGCCAAGTTCAAAGTACCATTCTCATTCGAGCATCCATCTCCTCTATCCCTTAGCACTCACATGACGGTGAAAAGGCTTCTAAAAGTGTTAACAGCGAAATAGAGTCGAAGAAGCAATAAAACGGGAGTAGAAGACAACTAGTTATAGGTGCAAAATGAGGAAATTGGATGGACACATTGACGTCTACCTTTATGAAGAGCAATAAGGAGATCATCATCAGGAACTGGATCTGATGTCGAAGCAGTCGATGGAGGACCAGATACTGGTGGGTTCTGGCGTCGAGTATAGACTTGAGTGATATGAGGCTTTATTGAAGTAGGAACAGGAGGGGTTGGATTTACTGGAGCAGGAATGGGAGGGGCCACAAGGGAGGCAATAGTGTACACTAGCAGGTCATCTGCCTCCCCTTGACTAGTGTGGGTCGGGGGTGAAGAGAAAGGGACATTCTCAAAAAACTTGACATCTGCAAGAAAACCAGTACCTACGAGAGACTAAGGTCAATAACGATACCCGCCGAACCCATGAATAACCAGAAAGATACATTTTAAAGGTACTGGTCAAGTTTAGATACTGACGAACATCTTGAACAAAACATGTACTAACAAATATACGAGGGCTGATAGGAAATAAGAGATTTATTAGGGAGAAAATGATGTGATACGGTGTGTCCTAATTCAAGACTGATGAAGGCATCTAGTTAATCAAAAAACAAGCTATGGAAATAGCATCAGCCCATAAATGCTTGGGCACATGCATCTGAAATAATAGAGCTCTGGCAGTTTCAAGGAGGTATCTATTCTTTCTCTCAGCAACTCCATTTTGAGCAGGAGTGTCAACACAAGAAGTCTGATGAAGGATGTCATGTTGAAGCATGAAGGACTGAAATTGTTTTGAAACATATTCTTTTACATTATCACTTCTTAGATTTTGAACATAAACATGAAGTGGTATGAATCTCGGCACAAAGGCACGGAAATCAGAAAACAACTCGGAGCGATTTTTCATTAAATATAACCAAGTGGTTCGTGAATAATCATGATAAAAGAAGTGAAGCAAAGTATCAACCAGGTTGAGACCGCAATGGGCCATGGACCACATGCGAATGGACTAACTTCGAAAGGAGCACCTTCGTTTGTGACTCTAGGACTATATCTAAAGCGATGATGTTTTGAAAATTGACAAGAGTCACAATCAGGAATGGCTTCGGCCCGAGGACGATTTCTTTAATAATGGCGGCGAAAGATGGCCAATGAGCAATGTGTCTGAATGGTGTAGTGACTCGAGACAATGATAGGTCTTAGGATTGTAGGATCAGGATGTATAAACCTTGAGACTCGAGGAACTCTACTTAATAATACTGCGCTGTCATAGATGCGAAAAGACAAAAATCGGAAAGAATGAGATATAACACTTAAGTGCTGAGTTAACTTGCTAGCAGACATCAAATTAAAAAATTTGGTAAGCCTGAAGACTTATGTCAAAGGAATGATGGAGCGGACACAATTGTGCGACCGAGAACACATGAATGTGATCCATGCGCGAGTGACGGTGGAAGGTGAGTTGTGATTGAAGGTGAAAAATTAGGGGATTACACATCATGTGATTTGTGGCTCCAGAGTCAATGACCCATTCAGAAGATGAAGAAGATACAAGGCATTTATTCGGGTTACCGGACTCAGCAATAATAGTAATCGAAGTAGATGGAGATCTTAATGATTCCAGTGAAGCGAAGCGACGATCGGATGCCTCGATGGCGGTAGACTATGAGCATACTGAAATTTCTGATTTCGATTATGTTGTTTCTTACAATCGCGTATCACATGGTCAAGCTTATGGCAGTAATAACAAACAACACCTCCAGAACCAAGCCCTCTAGTATTATTGCTTTGGACCAACTTGTTTCCTATTCGTTTACTCCTTATTTCGATGGTTAGGTCGATAAGAGCATTGCTTGTCGTGAATGCAAAGTAGGTGAAGAAAATGATGATGATACCTCCATGCGAAGATCTGGCCCCAAGACCTCCCCCAGAGATGATATCTCAGGCGGACAAAATGCGAATGTGGCCAATCATACTCGAAGGAAGAGTGGCCAATCCCATAAGCGCCATACGTTCTCGTTGACTCTTTGAACTTTGACATACGGACTAAGGGCATAATCATATTAAGCTCTTCATGTATCTTTTTGTAGGCCATAAAAAATTCTGTGAGTGATTGATCCTATTTCTCTTATCGATAGAATGCTTTACCATATCCAAATCTGAGAAACATTTCCTTTTCGGAAAACACAAACTCGAATAATCCATTAGCTCTTTATGTTTCACAATGATTATGAGGCCTACAATTACCTTAATCGATAGAATTATAGTTTGGATGACCAGCGAGCATCACCCTCTATCAAATTGTGTTTGATCATCAGATTAGGCGGATCCTTAATGAGGTGTGCTCATACATACTCTCTGATATTCGAATTGTTTTGCTCCATTCAAATAGTTGGGACTAGTCGGTTGTCTTAGTGATTTGGACATCATCGGGACCGCCGAAACCGGTGTTGGTTTCTTCTCTCTGAATCACCTCATTATGATACCGGGAAGAAGATCGAAAGCGAAGCACTCCACTTAACTCAGATTTTAGAAAAATCATGCAGAAACCCTAAAAAAAAGGGGGTTGTAGGACACAAAAAGCACTAAAACTACCAAATCTAGGAACGACAGGAAACCAAGTGTGTACAGGCCACATTGGCGATGGTGTTCTGGAGAAAGAGCCGGGGTTGAGCAGTACCCAGCGTGCCGCATGCGGCACGTGTGGGCGTAAAAACTCACGGTGGCGCGTGAGCTTCACGCACTGGAGCCGGTAGCCGGATTGCGACGCTCGTTGGTGGCCGACGAACCCTCCTAAGCCTACGGTGAGACTCCACGCTCCCTCTAGGTGGGTGTTTCAAAAGTCACCCCCTCCGACAGCCCTAGATTGTTGAAATTTCCTCCAAAAAATTCTCAAACTCGAACCTGACTCTAATACCATGTAGAAATACAACCAAGAGAGAATTTGTAGAAAGAATTCCTTGTGTATTTTGCATTAGTGCTTATGTGTATATATACTCTGAGAAGGAATAGTCTATATTTCTAATGCATTACAACTCTACATGTTAGGATTCCCAACTGAATTACAACTACATATGTTAACAATTATTAAAAAAATTATTTATATATGTTGTGAAGAATTACATTGATTCTCATTAATTTACAAAATGAAACATACATATTTATACTTTAGTGTTAGGAAAAAAGGAAACAAATTTAGCGTCTAATTAGGAGACTAAAGAGAAAAGGAAAAGAATCCTTAATGGATTAGGAGAATAAACCTTAACACTCCCCCTCAAGCTGCAGTATATAGGTCAAAAGCACCAAGTTTGTCACATATATACTTTATCCTAGGACCTCTAAGAGACTTAGTGAAGATATCTGCTAGTTAGTCATTAGAGTTGACAAAACTAGTATTCATGCATCCTGATGCAATCTTTTATTTGATAAAGTGACAATCTACTCCGATGTGTTTGCGGTCTCATGGAAAAGCTGGGTTAGATGAAATATGCAAGGCGACGATTATCACATATAACGTTTATTTGTTCCGCCCACAGATTTTAGCTCTTGGAGATGTTTGACCCATATGAGTTCACATGTTCTTTAGGTCTGCTTCGGTTGCACAAACTTTTTAGCACTAGATTTGGTACATTACATCTTGTTCTTATTCTTCGAGGATATTAAGTTACCTCCAGTGAACACCTGATACCACCAATGTAGAGCGTCTATCTGTGGTATTTGCCCGATCTGCATCCCGGCACGTGGCCAAGCGACTTTAAGTATGACCTCATTCTCATACAACATCCCTTGACTTGGTGTTCCTTTGATATAACGGATAATACGAACTACAATATCCCAATGGCTATTACAAGGTGATTGTATGAACTAGCTAACTACGCTCACAGGAAATGAGATGTCAGGTCGAGTGATAGTGAGATAGTTCAGTTTACCTACATGTCGTCGATATCATTCTGAATCTCGTAGAAGCTCCCCTCGACTTGGTACAAGTTTGACATTCGGATCCATAGGAGTGTCTACAGACTTACAGTCCAACATACTAGTGTCTATCAATATATTGAGTATACTTATAGAAATAATCATTCCGGAAGTAGACTGAGCTACCTTAATGCCTAGAAAATACTTGAGTTTCCCCAAGTCTTTTGTCTGAAAGTGGCTGAAAAGGTGTTGTTTGAGTTTCTGAATACCATCTTGGTCATTGCCTGTAATGACAATGTCCTCCACATAAACAATCAAGTAAATACACTGTCCAGTAGATGGATGATGATAAAAAATAGAATGGTCTATTGTGCTTCAAATCATGTCAAACTCTGACAGTAGTGGCAAGTAGCCCAGGCTGAGGCGTTTAATCATATAAGGAGCAGCGTGGTTAAGCATCACCAAACGAACTCACGAGCAGCAAAGCAGTTAAGTTGCTCCCATATATTTCTCCTCGACTAGATCACCATGAAGAAAGGCATTCTTGATATCCAACTGAAAAAGGGGCCATGAATGCATAGTAGCCATAGAAAGAAGCAAGTGAACAGAGGCAATCTTGACCACCAGAGAAAAAGTATCATAACAGTTTGAGCTATGTTCTTTAGAGTGTACCCCTTAGCGACGAAAGGGCCTTGATCGTCGATCGGCCATCAGTCCCACCTTGATGTATAAGAAACCCAGCTTCGACCGAGAGCTTGCGAGAGGAAGGCGACAGTTCCCGTGTCATTAGGTAAGAGCATCCATTTCTCAACTATTTCTTGTTTCATTGGATGAGGAGAGAGCATCACTAGTGTTTTTAGGGGTAAGAGACGAAACGAGGTGGAAACGAGGCAAAGTAGGGTAGAATATGATAGCTAAGAAAATTATAAACAGGATGTGGGTTAGAAGTAGAACGGGTACCTTTCCGAATTATAATAGGTAGATCATCAGACGGTTGTGGAACCAAAGCAATAAATGACTGCGACATAATAGATGAGTCAACACGAGGCCCTGTAGGAGGACGAGGATGGCGAGTATAGACTTGAAGTAGTCGAGTCCGCATTTATCTAGGTAGAGAAGGAAATGTCGGGAGATGGTGACAGAAGAATATAAGACATCTGGAGCAGGGCGTACAAGGGAAGGAGAATCCTCAGTGGCATCGGTAGAGATAAAGTAGCGGTGGTGTTGGGAGAATAACAATGATAACCTCTCTGAAGGTGAGAATAACCCAAGAAGACACACTTCATGTGTGACACCCCTATCCCGGGGGTCCCATTGACAACTTTGTCAACTATAGCCCCGAAAATATCGGGTGTCAGATATCACACTCATTGTTCATATATATTGAGACTCATTCTAGCGTATTTAATTCACAAATATACAAAAATATATAATAGACTATTTAACCAGTCCATTTACTTGAGTCCTTTTATCGACAAAAAGAGTATACATGTTTTGGTTACGCTCGAATATAATACAAGACAAAAACAAAAACATAACAAGCCAGAATCCGACTCTCATCCCTGCAGTGTGGTCCCATGTGCGAGTCGGGCCTTGACACGGTTTGTGCTTGAAGGGGGTCGACGAGGAGTGAGTAATGCCGATAGAAAAAATATTCTTACAATGGTTACTCCGCTATAAAGTGCATATGCAATGGCACCACCGTTCAAGAAAACATGTCCTACTTTCAGAGAATGTGCACATGTTATGGATGAGAATGTGACTCACCCTTTCCACATCACAGAACCCACTCTCGACTCCCTCGCGCGTGCATATGCGAAGTGTGAGAAAACAACATTTTCAAACAAAATGTTTTTGTTCTTGAAAACACACATTATTATTCCAGATAAAATTCTTTTAGACTGACCCTCCAAAACAAATATGTTGGACAATCCTCATAAGTGGTGTTGGACCGCTCTCGAAGCAGTCCATTGGACATCCTCCGGCGTGGCTTGGTGAACTGACTTTAAAAGCAATTCTTGACGAAACTTTGGAGTATAATTTTCTTTGACAACCCTCAATTTTATTAGTTTATGAACATACTGCGATAATCAATTATGAGTCGACCCTCAGAAAACATGGCATCTCACTACGGTTCTAGGAATTTGCCCCAATGCATATGAAATGCAATATGTCATTCACGACAATTCATGTTAATATGTTGCAAGCATGCATATATTAACAAAATTTACACAAACAACATGTAATTCATTTTCCAATATATATAGAATTGCCCCGAATCTGGACCCATAAAAGCAGGGGCACCTCTTGATCCGCCAGATTAATCGTAGAATTGTTGGATGCCAAAACACACCACCAAAACCCAAAGACATCAGTCAGGGATCAAAAACCAAACTCAACCTTGATCCGGGGCGCAGAAAATAGTCGAAAATCTGTGAGTTTGTCTATGGCTAATCCAGAAATTTAGCCCAAGCGTAGCGGTCAAAATTGACACAAATGTGCAACTTGATCGAAAATTCCTAAAAATTCCTACACTCAATCCAAAAAATTGGGGACTGAAATTTACGGCCTTTCATGGCCTCTAAGCCAATCCCAAGCCATTAAATGACCTTTACGCTAGAAATAACACAAGTTATTAAAATTCCTTACCTCGTGGAGTTTGACGGAACTCTAAGATTTTGGTACCCACGCGTAGCCCTCGCTGAATGAATCAACTTTACCTTGACACCGTGAAAACCTCTCAGGTCGATTTAAGCTGAATCTTGAAATTGGAAAATATATATATATATATATCTTCTCTCTCTTCACCTTTAATAACCTTTCTTACGGACGTTTTTTCTTTTTATTTTTAGTTTTTATCCTCTTTTTATTATTTATTATTATTATTATTATTATTTTGAATTACATGGTTCATATTGCTTCATTCGAGTTTGTTTACTTTAAAATAATTTATTTATTTTAGTTCACTTTATTTTAAATAAACTTGTGAAACCATTTCTGACTTGAACATTTTTCATAAAAATCTAGTCACTGAGTCCTTGTGGCTTATCACCCGGAAAATTGTAAAATATTCCTTTGTCTCATGATCGCAACGAGCTTTTACGGGTCCAGCAGATTTCATGAGGCAATTTAACGAGCGCGATCCATTTAAGTCGTCGAGATACAGAGAATTTCCAGTTTTCAGCTGAAATTACCGTTTACCTCTTTTTTGAAATTGAATTTTTCCCGGTGCACATCATGCCTTTGTGAGAGAGAGAGTTTGTCTTCCCGGGAATGAGAATATGAATAAAACAAGCACAACCAAAGACATGAGAGGGGCGCAAAAGAAAGGTTGATTGGTGTAATGCAGATTGAATGAGGGATCGATAAATGCGAGCAGAGGATGGCATACAATTAATCAAATAACAATCAAGCCCAGATAGCATCCCAACGTTGAGAACCTTATGATGGAGGAGGAGAGTGTGAGTTGTCTCAACTAAATGACGGTTCTTATGCTCAGTCACTCCATTCTATTGAGGAGTGTAAGCATAAGATGATTGGTAACGAATCCCATGGGAAGACATAAAAGGAGATAATGGTGTAGAAAAATATTCCTTTGCATTATCACTTCTTAAAATACAAATATAAGTATTGAATTGAGTGTGAATTTCAGCATGAAATTTTTGAAAGATAGAAATAACTCAGCTCAGTTTTCATTAAAAATAACCAAGTACATCGAGAATAATCATATATAAAAGTAACAAAGTAACAAAATCCTAAAGTGAAGGTAGACCTAGAAGGACCCCAAACATCAGTGTAAACAAGCTCAAAATGAGACTTTGTCCGAGGATCTAAACTCTTTGAGAACAAGACACGAGTATGTTTCCCAAGGCGTGGGGACTCACTTGCTCTCAATGAATATAAACTAGAAAAATGAGGAACTAGCTTCCAAAACTTGGAGAGGCTTGGATGACCGAGACGACTATAGAGGAGGAGAGGAGCTTCTGTGGAAGTGCAAGCAGTGGAACAAAGAGGCGAACTGAGGTGAAAGAGGCCTTGTGACTCATGTCCGATGCCAATCATCTTCACGTGCCGGTCCACAAGATTCTGAGTTGTGTGTGAAAAGTAAGTCTGATAGAGGTCGCGAGTCAACTTACTAATAGAAATAAGATTAAAGAGAAATGCGGAACATAAAGTACAACGGTAAGGGACAAGGGAGGAGGGACAAAGCGAAAGGCCAATGCCTTCTTCATAGTTTGAGAAACCATTAGTTAGCATGCTTGATGGTAAGAGACGAGGAAAGGTAAGAGAAGATAAAGGTCTTTATTACAAGAAATATGATCATAGGCTCCAGTATCAAGGATCCAAGGTGCAGATGAATGTGTAAGGCAAGCAGAGACATTACCGGTCTAGGCAACAGAATCAATGGAGGAAGATTTGGTTGCTTGAGTGAGATGAAGGTACTCCTCATATTAGTCGAGCGTAAGAATGACCCCTTGAGGTGTGGATGAGCTCCTTGACAGGAGACACTCGAACATCGGATGATCAGGCGAGCGAATGACGATCTGCCCAGAAGTCAACCATGTGCGATAGCATCCATCATGGGTTTGTCGAATATAATGTTATGTGCATTGAGGACATTGTCCTCTACCTCGATAGCTACCGCGTCCACCTCTGGAATCATGAGAATGGGGCGAGAAACCATCATGAAGTGTCTGTGTAATCTTGAATCGCGTGGTAGTGGCAATGGAGGTATGATGAAGTAACCGAGCAAGAGCCTCATCAAAGTTTGGAATAAATGCTCCAATGAGTATCTATTCCCGGATGTTTTTAAAATCTGGCTTGAGGTTAAGCAGAAGAATGATCATAAAGACTCGATCCATCTTGGACATGGAAGTCTTAGTATTAGTAGACTTTGGCAAAATAGAGAATAGTTCATCATAGAGGCAAACATTTGTCACCATGAAGATATATCCAAACATTTGGCAATGAAGGGATGTACTAGGTAGAGAAAGAGTGAATATCATTAGTGTATAGTTTTTTTACTTGATTCCAAAGAGTGTAGCAAGTTTTATAGGCCTCAATATTATATAGAGTCTTGGCATCAATAGATTGCCAAAGAATATTGCAAAGTAAAACATCAGTTTTTTTTTCATCGAGTACGTTTATCTTCAGGAATACTTGAGTCCGCGGTAGTAAGATGATCCTCACATCCATTACCAATAAACCAAAGGTCCACTGAGTCCTCTCATCGACTGGTAAATTTCACTCCCTATGAGTTTATTCAAGGTAATCATAGGAGTTCCAGATACAAAAGAATTAAAAGTCTTACCTTTTTCAGCCATAGAAACGTCTTTTTCAGCCAAAGAGATGAGAAATCAGTAGGAATCAATAGAAACAACTCCCAAGGTCCTAAAGATGTGTAAACTTAAAAAACACAAAGCAATGGAATTGACGACTAAAAAATACAAAACGATGGTGGAGAGAAAAAGAAGAGAACAGAAAAAGAAGGTTTTTCCAGCGACGGTGGGGCTCGTGGAATGGATGGATGGGCTTGTCGAGGCAGCACCTCTTGGAGAGCGTGTGAGAAACGGTGTCTCCACGCACACGCCACGCGACACATGTGTAATTTTAGCGCCGGACCGAAGATCGGCATTTGGGAAGTATTTACGTGAGGCTACGGAAAGGTAGATGAAGGGGCGCTCACGGTGATGTGTGCTCTCGGCTAGAATGGAGAGTCAGCGGAATCTCGGCTAGTAAAGGTTAGCCGTGACAGGTATTCCGACAATGGTTTGACTTCTATGAGACTTCGTGAAGACTATAACATGACTGGTGTGATAGTCTTTGGATGGGTTGCCGAATTGACCCTTGGCAGCGAAACCTGACCCTAATTCTGAACTCTTTTATGGCTCGATACCATGTTGAAAGAAAAGAGAATACATTGATTCTTATTAATTTGAAATGAGAAACATACATATTTATATCACTCATTGTAACAAAAATGAAACATAGTTAGAGTCTAATTAGGAGACTAAAGAGAGAAGAAGAAAAATCTTAAATGAATTAGGAGACTAAACCTTAACAATTTAGAAAATCAACAAACTAACAAAATATTCTCCTTGCTTTAATTTAACCTAAAAGAAAATTGTTCATAACATAATCCCAACCATTGCTTTAATTTAGTATAATTCCTGTAGAAAATATTTCATTACATAAAGTTGGTAGATCCTTCACTGTTTGTGTTACAATTACAAATCATCTAATGGAATCAATACTACCGGTGCAAAAGTCTTACAAAAATTTATACCAAATAGTTAAGCATACCCTTTTACAGCTAGCCTTGTCCTGTATTGAATTTGTCTATATAGAACCATCAATATTAACTTTGAATCTATAAGCCATTTCTCACCAATAACTTTCAGGTGTACTGGTTTGTTTATCAATTACCAAGTTTGATTGTTGTGAATGATGTTGATCTCCTCCATTATTGCTGTCTTCAGATCCATAACAACCTCATCATACCTCACAAACTTCCCCAGAACTTAGCAAATAATATTATGTCTCTTCAGTCCCATTATTTGATCTAATCACCTTAATTCTACCATTTAATTTAATCATGTTTGCGTTTTCCAAAACACTAGCAACCTCACACTTTTTTTGAAATAAATCTTACCAGTTCTGCTAAAAGTCATCCATACGAACCATAAAATGCCTGTTGCTTCTAAGAGGATGTATTCTCTTAGGTCTACATACCAATATCGAGTGGATCAATTAAAAGCTTCTCAGTACTTTTCCCACCTTGTTAACAGGAAGTAGCAATCTGGTTTGCTTTCAAGCTAACAGAACTCACATGTTGTTGCCTTTTCTTCTTAGCAAGTTATTCCTCACACAAATCCTTTTTCTGCATGTAATCCAGTCTGAATGAACCTGTCTTGTTCCTTAGCTTGGCCTGATCCAAATTACAGGGGCATGCACCAGACCCATTATTCTTGTTCCAATTTAGGCAGAAACTCTTACAATCATTTTTACAGCAAATATCACCACATCATTTTAGTCAGCATGCGCATTTTATTCTTAAATACACTAGAATAATATTATTCAAGCAATTGTCCCACACTCAGCAAATTTTGATAAATTTTAGGAACAAATACATCAAAAATTAGCTTAGATTGCAACAGTCCCTTTACTTTTCACCTTAATATATTGTCCATTGCCAATTCTGACTTGTTTTTCTTCAGTGAAAAGGAATTCATCAAACAACATCTGGTTTGCGCATTTACCATCTATAAGCTAGAAAAATGGTCTGCAAAAAAAAGTTGCTCCTCCTGGTGTTGATCCTATACTTGAGCTTGGTTTGCTTCTTGCTATTTGTTTTTTACAAACCCTATCTTTCTACCCTTTGAATGAGAGGTTTTCTTACAGCATTATTGCTGCTTTCCCCTTCTTATTATTCTTCTTTCTTCATTATTTCTTTCCTTTGTTGCCTCCCTGAGCTTGATCAGCCTCTTTCACTTGAAATGCTCCCTAAAACTATCTCCTCCATTCTACAAGCTTTTCTTTCCTCTTGAATTTGTAGTCCATTAAAGAGTTCTGCCAATGTAATTACTGCCAGATCCCTGGACTCTTCAAGTGAAGAGATTTTAGATTCAAATCTCTCAGGCAAGGTCAGCCTAAATTTCTCAGACTCTTTATTGTCAGAAACCTTCCCTCAGCATCTAATCTTGTTGTATATCAACAATATATCAGCGTAGTCCTTAAATGCTTCCATTTCCTTCATTTTCTACATTTCAAATTCCCATCTCAAGTCCAGGACCTGCGTTTGCATTTTCCTAATATTGCCATGATATTCTTCTTTCAAGAGATCCCACGCCTGTTTTGCTGTTTCACAAGTCTTGATCTTCGTAAATATTGTGTCTGAAACTATAAAAGTGGATGAGTCTTGCCCATATCCTCCTCTTCCTTTGTTCTCTGTTGTTCTGATTTCTGCTCTCCATTTTCTCCCCCATATTGTAAAATTGTTTGATTAATAATTCATGCAGCCAGTAATTGACCAAAATCAAGAAAAACACCCATATTTGGTATTTGTCCGTTGTGATTCTTGGAACAAGTAGTGATAAAATTAGAGAGAAATGAAAGAAAGAGTAAAAACACAAATTTATATTTACGTGATTCAATAGTATGCCTACATTCACAAGATGACAGCTAAAACTTTCACTCTCACCAAATAGAATTACAAGGAAGGATATTTATAATAACCCTAAGTATAGAAAAATTACAAAAATACCCCTATACCCCTTACCGTACTACTCCCTTCCCACGCTCCACTTCGGCATTTGCCCTCCCTTTTACTCTTAAGATGAGCCATATACCATAACAATTTCTCATTGATTTGTTGTGATTTGGATCTCATTGGATACGACTTTGTAGGTTTTAGAGTAAGAATGAAAAGAACATATAAATCTCCCTACATATTCTTAACAGCCTAACAACTTCATAACTTCAAATTTTAAAATTTAAACTAAAAAAAAATCTGTTCCTAACATAATACCAGCCCTTGTTTTAATTTAGCAAATGCAACATTATCATCAGTGGGCTGATGATAAACTTACAATTATCTGCCAGACATGAAGTTTAGTCGTTTTACGCACATCAATGTAGACTGAGGAGTGTTCTATCATGTTGGTTTCTCCTTGGTTTGTAGATATTCTGGGTTGTATTTAAATGAATTTTGTTACTTTAGTGAACTTGGAGATTAGATAATAATACGTTGTTTATTTATCAGATGACCGGGTTTCAATTTTTTCAGTACAAAACTTCATTATTTCATGTTCAGTTCCATAATAGGTCTTTTTATTTCTTTAGCATGCTCAAGACACTGGAAAGATATCAAAATGCAGTTAGTTACCTGCAGTGGAAGTCAGCCAAACCCCTGCAGGAGCGAGGTGGTTTGATTATCATGTTGTTTATGTTAATTGAGAATGACATCTCTTTCTATATGCTATAAAAGGAAACAAATTTATTAGCACCACAAAAAGGATTTGAAAACAGTAATGCAGGTATACTCTTTAGCTAAAAAATTTTGCCAAATATTCCATTCCAAGGGATATGGCATGAAAGAAAATTTACGAAAGAATGATAGGTATATTATCAAGTGCAGACAGTATTGCCTTTTGTTTGCTGAGTTAATTTGAACCATGTTACTGTTCCACTTTCTACTCTCCTGTGGTTTTCTCTTATTCATTTAGTTTAGTTGTCTTTAACAGAGCAGCTATCGGGAGTACTTGAAACTGAAATCTAAGTTCGAGTCCCTTCAACGAACTCAGAGGTGATTTGAGTACATCATTTTGTAACTTTCTGAATTCTGCTTTGAATTTTCGAGCTGGATAATAGTTTTTATTCCAATGTGGAGATATCTTATATAACCAACCTGATCTTATACATTCAATATTGTTCGACCCTGAATATATATTCTAGAAACCTTCTTGGGGAAGACTTGGGTCCATTGAACACAAAGGAGCTTGAGCAGCTTGAACGTCAACTTGAGTCATCCTTGAAGCTAGTTAGGTCTACAAAGGTAGCCAATTTGAAGTAATTCTAATGTCTTAGGTTTATAATCTATAAATTAAATTATTCTGATAATGCATTATTAATTTATAAGTTCTCATCAACTTTTCAATAAGATTGCCTTATAGTTTGTTCTTTCTATTCTGACTTTTTTTATCTACCTTCTGCAGACCCAATACATGCTTGATCAGCTTTCTGATCTGGAACAAGGAATTAGAATGGTACAGACATTTGAAAATTGAAGTTATCAATGGATACATTTTATTTGCTTCTAACACTAGCAAGCTATTGGCCCAGAAGTACAGGAACAAGTTTTGGTAGAATCTAACAAGGCTTTGACGAGGAAGGTAATAAATAATATGTGCAAAAAAACCTCATTTCATTGACTTATGGCTGCATGAATAAATAGATATTTGTTCGTCTGCATGCTTTACATGTTTCTGTGTCCATGTCAAAGATTTTAGAAATATTTAGTTAAAAGACATCAAATAACCCTAAATTTGTGAATCTAATATTACCCATATTTTTTTTGTTAAAAAAAAAACCTATTTTGGACAAAAATGTCTTTCTCCATTTCATCTATTTACATTGTCTCTCTAAAAAAATTGTTATTTTTGCAAAAAAACAAGGGTATTTTTATCAAAATAGGCCAAAAAATGAAGAAGGTCAAATTTTCAAAAGATCTTTTAATCAATAAAACTACCCAAGATTTTATCTATGGTATCTTTTAAATGCTATTAAAAGAAATCCAATCTTTAGCTAATATGGGTGTGTTTGGTTTCTGTTTTTCAAAATTATTATAAAAAACAGTTTTCGAAAACATCGAGAACACAATTTCGGTGTTCTCTAAAAATTTTCTTGTTATCTGGATTTAGTGTTTTGTGTTTTGTACAATAAAAAAATGGAAACTAAACATATTCACCTTGTTTTCATGATTCTCGTTTTTGAGAACAAAAAACAGTTTTTAAAAACCGTAACCAAACAAGCCCATATGTTTATGGTTTTTTTCCACCTTTTACATTGATTCCTATTGTGAAGCTGGATGAAATTAGTGCCAAAAATCACCTTCAGCTATCATGGGAAGGTGGAGAGCAGAGTATTCCATACGGCCACCAGCAAGCTCAGTCTCAGGGGTTCTTCCAGCCTTTAGATGCAATCCCTTGCAAAATGGGTAAAAAAAAAAAAAACTTCACTTCCACGAAGCCTTCTCTTTTTAACATTTATTAGTTATATGGCTGGATTGGTTCTCTTGTTCAATGGGGGATGCAGATATAATCCTGCAGGCTCAGCCAGCTATCTGGTACCCAAGTAATGCACTCAAAATGTCAACAGTTTATCCTGGGTGAATTAACTGAGTTTTGACCTCTATCCTTGAAAACCTAAGCTTGTGGTGAGATGATATATGTATATGTGGTTTTATTAGTAATATATGTAACCTTTTTTAATGGCATAAGAACAGCTGTGACTCATTCTCCAAGGGCTGGAACACTTAGCCAAGACATGCAAGAAATTCATTGTATTCTGGAAACTTATGATGCTTGCTTTCACTTTGGACCATTTTGATGAATATTCCTTTGCTTGCTTGCTCCACTCTTGCCCTCAATTTCAGGACTCTTTTTTTTTTTTTTTTGACTTCTATTCACTTTTGCATTTTACTGTTAGAGTACTCTATTTTTACAAAGATTCTATCCTAGTTCTTCTCTCCTATGCAGGGTTTAAAATTTCAAATATATCGGTCAATATATCGCCGATATATAGGACATCAGTGGGGTTCGAAGCGATATTGACCATTGATAATCGGTTAATCGAAATTTTGAGAAAATGTTGATAATATCGGCGATATATCTGTTAAAGACTGAAATATCATGGAAATATCGGGTCTATGGCACACGCGTTTGAAGAAGGAAACAGTTAATTTTCATTAAAATATCGCCGATATGTTGGGATATATCCATATATATTGGAGATATATCCAAAGACATCCAACAGTCATTTGAATTTGTTTTTATCTAATACATCAAATGAAATTTGAATGCTGAATGCTCCAACGGTTGGATTGCGATCAACGATTGAATTTTAATTCTAACGTCGATGGTTATGGATTGATCCCAATGGTTTAAAGAAGATCTAAAGGTCAGATTTGCACCAAAATAAATCAACTGACTAAAATTAATTACAAGATTGTGGAGTGCAGTCAGAGACATTTATCATGCGTATTCCGATCACATAATTAATATTATCGAATAGTATCGTGATAGTATTGTCTTACATGATATGGAGATCCCTTCATCAAATATTGCAATGGAACCATATCGATCTTCATTTTGGTTTTAAAAACTTATTGCAATGTAATCCCAATATGTATATTTGATTATTAATATCATTTTTACATTTTTACAAAGTATTTCCATGAATTTCAAAGTATTTTTGTTAATTTCCGATATATTGATACTCATGTAAAAATATCTACCGATATATCCAATATATCCATAAAATTCAAGTACCGATATATCCGTTAAAACCGATATTTCTAACCTTACTCCTATGTCCATCCCACCCTTTACCCGTACTTGAGCCATGCCTCAAAGGCAGTTCCAGACTCATTGTTACAAATGGGTTCAAAATCAACGAGTGTGACAAATGTGTATATGTTAAGAACACCGAACGTGGGTCTGTCATTATTTGTCTCTATGTTGATGATATGCTCATTATGGGTAGTAATAATGAAGTCATTAAAACTACCAAGAAAATGTTCAATAATAAGTTTAACATGAAGACTTGGGTGTTCTTGGAGTGTGTTATACTTAGGATGAATCTCTAAAACATCAAATGGACTAATATTATCTTAATCACATTACATTGAGAAAATTCTCAAGAAAGTTAAACACTATGATAGCAGTCCAACGAGAACACCTGTAGATGTAATCTACATTTATCCAAAAATAATGGCAAAAGCGTATGATAACAAGAATATGCATAAGCAATTGGAAGCCTAATGTACGTCATGAATTGTACCCATTCAAACATAGCTTACGCTGTCAGCAAATTGAGTAGATACACAAGTAATCCAGGTCCGGACCATTGGAAGGCAATAGTTAGAGTTTTGAGGTATTTGAAATACACCCAAAACTATGGATTGCACCTGAGAAATATCAGCGATGCCAAAAGGATACTATGGCGGTGGATATCAGGCACAGAAGACTCAAAGTCCGTGGCTATCTATTTACACTTGGTGGTGGGGCGGTGTCTTGGAAATCTTCTAAACAAGCGTCATTGCTAGATCCCGCGATGAATATGAGTTTATTACTAGATAAAGTGAAATTGAAGAAACAAAGTAAGCCGTCATTTCTTAGAAGATATATTACAATGTAAGCATGACACATTGTCTTGCCAAATCTGCATTCATTGCGATAGTCGATGAAGCGGTGGTGAAACCGCGAGAATCATATAATATAAACGGTAGAATCTTGATATGTTGAAGACATAATACCATAAGACAAGTTCTCTCTAATGGTATCATAATATTGAATACATAAAGGTCAAAGAAGAACATTCTGATCCGTTAACGAAAGGTTTGACGAAGCAATGAAGTAAATCTCGAGGGGGAATGGGTTTAATGCCTATACACTACAAAGTACGCCATAATAACCTTGACCTAGTGATTAGAGATCCCGAGAATCTAGGTTCAAAGGGACAACAAATTTTGTGTGACTCATTGAAGATCACTCACGGAGAACAAATCTCTCCTACTCGTTCTATTATCAGAATAGTGATGCACACCCAGCGTTGAAACGGGAGTAGCCAAGCACTAATGATTCTTATATCTTGTTAAAGGCAGTGGGGTATCTTGAATACTCCATGAAAGTCACCTATGTGAGTGAGTAGTTCGGTTGTGAGAATGATAAAGGCTAAATTCTCTAAGAGCACTCATAATACCAGGAATTGTTCAAGGCCATAATGAACACAATCGTGAGAACTAACTGTGTCAGGAAAGATTCTGTGTGAATGCTATTGTCTTGGTTTACACAAATGATTGAACAGTTCATGACATCATGTTCACTGATCAATCAATAACCCCGATAGCATTTTACAAGGGAAGGTTCAAGGTCACAAGCTACCTTCCTCTATATAGAAAATTCCCAACTGAGCTCTCTCTTAGTGTCAGCATGTCATTTGCATTACTTTCAGTCAATTTCATTCATGTGGGGGATTGTTGGAAAAATGGGTTTGAGCATAATAAATTAACTATCTTTGAGCTAAAATTAAAATGGGTCCCACAAACTCTTTGTAGTGGGTCCACATGGGAATGTGTTCTCCTCCATGAGGAGATGAAGATTATATATTAAGTTGCTCAAAACCATTAAAAGTGAATTAAGTGCGCCAGCTTGTGTAGCGAAAATGGTGACAAACTTTGAGCTTGTGAAAAAGCTTATGTCCCGAATAGGATAGAACAGACTTTTAAAGTATATATGCGCCTGCCAGCCTTGAGTGGAGTGCAGGCCCCGAGGGCACCCCACGTTTTATGTAGAAGGGGAGAAGACCTAACTGCAGCGCCGCCATTGTTTTAGCCACCTCCCAGCGAAGCGGGCCGGGCTTCGGGTGTGGATATGGGTGTGATTTAGCCAAGCCCTATCTTTTTGGAGAAAGGTTGTGTCTGTTCAAAGGTGTCTACTGGCTGTGTATATATCCTTAAAATTTTCAAACTTGAAACGTTGTCGTTTTGCGACAAGAATAGGTTACCATTAGGAGTCCAAGCGGTACCGTTTAGGCGTTGTTTATTGAATGGGCATCTTTTCCATGAAACTGATACATTGTCATGAATAAGAACAAACACAACCCCGAAGCTTCATGCCTATACCCAATGATCGTAGGTAAGTCTATAAATAGGACACCGCAAATCAAGCATTTTTTTCAATAGATAAAGGAGTCGTTTCATTAATGCTCGTCTTGTTTTAAGAGGCGAGTTCTGGCATAAGTTCTAATTTGACAACTGACTATTAGTAGTGTTTTCTTTTGTATTGGGAGATCATTAATCTTGAAGTCGTATTGCGAGCTTTCAGGCTCTGCATTCAGACGATAAATGTCTTAAGAAATTATGTCACACACCACAAGACTTGATCAGTTTCAAATTTCTACAAACAAGTTCCATTTAATTGCATTACAGTTCTGTTTGTCAATTTTAGTTACGTTCTCATAGTCGTACTGATATAGGCGTTCAACATCTTCAATCTCCATCAACATTTAACTTCTTGGGTAGTTAAATGTCTTGCTCTTCTTACTTCCTTAATTTTCTGTCATCCTCAAAGCGTTGAGGCTAACCCCTTTATGATATGATAAATGGCAACCATGAAAAGTTATGGGTGATTTGGTTAAAAGACTTTTTAAAACTCAATTTTGAAAATTGTGTTCATCAATTTCTAGTCCAATTTTGATAAAAATGTCTTTATTTTATTACAAAAATAATCCATTTTTCTTAGAGATAAAAACATTTTTGTCCAAAATGAGTTATTTTTAAAGAAAAAACATGAAAATTGTTAGATTCCAAATATTTCAAAAGTTATTCATAAAACTAACCTCTAATGAAAGTATTTTTTGAAATATCACATTTTGGACAAAAACACTCCTAAAAGTGTAAAGATAAATCCCTCGGAACTAAAACATGGGCATTTTGTCTCATCCCGCATTATGGCCTCACTTGATTAAGCTGATTGGGGCGGTTGATAGATGATTCACTCTCAATTAACTATTATAGGTTGTTTCGGGCGGTTGATAACAGATTCACCCTCAATCAACTCTAATAGACTGCTTTGTAAAAACTCCTAATTATCTACTAATAGCTTATTAGCGCTATACTGCTTCTAATAGAAAAATGCTATAGATCTTAGCTTTTTTTAAACCGTGGTTATTATAATCTCAAATTTCTCTTTTTTATAATTTTCTCCAAATTTCTATAAAAGATTTTCACTGTCTTGAAATTTTGAGGAAAATAATATTTTAATTATTTTAAATAGTTAAATTTTATATAATATTCACCTGATTTTATTAAACATCCTTTATCATGATAATTTTTATTTAAAATTTGAATTTAAGGAATATAAAAGATTATGAGATATTTTAGGCTTTAGGTAATTAAATTTTTTAATTTTATTATTAATTAAAATCTTAATGCAAGTATTTTTATTTTATCATAAATGAATTTTTGCTATTTTATAATCGGATATGAAATAAAATAAATATTCTTTTAATAAATTTGATATTCATGTAAATATCATGTTCCAAGCTGATATCTGCGTATAAATGCTCCATTACGACTCATGTGTATAAATTAATCACCTACTTTAAATTCCTAAAAAAAAATCAATCTGACAGATATAAAATGAACTTAAAGACATAATTACTTATCTCTTATTTATATACATAATACCTTAAGTAATACCTACTCCTTCCACGCTGATAGACAAACACCTGAACTTAACCCATACGATCAAGCACAGCAACTGCAATTATAACACCCACCAACATCACCACACCCTAAACCCAACACTCCCAAGTACCAAAATTTTCGCATGTCAAAGGCTAACAAAGACAAAAACGCAGCTCGTGAAGTTGCATTAAATTAGCGCTTCCGTTTAAGGCTTTTTGTTTTCTAACATCCAACTCTTGAGCTAACCCTTTCATAACCCCTATCGCCAAACTTCAAGCTGGCTGAATATAAAAAAAATATTTAAATATTTTTTTCTATTAAGAAAATTAGATGGCCAAAAAACAGACAATCATATACTTAAGATCCAATCTGGGGAATCCCCCGCATTAATCCATTTCAGTTAATTAAATAAAAAAGATAAAAGATATTATATTTTTAAATCTCCCATTTAAAAATTATTGTCCCAAAAATTTGTATTAAAAATCAAAAATGAGATTTTTTTTAAAAAGAAACAAACAATCCAACATATAATCCCATTAAAAACACTATTCAGGAAAAAAGCCCAGCTACGCTTACTTAATAACTATGCCCCATTATTTATTTTAATGAATGATGAACACTTGAGCTTTCAAGATTTGATTCAGCCTGTTCATTTCACACTCACCTATCAACGAATTAAAAAATAATAAAACAAAAAAGACTTTTCCATCTCGTAAAAAGCTCCACCCCCAATTACATGATTTTATCTTCTTCATAAAATAGCTTTCTCACCACTTATTTCCATCTTTCTATTTTTGCCAAGTATGCAAGTTATAAATAATTTTTTAAAATTTTGTGCATTTTATAATATTATTCATAACAAAAATAAGCAAAATTATTTCCTGAAAGCTGCTATTTTCTTGATAGTCTGAGACAAATAAAACAAAGCTTGTAATAAAAAATAACATATACAAGGCAAGTATAAGGGCGATATATATGGCCTTCTAAATTTTCAGAAACCAAAATAACTGTAAAGAGAGGTTTTTGTTCATCCCACCTTCTTCTCAAATCATTATTAAATATAAATGGACATGATGAATCTTATATAATAATCCTTGGCATGGAGACGATTCATTTGTATTATTTAAATCTTCCTATTCGCCCTTTACTTTTTTTCATCGTGTTGCATAATAAAATGATGCTAATATTATCAATAAATTCATTATTATTATTATTAACTTTAAATAAATAAAATTATAAAAATACCATTATTAGGACTTCAAAATGGAAAAAAACTAATAGCTTAATCCCACAGTATATAAAAAAATATTAGAAAAACAAATCCACTTAATACGACTCCTATTGTTATCATTCAAGATTAAACTCAAAAGTCTATTCAACAAAACAACGCCACCCAAGATTAAATTACGAAACTCTGTAGTGAGGAAACCTCTCAAAAAATAATTTTCTGATCAGCCCTTATCCAGCGGCCAAATAGTCCAAATACAACTGTAATTTAAAACCCAAATTAGCCCAACATTAAGCCCAGAAATGCGGCTGGGTCGCAATACGCAAGTAAAGCCAATGTTTCTCCATTGATTGGTGGTCAGTTGTTCCAAAGCCTGGGCAAACAGCCCAATACGGTTCATTGCAAGATCCAGAACTATAGAAGTAGTAGATTTCCTGTGAATGACGCAAGATATTGTTTCCGCTAAGAAAATCCTGTAACCCGCAGGTCATCACTTCTTATAAAGTTAGCTTTAAAATACGACACTCCGCGACTTCAGTGTCTATAAAGGTGATACACGGCAACATTTTCAATTCCTGAATGCTATTTTATATTTATAATCTGTTTTAGTGCGGACACCATATGAAATTTTAAAAGTCAAAATCTAGAACTGAGTATCAGATAATGCCATTTTAGATTATGCAGCAATTAGCCTTTTGCAAAGCGCCTACCTTCACATTGGGAATCTTTTCTTTTAGATCGATGGTGTCATTTCTTGAAAGGACACTCATTATTAAAATAAGCCTTATTACTAATTTATTATATATACCACCAGGGAAAACAATACAAAAGCCAATATTGTTTTTGTGGCTGTATAACTATATTAGGCACCTAATGCATCTTCCATCTTTTCTCATCCATAAACCCATGGAATCCTTTTTTATAAAGCATGAACCCAAGCGCAATAAAATAATATGAAAATAGCGCTCTGACATCCTCTCGCTCAACAAATCAGACATATCAATAAATAAGTTCATTTTATCAAAAATAAAGCAGCACTTATATATACTCTCATAACAACACCTGCTACTTCAGATACTTGGGAAAAAGAAAGTACATGCCTGGAACCCCTAATTTAGGTTAGAAATAAGTTACTTGACCATCCTACCACAATGCCCCTATAAACACTTTTATACACCTGATTATATTTTCAGGCTCCCACGCTATAGAGAAGAATATTGTAATATATTTTGTTTAGATAGTTTTTTAACAAAATGATTTATTATATTTTTTCTTTAAATAATAATCTTATTTCTTCTTTAATTGTTCAATTGTTTTAGAAATAAATTTTTTTGGTGGTAATATTTATAAATACTTGAAAAATTATAGAAACTCTTTTCAAATAAATTATAGAGAATAATATTTTAATATATTTTGTTTCGATAAATATGAAATAAAGTGATTTATAATTATTTTTTAAATAATAATCATATAATTAATTTCTATATAAGTAATTATAGAGAAGCATATTTTAATATATTTGTCTGTATAATTTCTTTGAATAAAGGATTTGTTTTTATTTTTCTTTTTAAACACAATCTTATTTCTAGTTTAATTGTCAATTCTTTTAGAAATAATTTTTTTAGGTTAATATTTATAAAATAAAGAAAATTTTCTTAAAAACTCTTTCCAAATAAATGATTGATAGGGAAAATATTTTAATATATTTTCCTTTGTTTAGATACCTTCTGAATAAATGATTTATTATTATAATTTTAGATGATATATGTGGTTAATAAAACCATAGAGACATTTAATGAGCGTTAAATGCAATGATATTCATATTAAATTAAATTTACAATTTGAAATAGAGTAGAGATGGTAACCAGCCAACCCAACCCATTCGAACGGCAGTGCCTTAACATAGCTAATCTAGCCAATTTATATTCGAGTTGAGTTTCTTGACTAGAAGCCTGTAACCCAACCCATTCGCCGCAGGCCTAATCTGCCGTTTAATCTAAATTAATTTATATCTCGAAGCTAACTTTGACTAGCCTCCAACCTAACCCATGAGGTTTATCAAAAACCCAAAAATGCTAAAGTACCTGAAAACCCTATAAATTCTATCATTCTTTAAATAAAATTAAATAATATATAAATATATAATAATAATTAATATGAAAAATAATTTAGTCTAAACAATATAATAATAGTAAATAAACTTAAATAAATAAATAATGCTAAGTTACAGTTATAACCAAAGTACTAAACTAACTAACTAAATAGTACAAAAACAATAAAGTAACAGCTAAATAACTTCTCTCAAAAAACAACTTCAAAGTATAAAATGAAATCTCATATGACTCTAATCTTTATTGTTTTAATGAAATATCATATGTATCTCAACTGTATAATAATAAAATATCCTATTTGTTTTTAAAATCTATCTTGCTAGAAGATATAATCAATCATATTAAGAAAGAAATAAGTGTATAATATTTGTTATTTATTTTTAAAATAACAATATTTTGTTACTAACACTAGTTTAAGTAATTTGTTTAATTCAAATTAAATCAGTAATTTTTCATGTAAGATTTTTTAAATATTAAATTATCATATAAATTATATTAAAAAATACATTTAAAATTTGAAAAAAATATGCATTAATTGTGAGTATTATAAATAATTATTTTAAACCTTTATGCTATGAAAAGCAAATATTTGACTCCATGCTAAGAGTCAAAATATCGAATTTTGTAGATAAATCCGTGAAAGTCTTGTAATTACTGCTTAAAGCCTTTAAAAATAATACCTCAACAAATAAATATTTCATCAATCAAACTAATCGCGCCAACCCTTGACTAAACTCCACATGGGCCACATGGGCCACGAGCAAAAATGGGTCGGGCCAATTTGGCTCGGTTTTATTCGTATCTTAAATTTTACGGCTGGCACACTCCAAATGTCGGTAAAGTGGGGCACGCCCATCCCGACTCAGCAGATATTAATCAACTCTACTTGTAGGTGAGTTGGTAGTTTAATATGGTATTAGAGCTTTATTTGGTAGAATATCCTAGGTTCAATACCTTTGTCCACAATTTGAATCTCCATTTGATTATTTAAAAGTCTATGAAGGCTGCTTGAGGGAGTCCAAATGTATCACAAATTAATCTACTTTTGTGTTACTTCCAAATGTTTCACCCATTGGTACCCTCTATGGTGCCATTGGATAGGGTCTCTATGTTGTAGTGTGATGCCTTCTGTTTATAATGATTTATTATAAACGTCACCATATGCTTTTTTTTTTCTTGAAATTTTCTAATTCTGGTTTAACAGCTTAGTTGATCAGATCCTCTTGGTTCGATCTTTATCCACTTGCCAAATTGCAACCAGGCCCATCGATACCTTACTCTCCAAGTACCGTGACCTCTATGTTTACAAACTACCTTGCGTCTCACGACAGTTCTAACCCTAGTCCAAACTTCCTAAGTCTAGAACATTGTTTATTTGATCAAATCTTCACCAAACTTGAGCTTTGAGGTAGTCATCTACTTATGGAACTGTTGAGACGACGAAGATATAGACAATCTCAAACCCAACAAACATGAAGTACATCTATCCATCCTTTCAACATCTAATTCCATTCATCCAAATCCATTTTAATTAACCTAAATGCAAATAGATTGGCTCATCATGCCTAACTTATGTAGTAGAGCATAACATTTCAAAAAGAAAAAGTATAAGAAGAGAGACGAGTCCTAAATTCGAATCCCCCAATAAAGACAATTTACTATAATATTATAACTAAAATGTTTAACTATAAAAAAAAACGAATAGATTGAACAAGATAGATACAATGTATCATTAATAGGTCAAACCAAAATATGTTCGTTCTTCAAAGCCCAAATGAGAATATAGAGTAATAAATAAGTCAAAGTAAACAATAAAATTATTCCAATATTCCCCCACTTTGAGATGGGGGTAATTTTGTTTTAAAGTTATAATCTCTTGCATCACATCTCATTTCTTTTCACCAATTCAATTACTTCTTGGTTGCGCCATCGGCTAATGTTTGGAAGTACCACTAAAATAAAAATAGGCCTATTACATGGCAAGGGAATTTAAAGCCAACTCTAAGATCTTCACTCCCACTTTAATTTCATCCATGCTCACATATTTTATTTCAAAATCTCAACTTTTACATTCCACCATTAGTAGATGAAGATATGGATTCTATTTGAAAATATACCAAACAAAGCCAAATCCTAGTAATCAACTACAAATAAAGGAATCCATGATCCTAATAAAAATATATACAATTTTTATATGAAAACCAGTTCATATGAAGTAATTTTTGAAATTGAAGACTTTTTTTTTTACATATATTCACTTTGTATTACATTACATCACTCCCCTTTTACCATTGGAATCAAACATTAAGGGCTTCAAAACTATTTTTTTATTCTTTTCACCATTTATCATTCAATCCTCGTATAAAGAATTACTTTCAATATGTTAAGGTTGCAACTTGGGCTGATCAATCCAACCAAATCCGAGCCTAACCCGATGTTTGAGTTGGCTTGGGGAATTACCTTTTGCAGTTCAGGTTGGGTTTAGGTTCATTTTATCAACCTGACACACAAACACACACACACACACTATATATAGTGTGTGTGTTTGTGTGTATATTATTACATTTAACCCTAAAAATTCTTTTTTTTACCATTTCGACATTTCCTATTTCACAAGTCATTACCATTTGACTGCTTTCATTTTTTATATTCATTCGATTGTTGTCATCACAATTGTGCTATCGTTGTCGTTCTTTATAAATCATTTTTCATTTCATTTATTGGGGCTTTGGTTTGGTCAACCATCATTTCATCATGTCGTGCATTTTCATCGATCTTCAAGTTAAAGCTTCCAGGTATCCTTATAATATATTATTTCTTTTCCAATAATTTATTTCTACATTGATTCAAATGTTTGGATAATGAGAAAAATGAGATAAATAAGAAAAAAAATGATCTTCTATCTTTTTTTTTAATCAATAAGACTTGAGATTCGCTTTATTGATTTTGGTTTTTCTTTTCTTTGAAATGTTGGAAGCAATGAAAGTGATTCGCTTTTTCTTTTTTTTTTTATAACTTTGAATGCTTTCTAAATTCCAAAATTCTATTATTTTACATTTTTGTATTTTATTACATTAATCATTTTGTAATTCATATAGAATTGTCAAATAGTTTTGTAATTCAATAAATTTTAAAGCTGGCGCAGCGTGCTACAACTTCGATCAGCATGATAAACTTCGTAAACGTAAAATCGACATGAGCTCGGTTCTTGGCATGTTTCATAATTTGAATTTAGGTTGAGTTCATCGGGCTCGAAGTTAAGTTGGGTTATATTTGACTTCATGAATTTCATATTCGGGTTTGGCTTGGATTGCAACCTAATGTTAACCAATGAATCTTTAACTTAATCTTTTTTTTTTTAATGGCGAATAACAATTAATGCATTTAAGGAACAACAATGACGTACCACTTTCTCCTCTTAAAACATTTCATATGTAGTGCTTTAAGATGAAGGAAATTCCAATATTTTCAAAATGTATGATAATGACATCAATCACATCACCGCCATAAGGGGGTAAACATATTACTTGACAAATACCTGAAAAGGGCCTTAGTGATTTTAGAAAAATAAATTTACAAAATATAATTTTGACCTAATTCACCAAACCGAAGGGAAAGTCATATATAGTTTACCCTTTCGAAAAATAGAAGTATTCCCCTCACTTTCCAAAATGAAAGGGACCCACATTCCATTATGTGAGAATAGCCAAAAACGTACCATAAAAATAGGATCATGTCCCCAAACCCCTCATGCCACGTTTTTCCTTTTTCAAACCAAGAATTCTCTCATCCAATAAATCACCAAAAAGATGACAACTTTTGATGTTTCCATACTTAGTAACAAAGCATCCTTCTCCTTTTTCCTTCCCCCCTTCATTTTTACATACACAAAGTAGTGTATTTGTAGAAGAAAATGAGCAGAGGCCGAGAGAGAGAGAGAGAGAGCAGTACCCAAATCAAGAAACTGAGTTTTACACTGCATAGAAAGTAGAAAAAGAAAGCAACCTGAGAGGGTCTGAATTTTGTGAACAGATCGTCAGCCTACATATCATGAAACCTTACATTTATGTATACTTAATCATAGAGAAAGACAAAAGCGGTTGCTATATGAGGCCACACCTAAAATTTTCTCTTTCATTCCTGATTTAGGGCACATGCCCAAATTTAGGGTATAGAGGAGAAAAAAGATGCCTTTAATTTACTTGTTACTCTGATGAAGCCATAGAGAGTTGTGGGTCACTTACCCACGTGAACTGCTGCCGCATGCTTTCTATCCCACCCTCTCAAGTCTCAACCCCCACAACCTCATCAGTTCATTTTTTCCATTTTCCATGGGTGGTGGTGGTGGTAGAGACTAGCGACTAGAGAGGTGCTATTTTCATGTGGGTCTGCTTTTGTCATTTTGATTGATGATGTCCCAACCATCTTGGCAACTTTTTGTTTCACTAAATGGCAATTTAATATCTCTCTTTAGTCTTTAATTAGTATTATAAGAAAAATAATAATAAAAGAGAGAGAGAGAGAGAGAAAATAGTACTGTTGTCCAGCCTTTGATGTTAAATTCCAATAATAGTGCTTTTTTCAATGTTTTTTAAAATGGGAAAGTTGGAGTTAATGTTTTTCAAAATTGTCCTTATCCTTTGAATTTGAATTTAATGTTTATTATGTTTTTTCATAACAAAAAAAGTTAGGAACTAATCATGTTTTCTATGTTTGTCTTGTTCTTCTTATTCTTTAGAACAAAAACCAATTTTCAAAAACCAAAAAAAAAAAAACAAGCACTCTTGTTTCAACCTATTTATTTGAGAATAATTATATTAAAAAAAGACAAAATACATGGTTTATTATGGTTTCATAGAAAATAATTACATTTCAGGTATTATAGTATTTAAGCATCATCTCAATAAATTGTAGGTATTATTCATTATGATAGTACCTTGGACATTAACATAGTACATTTAATTTATTAAGGTAGATTTAGTACTATCATACTTTAAACATAATATGAATTCAATATGCCTTTTATATTCTTTATGTTTTTTCTGTAATTGAGTTGAAACACAATTTTTCTATTTAAAAATTGAATCAATGATTGAATCGTAAAAATTATCGATTTACCGTTCAAGAGTTGAACTGTGATAAAATTATATTGAAACAAAGTCGAAAAAGTCATTGATCCATGATTCAACTAATTGGACCGGCCGATCCGATCCGATTATTAAAACATTTGCTTTTTTTTTAATCTCATTTTCTCTAGTGGGTATTTGAGCTTATAGTTATGAGTTGGGAGAGGAATCTCTTCTCTCTCTCTCTCTCCTTTTGTTAATCTTTCTAAAATTGATTTCCCACTTGTGTTGGTGCGCAAGTGTGCAACTGGGTGTGTGGAATCTACCTTTACGATGATGCAAAAGCATCTAGTACAATTAGTCTACTCATAGGCTAAATGACATCCACTTTGGGCCCTCTACAAAGATTCCCACCACATAAAAAAAAGATAAAAATTAAATATACATTTGCAAAAGTTTGTGGAGAAATATCCAATTTTCATATTCATTTTCAAAGAACACAAAAAAAAAAAAAAAAACATTTGCTGTCACATACATACATCCAGACACTGATCAATTTTCTAGAATCATCCATGAACTACTTCATTTTTTTGTCAGTTTTCTTACCGTCATTACTCTTATGTTTTCTTTTCTTTCATTATTATTCTTAATTGCCTTCCAAAAAAACTAAATTAGCAAATTATATATATATATAGAGAGAGAGAATTGTAATCTAAGACTAATTAAAATTAATAATATATAAAAAGTTATATAAAATAAATTTATATTGAGTGGTTTTGTGGTATGATTTACAATGTATTTTACTAGTTTTTCCTTTGATTTTTTTTTAATTTTGTAATGATGTTTTTGAAGCCAGATTCAAGTTGATAAAGGGTGGGTAAAAACGGTAATATATTTTGTAAGTGATAAAGGGTGGGTAAAAACAATAATATATTTTGTAATATTTTTTTTTAAATAATAAAAATAAATTCAGCCCACGTAAACTCTTGATTTGAAAAGTTTATTTCATTATATAACTGTAAAACTTTTAAAATAAATTTTAAAATTATATCTAAAATGATTTTAGCATCATTTTTTTATTTCATTTAATAACAATATATATGGAATTAAACACAAAAAAAAAAAGCCTTAAAATAACAGTTATGAATGTCCTTCAAACATATGAAAAACACATTTAAAAAAAAATGTTATTATTAATACCAAAACTTAATGAAAGTTTTATTAATCACTTTCAACAAAGTTACCAAATGCTACATTATTAATACTAACATAAAATAGGAATATAAAAATAAGGCTAAAATTAAATTTAAATTATGAAAACATTTTTTTACTTAAACTTGTACATATTTAATTATATAATATAAAAATTAAAAATTAAAAATTCATAACTAAAAGTTTATTAATATATCCCCTATTTGCGTCATGGTTCTGAATAATAAGAACATCGTTATGATTTTTCTGAAAACCATTCTTTTTGAATTAATGTGTTTCAATGTTCTTCATGTTTAAAAAAAAAAAAAAACTAACATATTTTTCTTATTCTCTTTATTTTGCTAAACAAAAAATAGTTTTAAAAAAAAATGTAATCAAACATGCTTTATATATTTCTTTATCTTTTTTCAGATAAAGAAAAATTAAAACATTTTTTTAAAAAGTAAAAAAAGAAAAAGAAAAATAATGTATAGAAGTTAAATGAATTACAACACGACAGCATTTTTTATTTATTTTTAATATTTAACATCACTTATGTTAAATAAATGGAACGTATATGTATTAAAAGTTTTAGCTAACTCTTAAATCATAAGTTTTTTTTTAAAGTGGTTATTGAACAAGTGGTTTTTTTTTTTTTTTTTTTTGACATCATGCATTAAAAATTCTATAAAATCAGTATGCTCTCTCAAACCTAATAAAGGTCAACTTAATATAGCATTTGTTGCACTTCGTATAATGGCAGGGAGAACTGAGAAGGACCCCTATTGCTGTGGCACCTAGCAATCTAGCATTGCACTGAACCCTGTACAAATTTTTACCCTTTTTTTTTTTTTTTTTCTAATTTCTCATATTAAATAAACAAATAAAAAAATAAAAGACCGTAAAAAGCTGTCCCGTCCTACAGTCCAAATTATAAAGACACACCCTTCCTTTCCAGGGGATGTGATGGGCAAACGTCTCAGACCTCAAAACCTCCACTGCCCTACCCTCCTCTACTTCTACTTGTCTTAACACGGACAGTTATGTGTCCCTTCACGAGGTTATTAATCACTAAGTACCCTTAAAACCCCTCCAATTCCCAATAAAAAGCATTCCATCTTTTATCAACTTTTCCTTTTTCTTTTTTTTCCCCTTCTTTAAAAAAATATAATTTTGGCCTTTTGGGTATGCGTAAAAAAGAAAAAATGAATGGTTCCAAAATTAATGCGAAGAACTAAAAATTCCTCAAGAATCTTCCCATACCATATAAGGATTCTACTTATGTGCTTATAGTGAAATGTGCATGGACTGTATCTATCAACTATCATGCATGGATGGTCCCTACACTACAACTCCAATTTTAGAATATTAATCTACGTAACAAGATAATGTTGTTTATTTTTTGCTTATTCTTCATTGGACCACCCAACATTTTTATACCCTTTTTTTTAAAAATAACATATTAATACCTTAAATGACGAATAAGATGTATTGGTTGGTTGCGCTCACCAAAGATTAAAGGTAAAAAATTTTGATTTATACTCATGGGGGTGGACCACTGTCTGTAACATAGGTTTCAGTATCATCATTCTCCTCATTTAAATATGACTTTATTTTATTAAATTTGAATGCTTATAAATAATTACAACCCCCATTACTATATATTATCTTGTTTAGTTATTAAATGGATCGTTTCCTCTTAAACCGAATCCTATCAGTTATAGAAAAAGTTCAAGGTTGGTCACCACAACCAAACACAACCTAACTCCCAACTCTTCTTTTATGTCATAAAGAGAAATAGTACGAAAATAGTTGCCCAACCTACCTCATAATTATTTTTATTTATCACTAACATGGTTTTTTTAATGAGCGTGGTTGTTGAAATCAATTTACATGTATCTTGATTAATCTCACAGTCATATAAATCTTTTAATAGTTTTAAGGAGGTTCGAATTGACATGACCATTGCAAATACAAAGACAGACCAACCGAGATACCTCTCTAGGTTTTTATTTATCTATTAGTGTTGTGGAATGAAAAAAAAATATCAAAGCAAGTGTTTTAGCATAAACTTGAGCTCGTGAAACCAATGGAGACATGCTATGAGAAGATGATATTATTCCAGAAGCCCCTAAAAAAGGTGTACCAATTTTGAAAGGTTGGAAGAATAAAATTAAGGGTTTCGTGGGTATCTAGATTAATTTGCATGCATTTTAACTAATATTATTAAACCCTAAAGTTAACGACCAAATAAATTTTTTAATGGTCCTAAGAGGACTCAAATTGATGACCATTAAAAAAAAAACATAACATAAAGACATACCAAATTAGCTATTTCTCAAGAATTTTATTTATCAACCAATATTGTGGAATGGAAATTAAAAGAAAAAAATTAAAGCAAGTACATTAGCATAAACTTGAGGAGACAGGCTATAAGAAGAATGATATTATTCGAGAAACCCCCCAAAAAAAGTGTACCAAATTTGAAATGTTGGAAGAATCGAATTAAGGGTTCAGTTGGGTGGAATGATTGAAATAATCTGATTGTTTATTCAGGAAGAAAGAGAAATCTTGACACCTAGATATTGTGAAAGGACTCGTAATGGTAATGGTACTTTTTAAAGGAAATCTAGTTCAATCATGGCCCATTTTAAATATATGGTTAGATATACATGTGATTCCATCTGATGAAGAAGATATGAATAAATCTACAATCGTACTGGGGAGACTCAGGCTCTGAGAGAACCCCATACGCATGCCCAGATTCTTCTCCATGTTACTCAATTTTTATTAAGAAAAAAAATAAGGAATATAAAATTATACTTAGGATAACTTTTTTTTTTCACTAAATATATTTGGAGAACTTAGATTATGGCTAACTCAACACCAAGTTAAAGTGGGGGTGAGAACAAGGGTTTAAGGACAATATATGTTTCCTTGTCATTTGCCATTTGACTTCTTCCTTCCTACCCAATTTAAAATCAGCCTCAGTCAATGTCATTTGTGACAACATTGATGACATAATTATGTGGGTTTCATATAAATAAATATAATTGGACCCCATTAATTTCCCGGGTTAAGTTTCATATAAAGTATAGTTGGACCCCATTAATTTTTTTTTCCTTCTTTAGTAAATTATTAGTGATTTAATTTGGTACTAGTCAAGAGGCAACAAAAAATTAAGATTTAAGGGCAACTCATAATGACCCAAAAAAGTTGGGAAATAAAAAATAAAGTTAATGAGCTTGGGTTAAATTTTATTATATTTGTGTCATAATCACTTCAATTCATTAACAATACAATGATTATTTTTAAATTAATTGTTGTGTTAAAAAGATTAGTTACAATTGCTTGTTTGATTTATTCAATTTTCAATGAGTGTTTTAATAAATTGACAATAATTTGCTAAGTTGATAAGTAGACTAATTCATCACAAATCACTTTGACTAAAAGTCAAATTACTCAATGCACCTCATACTTTATGAGGTCGAATTCAATGCGCGTGTTAGTTTGTTGATGGATGTAAAAGACATATTACTATTCCCTAATAATTTAAAAATAGGGGCATTGACATTATGAAGCGAATGAAGACACAATCAATCTGATCATATTACTAACTAGAGTGGGGCATATGGATACTCATGATCCCACCTCCACTTAATGGTTATAAAAGCCCCTCCTCTTACCTTATCAAGAGAATTTTTCTTAAGAGTCTCCTTCTACAAGGGGGTCAAATGAATGCTAAATCGGTCTTGTTTTGGATTTGCTCCTTAATAATAAGTTATCGATTCGAATCTTCTTAAGGTCATTAGAGGTTCTACCTGATCGTTAATTTCATGGAATCAGTCGAAGTGTGCGTGGTTAAAAAAATGTATACATTTTTTTTCTATTCATCATGGGATGGGAAGAAGAAGAAGATTCTAAGTCTCCAAGGTTGTACTAATTCAATCTCATTTCATGGGTTGATTTTAGAATATGATTTTGTGTACATAAAAAAATCCAACAGATGTTGTAGTAGGTAGTTAACGAAATTAAGTAAAGAGGAGGATATAAAAGGAAAGTGAAAGAGCAATAATTTTGTGGGGAATGGACCCAAAGGGAGATGGATATAAAGATAATGAAACCCAGCGAAGAAATGGGGGGGGAGAAAAAGGGAAAATATGAAAATAATAAAAGGAGAGGAGGAGGAGGAGGAAGAGGAAGAGGAAGAGGAAGCGCCGTCACCACATCAAAACAAAACAAAACAAAGCCTCCTTCACGGCTGACATGATCTGTACGGAATGTCTCAAAACCTGTGGCCCAAAACGAGACAGTAACGACTGCCACAGCCTCTCCTCCAATCACAACTCGACAACACATTCCTCAATACCATCCTGGTTTTCCAAAACCGCTCCTCTCTCCCTGCTTTTCCCTCCCTTCCCCATTTATATTTTATCTATATATACACAATGCCTTGCGCTTCTTACCATGGAAAGAATACTTAACCACTCTTCCCTCACATATTTAGTAAGTAGCCCATGATGTGTCGTCATCTTCTTCTTCCTTTCTTCCTTCTGCTTTTTTTCGTTCTTTCTTCATTTGTACAGCTGCGCTGTGACTAGGGTTTCTTCAATTTTGTTGTAGTTCTTGATCTTCTGACCAGGGAAGTGAAGAAAGAAAGGAGTGGAAATGGGGAGAGGAAGGGTTCAGCTGAAGCGGATCGAGAACAAGATCAGTCGGCAAGTAACTTTCTCCAAGAGAAGATCTGGCCTGTTGAAGAAAGCACATGAGATTTCTGTGCTTTGCGATGCCGAGGTAGCTTTAATCGTCTTCTCCACCAAGGGGAAGCTATTTGAGTACTCCACTGATTCCAGGTTTTTGCACTTGCACCCTAATTCCGATCCTCTAAAGTTTCTATGAATTTTTTTCTCTAATTTTTACCGTGAAATTTCATGGTGTTAATTTTGTGAATCTATGTTTCTGGTTTTGATTTTCCGGGATGGGTATGGGATGCTGCTTTTATGTTATTTCGCTTTTCATCCGTGTGCTGCATTGAATCAATTTCTATTCATTTTCCAGTAAAATTTGGAAAAAGGATCAGACTCTGACACCATGTTCCATGTTTTCATTGAAAACTCCATATCGTATGCTAACTTGCTTGTTCTCATTTTGTATTCGTGCACAAGTCTTGCATTTCTTCTTCTTTCTCCCAGTTAGAAAAAGAAAAAAGCGAGTCTTCTCAGACATTATCTTGCAATAACTGGTCAAAAAAAAGGAGTACCGAAACGTTAAAAATGAAAAATATTAAAAATTTTAAAACACTTTTGTGCAGTTCGAGTAGTGCATCTGCGTTGATTTATTTTGATCGTCTGCTGGAAAGTAGGAGCAAATGGGGGAGCTTTTACTTATACTAATAGAAAAATTAGCAATACTTAATTATTTTTTATTGGGTGTTGGACTTGGGTGTGACCGAGTTGAGCCCTGTCGGAACCTCACTGAGTCAGGCCAGGCCATCTGACCAAGCTATAGGGTCCGGCCCCTAGGGCTTTGTGTTCGGGCTACTATTTTGGGAACCGGGTTTCATATATTCTTCATTGTTTCCCCATAACAATTGTAACCTAGTACTAATTCTCGATTTTTGTTAGTGCCCTTCTTTTAGAAACATTTACCATGATCGATTATCACGAAATTTTCTTCCTTTTTCCTTTTTCCTTTTCTTTTTCTCTTAGTTTGTGTATCTAGGTTTTCTCTTAGATGTCTGTGAAGATTTTCCCCAGGATCTGGTTTCTTTCTTAGCCTCACTGTGAACTGTATCACAAAAGCTGCCCTAATCCCTGAAAACTCCTTTTCCATTATACTAACTTCCATTTGTTTATGTGGTGGAGATCTCTGTGTTAGAAATCAGGTGGAGAAAGAGGAAGTTTCCTAATCATTTCATAAAACTATTTTGTTGGAGTTATTAATCTTCTAATGGAGTTTCCAATCATGGGTTAGATTCTAGAAGCCATTCTAATAAAGTCCTCTGAAGAAGAAGTGGCGGGAATGAGAAATCTTTCCAATCGAAACAGTAACCACCCTTTTTTGTGTGCAACACCAAGATGAAATGCCTTTGAAACTGTTGGTGAATGGCAGATTCTGAAAAAGGTAAAGCTACTGAATGACATTAGGCAGAGACAATAAGTATCTTATTGACTAGATAGGCTGGTGGTTGTGAGCAGAGAGATCTTTTATACATGCTGTCGGTAGTTTTATATGTGAGTCTATGGCTCTCTTCAAACCGTTGCCTTTTGGGTCATAAAATCATGGTGATCTCAGACATAAAATCAGAAAGGTACTCACATTAGGTCTCTTGTTGCTGATAAAAAAAAACAATAGGTCTCTCGTTTGTCCTATGATCCCATCATTTTATCCAATTACCTAGGTATCCGCATGAATGGAAATAGTAGATATCATCTCAGGTTGGTGAGCACTAGAACATTAAAAGGATTTGGGGAACAAGCCAGTTGCTTAGATTAGTGTCTGTACTATGTTTTCTTCAAGTAACTGATACCACATAACCAGAGAGGGGGTAATGCGACATGCCCATGACAAAAAATTTCCATTTATGGAAGTTGAAGTTTGCTGATGGGATGGTTCAAACAACTTCAGACAGAGAGCTATTAGGTTGCTGCATTCATGTCCTTAACACTGTCAAAGAGGAGGAACCATGGGTTCTATTTCTAGATCTGAAGGGCAAAATATGAAACTTCTTGGGTGCAACGTTTATGTATACAGTAGAGCAAGCAAGGTTGAATGTGTGTATGGTTGTTGAAGGAAGTTGAGAGATATTGATTGGTTGGATCCTCCTGATTTCCCTCTTCTTCTAAGGATGTCTCCATTATCACTACCAGTGATATAAAATAAACAAAATTCAAAATATTGGGAACAAAGACAACCTTAGGCAAGTTGGGACACTGAAAAAGTAAAATCAGTGTCCCAAAAAAGCATGACTGACAATCTTTGAATACATTAAACAAGTGAAGGATCATGAGTAGCATTTTTATTTTATTTTTTTAAACAACCATATGCATTGATGGATGCAGCAATCCCAATCTTTTTTAATTTCAGGAAAATGCAAAGCCTCCCTCATTTTGTTGCTTCTTTGATCCTAGCGTCCACTTATGTTTTGTTGCTGAATGAGGATAATCTCTAAATCCGTACGTCATATTTTTGGCCTTCAGATTAAGTCCAATACTTCCTATATGTAGGTGGTAGTGAAGAGATTCCAAATTCTTTTCTTCGGATACTTCTTTCCAAATGTATCTCCATTTGTGGGTTGACAAGAACTGTACATTGGGAGTCTCCATGATAACCCTTTCCATGTTTAGTACACTTCCTGTGCTTTTTCTTCCCTTCCTGAGAAATCTCCATTATAACTTATTTTAGAAGATTGTAATTCGGCACTTAGCTATTTAGATGAGACATCTAATTCTATTCATTAAAAGAACTTAGTTGCGGCTTTCCATCTTTCAAGAAGCTTCCACACTTTCTCCTAGTAATTTCTCATTTCTAAGAGCATCTTCAACCATTCTTCATCTCTAACCATTCTTCATCTCTATTTCCACATGTAGATATTTTAGATAAAATCTATCATTCAACAATTCTCTATTTGCATCTCCATATTCGGAGATAAAATAGTGAGACACTATTCATCCCTTTTTATTTTTATAATAAGAAAAAAGTGAATAGTATAATACCATTCTCCTGTTTTTTTTTTATAATATTCAAGAATGTGAATAATGATATGAAGATAAATTTAAATATTGTGGGTTGGAGTTGAAAGTGAAAAAAGTGGATTCCATTATCTTTAAATATTGAGAATATGTCAATTTAAAGATAAAAATTGAGAATTGTGGTTAAAGATTATCTAGGTAGAAGAGTTAATTCTTGTTATTTAGAGAAAACTTTGTGCTGACCATGAAGGTAAAGTTCCCAAGAACAAGTCATCACTAAATCAATGGACTGTAATAAAGGTCTAAAAAACCTTCTGCGGTGTCTCAAACTGTTACCAATTGAAGTCAAATAGAATGTACAGGAATCCTATTAGGTCTACAATGTAATCATCCCTTGAGCTAAAACTGACATTGATCTGATGGCATTTATATCTGGTTTTTAGATCCGGGGAAGGACAGGAAGGTTTAGCACATAAAATCTAAAAACTCACTGTAGCATGCAGAAAGATATCTCCACACAAAACTTATAATCCATTAGTATAGCTCTCTCTGATTTGCATGTTTCATTCCACCTACTCAAACCCTTTAAAACAAAGAAGCTTTTTGAAGTAAAGTTAGTGGTATGTTATAACAAAAACCTCCAAGAAAACTTTTCCAGGATGTAAAATCTTTATATAGCAGTCTACCTCTTCTTTGCATGGATGTTTTCAACAAAATATTTCACTATAAGCTACCAATGCACCAAACAAGCCCTTTGTGATGATTTGGATCAAAACTCAAAGAATTCCAGATGAATAATAGTTTTCATGTAAGAAGCCAACTGATCATTATGAACAATTTGTATTTTCCATACCTTCTACCATCTTAACCCAAGTAGAAGCCGTAGAAGTTTAGCTTAGCAGGAATAGAAGCTATATTCTATCATTATTTAGGCTCCATATGGATTTTTAAATACTTGTATTAAAGGCATGACAAGCATAAGGCTTCTAGTTCCTTCATAACAATCACTATACTTTTGAAGAGTTTTTCATGAACTCTTTGGTTGTGTTTGGTTCTAAAGTAGTAAGAGAAAGAAAAACAATACTATAGAAAATAATTGTCTAATGTTGATTATCTAATAAAAAATCTCAAATAAAATCATTTAAAAACTAATATATTTTTAAATTATTAAAATTTTATATCGATGAGTTAAAATAAATAAATGATTTTGAAGAAGAAAATAAAAATAATATATCAAAATTAACTTTATTTTTATTTTCCTTCATTTTTTTCTTTTCTTGTACTTTTCCTATAATTCTTTCAAATTTTATGGAACCAAACATAGCCTTTGGGAAAGTGAGATATATTTTTGTTTACCCCCTAAAGTTCGAATATTTATAAGTTGAACTTAAATAAAAGTGGAGGTGAATATCATTAATTGTTTTGCCAGAATCAAATGTTAGATTGTTTAAATTTATGAAGTGTTTGAATACTATTATTAAGTATTGCATTTTTTTCTTAATGCTAAATTATTTTTTTTGTTCTTTTTAAAAATGATTAAAATAAAGATACTAAAAAGTAATGATTTAGGAAAAATAAATAAACATATTTCCTAGTATTTTCAAATATTAGGATGTACTCATTCTTATTGTATATAATTATGATAATATTTGAGAACTTATTATTAAAAAGAAAATAGGAAGTTCAACATATTCCCAAATAGTCCACAAGACATAGCACATTATCTATAATTATATGGCTTTAAGAGATGACATGGTAGTTATCAGGAACATTGGGTTCTTACACCTAGAGACTGAAGGTGACTCCAAATTATTTATAGCCTGTTATAATAAAAATAATAATACTTTTATTATATCATGTTATTAATTAAGGGTATTTGAATATCATGTCAAGGTCTAAAATATTTAAAATTAATATTATATTTACAATGAAGCAAATAGAGCAAAATTTTGTTTAGATAAGCAAGGTATTTGTAACCTAAAATTGAATATTTAATAAAAAAAATTCTTAGGAATGTTATAAAGTGTGGTTTGGAATGTTATTGTAGCTCATTTTTTTTAATCAAATTTATAGTCTTTCTTCTTTTGTAGTTTTTATCATCATCAACAGAGTGAAAGGAAAAAAATAATCTTAGAACTTAACCAATCTACTTATTTTCATCTAAAATTTATCCTAATTGGATACTATAATTACCCAAAAACACTCAACTCATTATGCATGTCTTATTTACATAGAAAACTAAATATTACCTGAACCAAAACGATTAACAATATACTATAATTACCCAAAAACACTCAACTCATTATGCATGTCTTATTTACATAGAAAACTAAATATTACCTGAACCAAAACGATTAACAATATACCAAAAGAGCAATGTAAGGTGATAAAATACATGAAGGGTGGGTAATCGACTTACGTTTTTCAAAAATAAAGACAATGGCTATTAGTCTCGCTATGCGCGACATAAATCGGATTTCTCTTTTCAGAAATCATAAATCGGATTTCTCTTTTCAGAAATTATAACATAACGTTTATAATTATTTTGATAAATGGCTTTCTCTTCTCTACAATTGAGACTAATAATAATAAGAACATATGATTAGTAACCATAAAGTTGAAAACAATTTTGTGGTATCTAAAACATAAGATACTATATTCTTAAACAACAAATATTTATCATATTTTTCTAATGTTATTTTGAAAAATAAATAATGATTAAAAGTAAAGTATTATATGTAAAAGTTATTTTTTTGGATATATTAAAAAATATTTTAATTCAAACTTTTATTCTTAAAGACATAAAAAGAACAACTTTTATTCTGCTAAAAAAAAGTACTTTTAGAAACCGTTTTTGAGAATTGTCATCTAAAACATCTTTCATGGCAGCCTAAGCTTGGCTAAATTTATAAGGATCTCATTATGGTTTGTGTTTCATTAGGCACTAAATATGGGAGAATGATGTAAACTAAAAGTAAATAATGAGTAAAAGTATTTATATGGAATTAAAGGTGTGGTCAAATGGATGTTTTCAAAAATAATTTTGAAATTTTTTTTTAAATTATTATTTGATATTTTATAAAATATTAATTTGTTTGTTAGTCTAGAATATTTGTCATTTTTTTTATTTTTAAGATGCTTTGAAAATATTTTTTATAATATTTTATTTATAATCATTATAATCTGTATTTATAATATTTTCTGTATTAATATAATTAATTTTCTACATAATCTTAAAAAAATAATTAAAATAAATAAAATGTATTATATGAAAATAGTTTGGTTTTGTTTTTGAAAATAGAAAGCTATTCTCTATTTTTATATTAATAAATGTGTTTCTCTGTGTTTTAATTTTACAGAATATAAAACTATTTTAAAAAAACATCATCCTAGCACTTACACAACCATGATATGGAATAGAAGAAGCATATGCGTAGTGGCAGTGGGAAAAAATATTAAAACAACAAACCCTTAACAGAAAATCTCTGACTTGTCAGATATTGATTTTATTGTTTACAAAAAGTAAGTACCTGAAAAATGAAAAATAAGCTAGAAAATCAAAACTAAATGCTTGAAAAAAAATATTTGATTGCCATTTTTAACATGGAGTGCATGTTCCCCAGATGTGACTTCAATATTGGTAATGGTGATTGATAAAGATGTCATGAAAGAGGAGCAGAAAAACTCTCCCTCCATAGTACAAGTATAGGCACCTACAGAGAAAAGAGTGGTAGGAGAAGCTTACAAAAGCCAGCTAGAGAGAGAAAGTGAACCTCCATCCATAGTAGGCTTGCTTAAAGAGACACCTTTAAGTTTTATTTTGTATTCTTTTGCCATGAATGAACTTGCTAGCTGGGCACACAAGTATGGTGCTATCTGTACTTTGCTAGTACAAGGTCATATAAATCTCTGATGGGGTAGGTGGCTCAATACCAGAGGACTGAAAATCATGTACAAACTGGACTGTCAACTCAGGAGTACTGAAAATTATGTAAAAACAGACCTATGGGTGTAACTGTGAGTTAAGACTGATCCTTTTCTGTGCCATAGGCTCTTCCAGAAGATTAAAAAAGGGTCTTTCAAGCCATTTAGAATAGGATTTATCAATTGGTGTATGCTGAGTTGACCTCTGATGTGAAAATTGTCAAAATCTGGATCTTCTAAGATTGGCTCTTTGGATAATAAAAATTTGTGTTTCTAATGTTCTCAGCTTGGGTTTCTTAATTAACCCTGATTATTTGTAATACAATCCAGTAAAGGTACCATGGATTTGACTGAGATTATTTCATTTTCTTTTTAGGTTGTGTTTTTGTAAATCAACTTTTTATATTTTATTTAGGATTAGAAAACTAGTTAGAGAGAAAAAAAAAGAGTAGAGAAAGCTTAAGAGACTTTTAGGTATGTTGATGTTTATAATAAATTTAATCTTCCTTTCAAATAGACCTAGGTTTTATACTGAATTTAGCAAATAATTTGTCTTATCTTTTTAAAATTTTCTATTGTTTTTAAGTATTGTGCTTTTTTTGGATAAGTAATATTAGAATTTCCACATGCTTAACTTGTGGTATCAGAGTTGTGTGAAGATCATGGAAACTACTTTGAAGACGATGTTAGGGATAAAAAATAATATTGAGCTATTTGAATGGAAAAGCAATTTTTGATCTGGTAGAGAGTACTGTTAAAAAGGCTCTGATGCAATAAGAACTTCTCAAAAGAATATAAAGCAAGAAATCTTAGAGGATGACACATGAAGAATGGAAAGAATTAGAGGTAAGAATGGCAAGTACTATTCATTTAAGTCTTGCTCTTGAATAAAGCATAATAGTTTAAATGAGAAATATTCTTCTAATTAATGCGTATAGTTAGAAAAATTTTATGTGAAGGATCGGATGTTATGGGTAGGGGTGGTAATTTGTGTTCAAGTGTTTGGGTCATGTCAATAATAGGCATTCTATTATATTCGTTAACCTGAATACTACATGAATAATAAAATGATTAAAAATAAAATATTAAAATATGACTTAATTAGTAATTGAGTAACATAACACAACACGTATAACCTATTTATTAATTTGGTAATTTAAAATAATATAAATTATAATCAATTTATCAATATTTAACACATAACATATTAAATGAGTTAATTTAGGTTAAATATTAATTAATATTGTAATTAAACATGTCAATACTAGTCAAATTTGTGTTATTTGGATTAAATGGGTTATACGGGTCAAATTCGTGTTATGTTTGTGATTCATATCAAATTTTGTCAATCCTACTCATATGTCATATAATTAAATTTAATAAATATTTTACTCAATTATTATCGTATAGAGGTTACGATCAATGAAATGTTATTATTGTTACAAAAGGAGACATGTTAAAAGATAAACGAAGAATTCAGAAAACTCTGATTTAAAAAAAAAAAAAAATGATCCACAAAACTCTTGGAAGTACAGGAAATATTTAATCCCAAGACAATTTATATTTTACTTATATTTCTGATGACAAGTTGATAAGGAAGTTGATGTTTTTTTGTTATAGTTAACGAAAGTTTTACTAACTCTTAGATTTTGAATTCTGGATGTTCCTTTCACATGTGCACATGTAAGGAGTGATTTAATCCTTATCAGGAATATGATATTAATATTGTTCAATCGGACTATGAACCTGGGATTGGTTCCATGATGGTGAGGATGCTTGATGGGGTTGTGAGCATATTGAGTAATGTTGAGCATGTTCCTAAGTTGATGGAGAAGTTTAATGTCTTTACAGCTTTGAACAATTTGGGTTATAGTTATGAAAGGGAAAAAATTAAAATAATCAAATATGAATATAAATAAAAAATTATACAATTTGATTGGAAAGACAACTCTAGATAGAGCTATGAAAGTGGAACCAAGCCATGAAACAGTCTTTTATGAGTGCTAAAAAAAGTTGTCAAAGTAGAAGAGCACAACAAGATGATCAAAACCCTATGTTTGGTTAAAAGCACTTATTGGTACAAAAATGAGGGTAATTGCAAAAGGAATGAAGTTAAGAAGAGTAAATAAACAGTTTCTCGAGTTAAGTTTAATAAGAGTTTAAACTTGGCATATGCCTATTCTCATTAAGGGTTTACTACACTTTACCTCCCCAATTTATACCGTGTTTTGCGTCTTGTCTACTTGAGTTCAAAATCGAGTAATGTCCTTTTTAGCTTTTATTTTTTTAATGCAATGCACCTTTAGAGAGTTACATAGTAGATTTAGACAAGAAACCCACCTGGCTTGCTTTAATAAATATTATTAAAAGACATGATATTCATATTAAACTCAAATCCTACAAACTTGAACTTTTAAAAGAGTTGGTCGTTTAACATGATAGCAAAACTTTTAAGTCTTGGGTTCGACCCAACTCTCTACAATTTAAATCCCTATTTGCTGATTTGAAAGTCATAAAAGAGTATATTTTGTTTGTTTGACTCTCCACGTACGGGTATGAGGTTGCATATGAGGGAGAGTATTAAAAGCTTGAACTTTTGGGAGAATTCGTCATTTAACAAGCATGTATTTAGTATTTAAAAATAAATAAATAAATCTCAAACTCCTTACTCTCTTCTTCTCCTTCGTTATGTTTCCATTTCTACTCTTTCATTCTCTTCTTTATGACATTGTGATTCTCCTCCTCCTGAACCTTGTACTATATAGAGGTGGTGTAGAATCCTTTAGGCTAACATTGAAGACATTAAGTTCAAATGTATGAGTAGAATATTGACAAATTATTTCTTTAACGAGAAGAATATTTTCGGCTACAATTAAGGTTTTTAATGATATTTCAGTAAGTTAGAGAAAATGTAAAGAAAATTTGAGGATTCTTGTAAAGTAGGAATGAAAAATTACTCCTTTCTTTAGTTTTAAGGTTAGGTTTGGAAACTAGTTTTAATGTTTCAATAAATTTGAGCAAAATATTAGCAAAAATCAATCTCAAGAGTTGCAACTAACTTATTGTTGCAAATAAGATAGGATCTTCCTATTTAGTTATTATGGCTTGCATTTGTGTTGATTTGTTGAATTTCTAGTGTTTAGAATTTACAATTGCTTTAATATTCAGGTTCAATATATAAGACCTGGGAGAGAATAAAGGAAAGGAAGGGTGAAAACAAAGGAGAAAAAGGAAGTGGGTGGGGTTTGGAAAAATTATTTTATGGGAATTATGTTAAGATGGAATAAAGCCCAAAAAAGAAAAAAAAAAAAAAAGCAAAGATTCTCAAACCATTAAAACAAGTGACATATACAACAAAATAATAAAAACATGTAGTGGAATAGTAAACTTTTTTATAAAACATAAATTCCCCTTACCTCTTCTTCTTCTACCTTAAGCCATGGAGGAGAGAAAAAAAACCTTAGCATCTCTTGTACTTTAACTCATTGTTCTCATTCAAAAGAGAAAGAAAAGTTTGTCAAATCCTAAAAACCCTAAAATTATTTCACCCTTAAATGCTAAAAACCCTAAAATCTTAAAATCCTCCAAGTGAAGGACTAATCAAATCTGGAAAACAAAATTACATTAACAAATAAGGTGTTACATTGACCTTATGAGCATGTTCTAAAAAAGATGGGGTTTGAAAGTAAATGGATTGCTTAGATAAAATGGTGTATCTCTTAAGCACCCTTCTTTGTCTTAATTAATGGCAGTCCTTCAGGTTACTTCAGAAGCTCTAGAGGTCTAAGGCAAGGGGACCCTTTATCTCCTTACGTGTTTGTTTTGGGTATGGTAGTGTTTTTAACTCTCATAGATAGAGCAGATGTTGGGGGCTTCTTAACAATTTGTAAGGTGAGGGGATGATATGGAGAGGATCTAAAAATTACTCACGTACTATTTGCGAATGATACGTTCATCTTCTGTCAAGATTTAACAGAGCAAATGATCTTCCTAAGATAGATTCTGGTGTGGTTTGAAGCTCTTTCAGGCCTTAAAATAAATTTGGATATAAGCTCGACCTATTTAGGGCTACCATTGGGGGAAAAGTAGTAAAGATGTGGGATGAGGCTAAGGAAAAAATTAGCCTGATGGAAAAGGCACTATATTTCGAAAGGGAGTAGGCTAACTCTCGTTAGAAGCACCCTATCAAACATGCACACTTTCCTTATGTCTCTGTTTCATCTTCCTATAGGCATCAAGTTTCGTTTGGAAAAAATTCAAAGGGGTTTCCTATGAGAAGGGGGAAGTTCGATAAGGAAACTTCATCTGGTCAAGTGGAATTCTCTTTGTGTGAACAAAGATAGTGGAGGGTTGGGGATTAGAGACCTTACTTTAATGAACATGGCTCTACTAGGAAAGTGGACTTGAAAGTTTGCAATGGAAGATGACTCAGTTTGGAGGAAACTCATCAGTTTAAAGTATGGCATGGAAGAAGGGAACTGGTTTTTGAAAGCTCCTATTACGGGATAGGGCTCTGAAAGGCCATAAACAAAGAAGTTGCCTAGCTAAAACAGTATTGCAGCTTTGATCTTGGTGATGGGCAAAGAATTAGGTTTTGGAAGGATGCATGGTGTAGGGATGTACCTTTAAGTGAGGCTTTTATTGGCCTCTATAGCATGGCAGATTAAAAAGGGACTAAGGTGGTTGAAGTGTGGGAGATTGAAGAAGACTCAAGAGCTTGGAACCCGAGGTTTTTAAGATCGTTCAATGATTGAGAACTGGATATAGTCCAGCAATTCTTAAGCTTAACAACTAGCAAAAAACTCATGCCTTAGAGAAGTGACAAACCCTTTTGGAAAGGCGGTTAGTAAGGAAATTTTACAATGAAAACGTATTGAAAAATTTTAGGGGGGACCCTCTAGGCAAGCCTTTATTAAGATTATGTGGAATCCTTATGTTCCTTCAAAAGTGGGCTTCTTTGCATTGGAAGTTTGGTGGGGTAAAGTCTTGACTATGGATTAATAGAAGAAAAGAGGGTTCCACCTTGCGAGCAAATGTCCTTTTTGTGGAAAGAGTGAGGAAACTTTGGATCATATCATGTGTTTGCCCTCTCCTTTTTTGGTTTAGGCTTGTGGTTGCCTTTGTATACTTCCTGCATACGTTTAGGGTTTAGGCCTCTTCTTAATGGTATCTATTTGCCTATAAAAAAAAAACGTTATGAGCATGTTACATGCTCATAACGTTAATATAACACATTTTTTGTTAACTTCATTTTTCAGATTTGATTAAACATGAAATAATCATGAAAGTTCCTCATTTTATATGACATAAAACATTTTCTTTGATATTACATTGAGTATTTTTCCTTTCAAAACGATTTTTTAACCAACATAATGACTTATTTCAAAATAAATCATGTTCTTTCATTCTTCCCACGCATAAGAGACATTTTCCCTTCGAATGACTTTAGGGTTTTAGGGGTTTAAGGGTTTAAGAGTGAAAGGATTTTAGGGTTTTCAAATTTGACAATATTTACTTCCCCTTTGAACGAGTTTGATGGGTTAAGGTACAAGAGAGACTAGGTTTTTTTCTCTCCCTCGTGGCTTAAGGTAGAAGAAGAGGTGAGAGACATTAGTGTCTTATAAAAAGTTTACTATTCCACTACATGTTTTTATTATTTTGTTGTACATGTCACATGTTTTAATGGTTAGGGGGTCTTTGCTTCTTCTTTTTATTCTTTTGGTGTTTATTGCACCTTAACATAATTCTTTATTTTTTTTATAGGTAAACGATAGAATATCATTAAACAAAAAACAAAGAAGCCTAGCAGATAACCCAAATGTATACAAAGGGAGGCATGTACAAAATGTGGGCTCAAATAAAAAACTTACGAGCCCAACAACCAAACTAGAGAATACAAAAAAGAATTCTTACAAGAGAGTAATCCACGTTAAAAATCAAGCTAGCCTAAGAACTTGGGGACTAAAGAAAAAAACTTTAGTCTATCAAAGGAAAGCAATGCATCTTCAAAAAACTATTTTGTTTCTCTTCTTCTTCCAAATAGCCCAAAGGAGACACAAGGAAACCACCTGCCATAATTTTGTTTCCTTCTTCCTTAAAAGGGAAAGATTTTCAGCCAAGTATCAAATATTTCATCAAAAATGGGCAAACCCAACCACCTCCTAGCAAGGAAAAAAGGGTAGTCCGCATTCCCAAAATCATTTACCCTTTTTTTTGAGTTAATCCATAGTCAAAACTTTTCCCCACCACACTTCCCAAGCAAATTAAGAATTCTACTTTTGTGGGAACACAAGGTTTCCAAAGCATCTTGAAAGGCACCAAGTGTTGTGGCTCCCTCCTTCTAATTGATTATAACTGGACTTGATTGTGAATATACCATTCTTAGCCACCTTCCAAATCAATTTGTCTTTTTTCGGTGGGCTAATTTTTTTAGCATTGATGGTACAAATGAATCTCTGAATTACCTCCATCTCCCAATCATTGAAAGGTCTTTCAAACCTAAAGTTTCACCCTCCTTCCATCCCAATAACCTCCCACATCTCTACCGCCTTTTCTCCTCTAAACCCGACTACTACAAAAAAGGAGGGGAAAGTCGAGCACAACGGGACCTCCCCACACCACACATCCTCCCTATATAAAACAAGATAAAAGAATTGGAGGAATGAATTCCTTGTGCTTGTTCATTGATCGATTATGAATATATATATATACAAAAATCAATCTAACATTCCTAATCGATTACAACTCTATAAGACAAGTTTCCTAATATGATACAAATCTATATGTAAAGTAGTTATATGTTATAACACACCCCTTCAAGTTGGAGCATAGATATTAATCATGTCCAACTTGTTACATAGATAACTAACCTGATCCCCACTTAGGGCCTTTGTGAAGATATCACCCACCGTTTCCGCCTCACATATCCTCGTAAATCGCTCAGCTTCTCGTATTTTCTGTAAGGAACGAAATGACAATCTATCTCAATATGCTTAGTTCGTTCATAGAACACAGAATCAGAAGCAATATGAAGGACAACTTAATTGTCACACCAAAGTTTTGTTGGGACTGGTGTCTCAATACCAACTTCCATCAAGAGTTGATGAAGCCACATGATCTCACACACGTATTGTGTCATCGCTTTATATTCAGACTCTGCACTAGATCGAGAGACAACACTCTGTTTCTTACTCTTCCATGAGACGAGATTCCCTCCAACAAACACATAGTACCTCGAAGTGGACCTCCTATCCTCCTTAGATCCTACCCAATCTACATCAAAAAGCACTCAATTCTGTTATGCCCATGATTATTGTATAAAATATCATGTCTCATAGCTCCTTTCAAGTAACATAGAATATGTTCAACAGCTGCCCAATGGTCGATCGTTGGAGCGGACATATACTGACTTACAATGACCGACCGAAAGTAGTAATATCGCTGACGAAGCCATCAAAGGTAATTCAGCTTCCCAACTAGTCTTCTATATTTCTCAGGATTCTCAAATGTTTCACATTCTTTAGTAAGGTGTACGCTTGGAGCCATAGGGATATTGCATGGCTTTACACCCAACTTTCCAGTCTTGGACAATAGATCAAGCACATATTTCCTTTAAGATAAGAAGATTTCATGTTTGTTTCGCATAACTTTAATGTCCAAGAAGTATCTTAGCATTCGAAAGTCCTTTGTATGGAATTGGCTCTGAAGAAATGACTTAAGAGATGAGATGCCTTTAGAGTCACTCTTAGTGATAACAATATCATCCACATATATACTACCAACATAATGATACCTAAATTGGAGTTCTTGTAGAAGACGCAGTGGTTAGATTTACTCTTTTGCATGCCAAATTCCTCGACGACTTGGCTGAATTTACCAAACCATGCATGAGGACTCTGTTTCAAACCATACAAAGACTTCCAAAGACGACAAACTTTCCTTATCTCCCCCTGAGCAACAAACCATGGAGGTTGCTCCATATACACCTCCTCTTGAAGGTCTCCATGAAGAAAGGCGTTCTTAATATCAAGCTGATGGAGATCCCAATAATAAGTAGTAGTCAGGGAAATAAAAAGCCGAACATATGTCATCTTAGCAACAAGGGAAAAAGTTTCAAAATAGTCCACGCCATAAGTCTGAGCATACCCCTTAGCCATAAGTCTTGCTTTTAATCAAGCAATTGAACCATCAGGATTAACTTTAACTACAAAAACCCAACGGCATCCAATGGCTTTCTTCCCCGCAGGTAACTAACTGTACTAAGTTCCAAGTACCATTGTCATCTAAAGCTTGCATTTCTTCCACCGTAGCACTATGCCAATTAGGGTAAGATAAAGCCTCACGAACAGTGTGAGGAAGAGAGATCGAATCAAGAGATGCAATAAAGGAACAAGAGGAAGACAACAAATGGTTATAAGAAACAAATGAAGAGATTAGATGAGCACACTGATGTTTACCTTTACGAAGAGCAATAAGAAAATCATCATTCTGGACTAGATCTGATGACAAAGCAATCGGTGTTAAACTAGAGTCTAAAGGGTTTTAGCATCAAGAATATACCTGAGTGATAGAAGGTTTAACAGGAATAGGAGTTGGGGTAGGAGCCTATGAGTCAGGAGGCACAAGGTGCACTAATAAATCATCATCCTCCCCTAACTAGTAACAAGAGCAGCTAAAGGGAAGCTGGGTAGTCTCAAAAGAATCTTGTCATCGTAAACTATAGTAACATGTGAAGAGTGGGACAATAATACACATGCCCCTTAGAACTGAGGTAACCAGGAAGATACAGCCTTGATGACTTAGGATTGAGGTTGGGGCAGATGTGAACATCCCAGACAAAACAAATGCATGAAACACGAGGCTGTGGAAACAAGATTTATAGGAAAGGGTTTGAAACGGAGTTACCGTTCAAGGCAGAGGAAGGCATCCAGTGTAAAAAAAGTGGGCGCGGAAAACGGCGTTGACTAAATGCTTGAAGCGCGTGCGTTTGAACAATAGAGAAGCAGGCGGTTTCAAGAAGAAGGTATCTATTAGCAACTCCATTTTGAAGGAATTATCAACTTACGAGATGTCGATGAAGGATGCCATTAAAACGTGATAATTAAATGATGACATATATTCTTTAGCATTATCATAATTTGAACATAAACATGAAGTGGTGTGAATTTATTTACAAAGACATGAAGGCTATAAAAATAGCACAAGGCTTTGTTTTCATTAAATATAACCAAGTTGTTCACAAATAATCATCAGCAAATGTAACAAAAGACCGAAACCCAGTTAGGGACACCATATCCGAATGAACTAACTCAAAAGGAGCGGAAGCTCGTTTATTGACTCTAGGACTCAAATGTTTCGATGAGCAGCATATTGACACAATTCACGATTCAATGAGGATAGGCTAAAAGCGATAATATAGCTTCTTGAAAATGAGAAGAATGAAGCCCAGGTGACAATGTGAGTGGAATGGAAATTTAGCAACTGAAAACAAGCAACAAACTTTGGAACCTCTCTTCTAAAAGGATATATGGGAGCCACCAGACTTGCGTCCTCGACCAATAATCCGCTTTGCTCGAAGATCTGAATCATGCGCGATCGAGGAAAGAATGAGATCTCTGATAAATTAATAAAGTGAGGTTTACTCATGGAAGTGAATTAAAAGAGTGCGGTAAACTCGCAGTCAAGTGATTGGGAGTCGGATGGGTGTCCTTGACTGAGGACACAAGATGTTGACCATCTGCAGGGTATGATAGAGGTAGGAAAGGGTGTAACTTCGCGTAGTAAATAAGTGGAATTACACATCCGTAGCCAATTAAATTGGCTCAGTGAAATGACCATGTGAAGGAAGGAAATACAAAGCGTGTGTTGGTTTGCACGACTCGATATGAGTGTCTTGATAGAAGTATGTCACGAACTAAAGTGATTTATGATGATGTACAAACTGAAATCTTCAATTTTTATTCTACAGCTCCACAATTTTGGCATACATGTCCTGGATTGTGGCAATAATGACACACAACTTCTCTCGAGGGTTTCGTGTTAGTCATAGAAGTAGATCTAACTCGAACAAGCCTCTGAAAATTCAAAAAATACCATAAAAATAGGATTTTGCAATGAAAAGAACCACCTTTCCATGAAAACACAGCATTGGAATAGGAGAACTTGGTCTCTGATCCTAAACACCTCTCGAATGAAAATCAAAGGAGAAGGCATGAAACTAGAAAATGAGAGCTGCTGGACACAAAATGTTTTGAAGAAAATCCTTTGTTGTGGGCATGTCGAGCAAGGAGGCGGGGTGCGGGAGGCCATGAGTTAGAATCTTGGAGGGTAATCTCGTCGTTGAATGTGCCTCACACACCCACACTTCCACCAGGTGCGGTGCGTGAACGAGCAGATCATGGTGGCGCGTGTGGCTCACGCGTCTCACCATACAGCGTGGACTTGGTGGTCCTGGAGTGTGCCAGGCAACAGAGCACACCTTCACATGCAGGCGGTGTCACCTCACGTTCCCTGAAGTCTGTCAGTAGTGTCAAAACATAGGCTACGATTACTATGTAAGCAAAGACAAAAAAATTGGAGAGATGAATTCCTATTCTTTTTCGTGATGCGTATGAATATATCTGAATCAATCAACATTCACAATAGATTCTATTTCTATAAAACTGAGTTTAATAGGATATAAATCTATATGTAAAGTAGATATATGATATAACACTCCCAAAATCTAACTCTCCACCTATATCACTAACTCAAAAATGCAGTTTTGTTTTAACTGCAAGGCTTCTTTGCTTAAACAAATAAATTTGTTTAGATACTCATAATTTGCATAAACAAATAAAAGAAATCTGTTAATCCAAGATTTCAAGGAGCTAAAACTTTAAAAGAAAGTGAAGTTATCAAAAAGTGAGTGAATTAGGAAAGAGTAGTTTTGGTTTTACATCAATTAGGATATAGCATTTTGAACACCAAATCTGGGCTTTTTATAAAGGAAAGGGGGAGTTTGCCATTAGGATTATGCTCTAACAAATTAATTGTGACAAAACATGATCGAACATTTGATAAATTATGTTTTTAAAATAATATTTAAATATTTGGAAATTAAATTGTTAAATTGTTCTAAACATATACATTGCTCAAAATAAAGACGTTAAAATTTAAAGTAATATAATAGTTTTTACCTTTTAATGAAATAAATCTTTGAATTATGTACTAATAAATTGATTTTGATAATTCCAAGATTTATTTCATTATTATTGAAAGCTCTTGTTTTTATCTGGTTTTCAAAAACTAGTATCAACTTAAATCAGATTTTTTATAATTACTTTTATTTATTTTAACAAATTGTATTTGTTATAAAATAATATTATAGAAATTATTCAAATTCCTAAGAGGTTTAAAACCTTGGTTTAGCAATATTTTAATCATTGTTGTGAGACAATCAATATCATAAGATGAACAATGAAATAATAATCTTAAGAGATAGTTGAGTAACACATTAGAGTTACCTGATGGTCAATAAGAATTATTGGAGGTTTATTATTTAACTAGGGCCATTGAGAATATCAATATACTTGCACAAGTTCGTCGCTTTATATGATTATAAGAAAAAATAATAATAATAATGAATGAACAATGCAATAATAATAATTTTATTGTCCTTCTCATGATGAATCTTCTGCTTAAATTATCAATTTGAGAAAATTTACATAATTTAGATAAAATTGGTTCTATAAATGAAATCCTTTATTACTTTTATTCAAAAACAATAATTTCTTTTTTAACAACGTCCCATTTCCTAACTTTCTCCGAATAAATAGATCAAGCAGGGTGATTACATGCATAAGTGTAAAGTGAAAAGCCTATAAACTATTTACATCTAACTAAAAACTAGGTCAATTCATTCTTCTAGTTGGAACGTGAGAATCTTTACCATAGCACTTTATATTAAATTCTTGGACTCCAACAAAATGACGTTTTCTTCATTTGGAAGCTACTTGGGACATAGTTTAACAATTGATCGAAACTCAGAAGAAGGCAATAATTATATCAAATGAACTTCCATGACATAAGAATAGAACTTAGTTTATCACAATCTTATTCATTATTATAATGAAGCATTTTGTGGTGATTCTTTTTTTTTTAGTTGACTTAGTATTTCAATCCATTTTATGAGCATTTGTTTGGAATAATTTAGAGTGTAAATTGGTAGCTGCTTCTCATGTATTAGATTTTATTGATCCAATACAGCAGGTTTTATTGGTTCCTCTCTCCCTTATTTTACCTTTTAGTACATATGGCCAGCCATTTTATATGCTTGGTGTGCTTTTAAGCTTTGTTGGTATATTTTCTTGTCACCCCAATTAAAAACTAAGGGTGCATTTGTTTGAGTTTTTGAAAGCCAGGATTTTTATTCGAAAAAAAGCGAGAAAGCAGCGTTTGGATTCTTTTAACTTTTTTTCTTTTTTTTTGACCGAAAAACCGCAAAAAACAATAACAATTTTCAAAAAACGTCAAAATGATATTTTTTGTGTTTCAAAAACTATTCTCAAAACAGTTTTCTGAAACAAGAACCAAACATCTTCTAATTCCTTTTTTGAAAGCAACATCCCCTAATTGTTAATAAGCACTCATTATGCTTTAGGCATTCACTATTTTCATAGGTGGTAATGGTTCACACATACTTGAGTTATTCTTAAACTATCATTTGCATGGTTATAAACAGTTTGTTGTAACTCAAACCCAATACTTCTTTTTAGTTTTAACTATAATCAGTCAAAATGCAAATTATAAGGATTATGTTGGTTCCAAAAACATTAAGGAAAAATAGGAAGGAAAGGAAATAAAGAAAAAAGTAAAAAGAAAAGAAAAACTGAAAAATAAATCAAAATTTAATAAATTATTTATATGTTTTCAAGCTCATTTCACTTTTTATATATTCTGTTCAAAGATTGAATATTTTAAATATATAAATTTTTAAGTAATTTCAATCATGTTGATTTTCATTTGTTCCAAGTAAACTATAAGAAAATCATTTTCATTAATATTTTTTCTAATATTTAATGAACCAAACATGACCTAAAACGTTCAAAGACCACCACCTATCTTGTATAAATCCCAACTACATGTATAGGAAGCTCAAAACCGCCCATTTGGCCTTATTTCACGTGCTGGGAATAAACAAATCATTTCATATAGATCAATGCTCTTGGAGGTCTTAACTCAAGAATCTTAGAGCAAACTACTATGCCATGTTAGATGAAGCTAGAATGTACATTAGTTTATCTCTTCACAATTGTTAGGTTTTCCAATGATGCTACTCCTTGGAGCTAAACTGATCCAATTCTTGGCCTTATTTATATTATTGGTTGGACAAAGAAATGTAAAGATGTTGGGGTCTGGGAGTTTCTTTTAGGACCATGCATCCATGATCTGAAATCCTTAAAATGTCCAAACAAGTTAGCTAGGTGTCAAATTCAGCTTTCCAATTTTTACTATGCCATGCACTTTTATGGCTTTATCTTAACAAAAACTTTAACACTTCTTTCTAATCTTAATTAGTTGATTGTTGAGATTTAGCATAACATTATTTGATTTGTAAGTATTGAACATATCAAGCTACCTCTAGAGCTCTGACTGGCGAATGGGTCCAAATTTAGCTTCTAATTTTATCAATTGTAAGAAATTTGGGCACCCTTCTTCAAGATCCTTCAATTGGTTCAGATGACAGAAATTTAACACTGATGCAATTCCATTTGCATCAAGTCTAAAATTGACACATACTCAGGATCATGATGAGTCTATAGTTGATAAATTTGCATGTTTGATCCTCCAAATGCCAAAGTCTAAATCGCTTGTATTTGGTATTTTACTATCAATCCAGCAAAGCTTCCGCTGAAGAAATCTTAATTAAGGCCTACCATATCAACTACCTGCATTCAATAGACAGAATTTCACACCTTTGTAGGCATCTACCAGATGATAGCATAATAATTTTAATGGTAGTAATAATAAGCAAATAGAAAATAAAAAGAAAAATAATAATAAGAAACTGGAAATATATATATCATTTGTTTGTAAACAATAAAATGTTGATAAGCTCAGGTCATCTTTTAGTTAATGTGTAAATATCTAGAAAAAGCTCTAAAAAAATTCTCAAATATCAAAGAAACAAATTTTCTTTTATTAACTCACAGGAGGGTTTCTTCTTCTTTAGGGAGGGGAAAACACCAGTGAAGAAGTAGAAGTTTGCACTTGACCTTCAACGAGCTTCTTATTGAATTTATAATCATGTGGAAAAATCTAAAAATCAAAACACAAGCAATCAAGTATTCCTCCACTATTCCTCTGGACCAAATTTACAACAAAGTTGAGATCGAAGATCTAGTTGGCCTTCGACTGCATTTGATGCAGAATATGTGTTAACGCTAATCAAAATGAGTTGAGTTAATCAAACCTTTATTAATATAAATTTATCAGTGACATTTTCTTTGATTCTGCAGAATACAAAATTTATGTATAAAAACAAAGATCTGATGGCCTGTGAATGTGTTAGGAGAGTTGGCAAAGTTCCGGATCAATTTGCAACTGTTTGGCTAACAAACCAATGACCTTAAACAACTCTACTAAAACAACCCTTATCTCTAGTTCTACATCTGTCACCCACTCTATGTAGGGCTCTCAATTTTTAGGATGACATTTTGATGAACATATGCTAACTTGATGCAGCCATGCATGTAAAGATGTTTGTTTTTTTCTTTCTAATATTCAGTATCATAAAGCACTGCATGTTATTTTTACAGGCTTCATAGCTTTCTTGATCAGTTGAGACTGGGAGTTTTGTTTTGGCTGCTTCTGTTCATATTATTCTCTTTGACAAACTCTTGATTCATGCATGTGACACCTCACTGATATATTTTTGAAATAAACTTTTACTTTTGTAACAGCATGGAAAGAATACTTGAACGATATGAAAGATACTCACTTTCAGAAAGACAGCTTCTCTCATCGGATCCTGACCAACAGGTACTTCACACACCAACATAGAAAAAATGTCAAAAATGCAAAAGAAGCTATACTGTATTGTGCATAATGTAATTGATCATCAATACCTTGGGTAACTTCACGCTTTTAGTTAGGAACTTCTCGGGACACTGGGGTTTATACGATTGTTAACTTTATGGCCATATGAAATTGAGTGAAACGATTGCAAAGCGACCCAAATATCTGCGATTTATAAAAAAATGTGATAATAATATAATTGATCATTAGGGTTGAACTGCATTGTGCCTGATTACTTTTCTCTTTATCACTAGTGAAATCTGTGTTGGATTTTGTGGGTCTGAAATCTGAATGATTCTGAATAGGGTCTTGTGGGTCTTGAAATAGTTTCAGTTCCTCATATTGAAAATTCTTTTAATTGTGTGTACATACATGCTTATGCAGTAACTATCCTAAACCATGCATATAGATTTGTATACGTTAGTTTTCTTTCATTTTCTCTTTATGTTGGGGTATATCATATTATCATTGTGCTCACTTGAGGTTCAATCATTTCCATTAAAGCTAGTTTATAATTATGATTACGGAAAGAAAAACAGCTATCATGATAGAACTCAGTAACCCGTTTTCTTTTCTGGATCCTGGACAGGCAAACTGGTCGATGGATTACCCTAAACTCACTGCTAGAATTGAAGTTTTACAAAGACCTGAAATTTTGAATCTGATCATCAAATGCACCAGTTTCAAAGTCTAGACTGAACAATTAGTTTGGTATTGAAATCTATCTTTTGGCCACATGGAAACCATATTTTAGAGTGGTCATGAGCCAATTGAAAAATTATCATGCTTGTGTTGATTTTTAATGTGTTATTCTGTGAGCAAAAAAGTCGACGTCTTTGAATAGTGCGACAGCTTTGAACACTTTCAAAAAACATGGAAACAAAATAATCTTTTGCACCACAGTTTGTCCAAAGGAATCCGTCCAATGTGAGGTCCCAACACCTATGTTGTGCATGTTTTTCCCCTTAAAGAATGAATTAACAGAATGCAGATACGGAAATTTTAATATACAAAATATATATTTTTAGGCACTTTGTGGGAGAAGATCTGGATCCCTTGAGCTAGAGAGCTACAAAATTTAGACAACAACATTCTGCTCCTAAGCGTATCAGAACAAGAAAAATTAGAATCAACTTTATTATTATATATATCATTGGTTCATTGGATCACCCAGTTGTTAACAAACTCATTTACCGCTGTGCAGAATCCAGCTTATGCATGAATCGATTTCAGACTACAGAAGAGGTAATAAAGATCTGCATGCAGTTAATTAAAATTTAGGATGCCCTAAATTAGATTTAATTAAGATTGACTTCCTTAGGTTTAATCTGAGAGTTGATAGTAAATGGTAGTACATTCAAATGGAAGGTGGTGTTGCTCACAGCATATCTTATCCTTGTATTTCCCTTAACCCTTCAAGAATTTAAGGTTGAGAAAGCCCCACTAGATAGGGTTAAAATTATGACCTTGAGAACTAGCTCAATTGGTTTAAAACTTTGGGTTTACCGAAATGTCACCTCGAGTACCTTCAGGCTATTAGAGGTTTATCCAGCAGGGTCCATTAGTCCAAAATGTGCAAGCGCCTCAAACATCTGATTATCAAAAAAATTTTAATTATGGGCATAACCTGGGTTGAGGACAATGTTCCTAATCCTACCATCTAGACAACCAGCTAATTCCGGCAATCTATTTTCTGCCCACGTGTCGTCTTCAGAGTGCCATGTAATCCAAAAGTAGTTTCAATAGCTTCAAAACTTATATAAGTTTTTTAAAACGAAGTGTAGAAACTATTTGTTTATTCTTTATATATAAGTTTCTCGTATTTTCTTTCTTGTTTTCTTTTATTATGCAAATTAGAACCAAACTTCCTTAACTTTGATTTCGCAATTTCTTTAATTTTGTTATGTAATATACAAATGGTCTGAGTTCCATAGAATGAGGGAACAATATATATATGTATGTGAACTGACATTGTGAATAATGTCACAGGAAAACATCACTGGTTGGAAGCAAAACAACACGTTGGCGAAAAAGGTAAAAGTAGGGCTTGCTTATGATTAAGATTATACCCTATATGGATCATTATTCATGGTTTTTTTTAAAAATTGCACTAGAGAATATCTTCTAAAACGTTGTGACGTGAAAATAGGTGAAAGAAAAGGAGAAGGCCGAACAGAATAACCGTGCACAATGGGAGCAGCCAAATAGATATTGGACAAAATTCAAATGCCTATGTTGTGCCACCACCACAACCACCACCCCTCCACTACAGTTCCTCTCTGCTCTCACCATTGGGTTTGTGCTCTCTCTCTTGTTGAGTATGTTTTGTTGAGCATTACATTCCGAATGAAAGCGGTCATATGAGTTGTGATCGTTATGATTAAATATGGGAGGTAAACATGCAAAGTGTAATTTTGGGGGCAGAGCTGAGAAGCAGTAGGATGGAACAGAAGCTCAATCCTGAACCTGACACCCCTCTATGCCATCATGGTTGCTGCGCCACGTCAATGAAATGTAAAAAGGATCCAATCCATGGAGGACAGATTATTTCCATTTCAGCTTTGTTACAATATTTTATGCCATATGCCTCACTAATGGAGAAGATCTCACACAGTCAGCCCCCCAGGTAAATCCCAATTCTGTAAAATCCCTAACCAGGTTATAATCACAGCCCCGCCACCAATAGTTGATGATTTGGGTCAGTATTTTGCCTTCTCTCTGACTTATTCTTACCTTTGTTGTGTGTGTTCACTGCCCTGTTTGGGTTGCAGGCTCATGGCCTATCTCCCCTTCAATGGTAATCTTCAAATATATATAATAAGCTCCATAATGTTGATAGCTTATATATATATATGAACAAAATAGTTGTTGTTGGCTGGTAAATTAAACTACTTAGCCAAACTCCTATAATTGCACGCTCTTATTAATTCATCCAAAGGGCTCTTAACAGTTACCACACGCCCTATCTCATCCTCGCATTGCAGTTATTTGCAACTCTAATCATGACTGAATCGGCTGATGCATCTGTTGGAAACGTCATGGTAAATTAAAGACAGAACAAGTATGTCATGAGTAAGAAGTAAGAACCCTTACAGAATTCCACAAGTGGTGAAAATGTGATTTGTTCACCAAGCGAAATGTTAGAATAGAGTCTTAATCCTCAAGCATGTAATGTAACCACACAATTTGCAAGTTCAAGTCCAAACATCTGAGCCCAAAATCTTTCATTTGTTTTGTTGTAACGACATTCACAAACACTTAGAGAGAGCATATATAAAGTATTTTCCAGGTTGTAAAATAGCTACAACAGAAGAATTGTTCTAAAAAATTTTTTGGGACTTAATCACCTGCTAATATATTCAATGAACAGTTAAATCGACAATGTTCTCCATCATCTGATTATGAGATATTTCCCCGATTTTTTACAGTTCCCTGACTAGACAGATTATCAACCTAAACAACTAGAGGGATACACAACAATTACAGCAATCATAGCATTAACTCCAATATTCTCTCATTTCTTCCCATCAACATCTGCATCCTTATAGTTGCAGTCATCCTCACCATCAGGCAAATACTCCCTGTAGAATAAGAACAACAGTTAACATGGCTTCTTTGCTACTGACGTAAAATTAAGATGCAAAATCCCAAATCCAAGAGCCACACAGATTACTGTCATAATAAGTTAAAATAATATAAGGCCTAGAAATTACTTTATGACTTTTATATATATAAACACACACACACACACACACAAACATCCCAAACAAGGCTCCAAACAGAAATTACTGTTCATATCTTTTCTACATGCTATGTGATCATAAGCCAAAGGAAAAACTAAGTAACAAACTTCAGGAAGATAAGAACTACTTTGGAAGGGGAAAAACAGAATGCTTCAAAGGAAACATAAAATGATACCTCAATCTTTCACAGAGACGTGCTAGGGCGTCTGATCCTGTTCTGGATGCAATATCCTCAATTTTAGAAGCATTAGATGGAGTCACACAGTCTGCAAGCCTAAGTTCGCACAACTCTTTCAAGGAACAAGCATCAGTCAAGACAGCCGAATGGCCACCACCAGCTGCAAGTTGTCTTACTTCCCCAACACACCTACACAAGTACTTTTTCATCAGAAAGACTTTTATCAAAATTTTCATGAGTTTCCATGAGACAGCACACAGCTATATATCATACCAATCAACTGGTGATGGATACCAAGCATGTAGATCCCTTCATTTGCTGCCCGGACCATAGCTATTGTATCCCCACCCACAAATTCTTCCATCTTTCATGGATATAAGTGTATGAGAATGACCACAAGCAATGAGTTGCACACCAGTTGGAACAACCAAGGCAGGGATGTTCCGGTGCAACATTTCAGAGTCATTCAGGTTGCATGAGAAGAAACCATTTTGGGGTCCTAGGCCCACTGCCCTGCTTGACCACCACCCTGGGCATAGTGCTCCCTGGGAAGTCAGTATACAGGGTATGTACGTTTCACCACATGAAATATCCTTTATAGGTAATCTCATCAAGAAAGCAACCAATCCGCCTTGGTACACAGCTCCTTATCCCCATACTGCAGATAGCAATGCCCAAGTTGTCCCATATTTCCCAATCCCCAAGTATAGCTGCAAGATCAAAATCAGAACATTGTGAATGATGAAGGATTTGAAGCCCACTGAAACAGACAGGGAAATAGCCTTAAAAGAATTCATCTGATTTGGGATAGGAACATTTTACAGTTCTAATAAATTTGATCACAATGTGGAGCAATGCAGCAGGCATGGAGTGAGGATGGATTGCAACCTAATGATATCACCCAGACTGAGTAGTCCTAATATATTGTAATATGGCCACAATATATTGCTAATGAATTTTAACGAGTAGAAAGATACAGAATCCTTAAGATATATTTATCTGAAAGAAATCATAAGCATAATTTTAAGCACAAACATTATCTTACAGTAATAACAACATGAAGTACAATGCTCAAATGGGAACCTACTTATTATTCAGTAAACAAACAGCAGTCAATTTTTTCATGGCAATTAATAGTCAGTAATCATTACCATACAAATGTCTACTAGTGCGTGCTACTTTTACAACAGAGCAAAAACATTCAGAAACAAAATGAAGAACAGAAGCATGGTTACCACTAATTAGATAGAATAGAAGAGAAAGCAGAAGTAAGAAATTAGTGATTATACAAGTTAACAAGTAGCATGAACAGAAGACCAACAATGAAGTTACGTTTTCATGGTTGATGTGTGTATAACCAAGCTGTGGGGATAGAGACTGGCATATCAAGATACATCCTATTTCCATTGCATCCAATGACTCTTGACAAGATGCGAGGTTCCCATAAGAAGATTTTTCCAAACCTTCAAATAGATTTGCATGTGCCATGAGGATAACCATATTTCTTGTGTCTAACAACAGAATCAATCTCCATCTAATAAGTCCTTCAGGGCACTTACACCTCGCCATTTTCAGATAGAGCTGCTGTGTGGTACTCCCCACAAGACACTTGGGTAATCTTCACAAGCTCGGGGGCTTCATCAAGGAACTTTGAATAAGCATTTATAACACGAGCCCCCTGTAGTCCTTCACAAGTAATACCCCTGCCAAGCTGACCATACTCATTGTAACCTAATTTATCAGAACAATATTAAAATTCTAATTAATAGGGTGACAGGAAACGAGGTATAAATACTCCGGTTTTCTTATCTAAATTACATTATCTATGTACATGAAAACCGCATGCATTCAAACATCATTGACAGAGAAAACTACATATCAGCATTTCCAAATACATACACAGTCACACCAACGTAAACATAAATAAATACATATGCTCATTGCCAGCAGAACGCTATGTGTGCATGTGCCTAAAACAATCTAGTATATTTTTTTTATGGGGATCAAGCCTAGTCATTTCAAGTTTATTCTAGGCATAGGAATTAGCAGAGATGAAGGATTCCTGTTTGCATCATTATTAGATTCTCACTACATAGCCCAGTCATTTCTCAAGTTTATTATATAGACATAGACTAAGCAGATGAAAAGGATGCGTATTTCTGAAAACTACCACCATGATCCCTCAATTGCTTTAAAATTAGAATTTCTATTCTTAGCTTCTTTTTTTTTTAATATGTAAAAGCAACTGAATTAAAAGCACCAAAAAAGCATCTAAAGTATACACAATGCATACAAGGCCAAAAAAGGGAGGGGAAGAGGAAAAAAAATAAAAATACTCCCACTTCACTTACAGCCCAACTGATCAATAAAATCTAATAGGAACATAAAATCATATGGTTTGGTAGTTCATAATCTTCAAAGTCGCAGCTTTCCAAGCCTTCTTTCTCTTCTTCAAAGGCGTCTTGCCAACTAATGAAGACATCCTTGATCGAGAATGGCATCATCCACAGAACATCAAATAGAACCAAAATAAGGTGTCACACATTTTACTTAGGGTGATGAAGAAGAATATGGTTTGTTGATTCCTCTTCACCCTTACACAAATAACATCTATATGAAAGACTTCAACCCCTCTTCTTTTGCTGATCAAAAATTAGAATTTTTCTTCTGACTTTCCCTGTCATTCAAGGATTCCATACTGATCTCAAGGGAAAATCTTCAGGGTAGCAATCTGCTAAGGAATAGGAAAATTTGACAGAAAAGGTGTCCCCTGGCTAATGGTTAAATAATAACATCCTCTACTCCAACTCTAACCTCATGCCCTTGCAATCTTCTAAACAATCCTTCCACCTTGCCTAACTCACAATCATTTATCTATCTTATGAGCACTAGATTCCAACAAACCAACCTCCCTAGTATGCTCCTGTATCTAATCTACCCAATCTTCTTTATCAGTTGCAACTAAAAAAAACTATGGAGATAAAGGATCCTCCCACATCACTTGTCTTTCCAAAACTCACCCCCTTACGCTCTTACCCTAAAGCCAATCTTGTCATGGAACCCCTTCCACACACAATGGAACACCTTCTAAAGACCCACCTCGTAGCCTTTCGTCGAAATTCTAGAACACCATCTCCCTCATTCTCTCCATAGTTACCATAAACCACTTGCTTTCAAAAGGAATAATCTTTATAAACTTTTAATTACCACTTTCTAAGAAGGCCTATATTTAGAAAAAGATAACTTTCTAACCCTAAAGCCTCTCTTTACCTCTAAGCCAACAACTAACCACCTTACAAGATGAGGCCTTCTTTGGAGCTCTCTTCCCTCTCCCCCTTCACCCATAGAGGAAGTCTCTTCAAATCTTCTTCAATCTATGACTCATATCTAATAAGGAACCACAAACAAAGACATTCAATGTATTGGCAAACTAGATAAAGTGTTCTTTAAGTCAATCTCCCTCCTTGGACAAGGCGGCTCACCTGCTTCACAAAGCAAGCCTTTCCCGGAATATCTCCCCCACCACATCCCAAGAATCCATAGATCTGAAAGGGGCTCCCAAAGGGAGATCTAAATAAGAAGAGAGAGAACCTACTTCGCACCCGAACATCACCAAATCCTTCATATCAGAAACCTATCCTGCTAGGATTAGCTTATTTTGTTACAATTTATTTTTAATCTAGAAATCACCTCCTCAAAGTGTCATTGCAAATCAAGCAAAAAGAAGATAGGATGATCCTTCCAACTCCGCTTCCACTAACCAAGAAACCCAACGTGAAGCCTCCTTCCAACGCCTTCTACAAAATACTTAAAAGCACCTCTGTTGCATACATAAAAGTGCGACATTTATATAGGTTTTTAAGCCCCTCAACTCATGTTTTGCTTTCATTTTGTGTAGAATAGGTGCTTTTGACCTTTTCTACTGTTTTTATGCGTGTGCATGTTGTTCGATGTTCCGTGCACATTTTCGTAGCTGCTCGCTTCTGTAGGACAACCACAGATCATCGTCGCCGATTCCGCGCCGTCTGAGGCCCCAAGCGCATGAAGTGAAGTTTGGCATCAGGAGACACGTATTCATACCACCAAAGCGGGCACGCATTCACACGCAGCTTTTAAGATCCGCAGCATTGGTACCAGATCAAATCGGGCAGGGTACCCACCCAAATGCGCTTAAGATCTCAAAGAGTCTTGGTACCCAGATCACCAATCGGTACCGGCATCGAAATGCAATTATTTAGATTTAAGAGGAATTCCCGATCTTGGTGCAAGGGACGTCATTTTGGTTCCCACTTCGAGATCACTAATTGGATTGTATTTAAACCCAATTTCGAGGCGTAATTAAGGGAGTTCGTGTTCTGTGGCTCGTGGGCTCTCACTTCTTGAGTTTTTCTCATATTTTCTAGGAGTTTTCAGAGTAGTAGCTAGTTTCTTCTCGTTCCTGGTTTTGAACATTTGTAATCTTTCAATCGGTTTTATAACTTGGTACTCGTTGAGGGAACTCTGCGTTTTTTATATTTCAACTTTGCAATTGAAGTGATATTTCTCAATTCACATTTAATATTATTGTTCCAGCATTTATGAATCAATTCTCAGTTTTAATGGAGTTATAAACCTCCATGATAGGGTTCTAACAATGGAAACTCATCCCCTTCAAGGTAACAACACTCGCTCCCTTATGTCAATGGGATGTATGATATTAAACAATTGCTAAAATTTTATAAACCTTGCTTGGTGCATCTGACAACGTGGAACGAGAGATTTTCGGGCACAATGCTGTGCTTGATCTCAAATGCAATCTAAGAGTCTAATCAAATCATCTGAGCAAGCGTTTGATATCTTTCATTTATTCTTTGTCTTACAAAAGCTTTTAAAGTTATATCCCCCATCAAAGGTCATTCATCAATGGCTCCTAGATGAGAATGTAAGTGAGAGGTGAGTGTTACCTAGTTGGAGAAGAGTGGAAACTTTAAGATCTTATCATTCGCCCTTCTCGTTTTAAAATAGTTTAAGTCAATCGGTTAACGAATCAATCAACCAAAACCCCCCATGTTTTACTTTATTTGCACATTCATCGATAGCAATCCCAAGGATCATCTAAGCAGAAACCACCCCGTGGAAATGACCCGTGACCCCACGCATTATAACGTTGACCACACTCGGCCCTACGTTTGGGAATACTTCAACTATCAATCTAAAAGAGTATCTAAGCATTTTCGCACTGTCAGAGTGGCGGTAAAGCACTCTAGTCGATCCGTGAAAGTTGGGTGGTAATTTGGTAATTGCATTGCAAATTCTAAGACGCTCTCACCTTTTCTTTAATTCTTTTCGTAGATAATATAAGTGGATACCGTCTGGGCCAGGGGTAATAGTTGGTGACGTCTGCTTGGGGGCTCGTGACAAGCAAACGACTTGTAAGAGTTATACCTAAAAGACATCTCAAAGATTCCAATAAAGAAGATTGTTTCAAGAGAACCCCTAATCCTCAAATGGAACATCCCTGAATCAACAAACTCATTTTAATCCAATGGTTACTTTGAACCCGCAGTGCGCATGAGCCCACCACAGCGATGGTGTTGCACCGCCCAAGAACCCCTAAGCAATGAGCAGGGAAATATTAATTTTCAAGATAATCAATATCGAAGCCCCCCGCCTTTACCTAATGTGGAAAGAACCCCTTCGAAAGACTTCTGCAACCTCAAAGAACCACAACAAACTCATGTATTCGCCTACCTGAAGAGGCAAGCAACCAATTCTTTATGAAAGCCTGAGATTCTCGTTTTCTCCTCAGGTATCAAGGGGGTCAATTCGAGAACCCCCTACTTATTCATGAGAGATTTTAGGATGTTTGCGCGCTTTCCTTTCTACAGATCGCCTCCATATAACTGCATGGTTTTATTCCCATTCTCTCTAAAAGGAAAAGGCCAGCCAGGTTTCACTCTCGTCCCAATTCAATTTTCACTAAAGACATGCAATGAATTAACAAATTCTTTTTCCTCCCAGATCACTTCAAGGCACCTCATGAGCAATCTAAAACTTTTCTCAAAACTCGAAAGTGAACCTTGCTATTGTAGGCTGGAAAGATATAAGGACCTACTCCACGCCTCCTGGCCATGGTTTGGATGTTTGACAAATCATCGCATACCTTCACCAAGGACTTTCCTAAATAACAAACAATACATCCCAAATGATGTAAAAGTGTGGGACTTATGAGAAAATCGCAAGAGAGGTCAAGTACTTTTTGATACAATAGCAGAAAATACCGAACTGGGAGACTAATACCTCCCTAGATACTGCTAAAGTGCATAGTACACCCACGAGGAGGAATACACTGTATGTAAGAGATAATGACGACCAAGTAGTTTAAAATAGTCAATTTAACTAGGGAAAGTTAGAGGCCATTGAATTGAAAGTGAACGAGGTGATTGTTGCATTCAAGGTACCTTCGTGCCTATAGATCCGGAGTGAATGAGTCATGCATCACTCATGATGACCCCACTCATTCAACCATTAATCGCCTCTAACCTTCCTCAAGTCGTGGGAGTAATCCAAATAGAGCAAGTTAATGCTCTACCACCAAAGGAAGCCCTTCAACTCTCCATACGTCCGGAACTTATAATCCTGGTGGAGTGTTGACCTCAAATTTTAGTTAGAAGAATGAGGGAGGGGCCAAAAACCATTTTCCAAATAACCGTGCCGAACTTCCAAAAGCCGCGCCAAATCAAGCCCTCACTCCAAAACAAGGTCCTCGCGATTTCCCTGTTTAATCCTCAAGGTTTTCACCTCTTCTCAAGGGAATCAAAATAACGCTTTACCAACCTCCACATAAGAGAAGTTTGGCGACATTGTGACATAGTTTCTCATTCAAGCTCAACAATCCACCAACACCGACTTCGAACGCCTTAAAATGATGTGAGATCCCAAATCACTAAGTCGACCCTTCTATGCAATTTTCAACAAGAAAAAGGGAAACTCCCTTCTCAGACCATCCAAAACCCTCAAGGTCAAAATAGTGTTGGAATCTCAAGTCCAAATGATGTAACTTTTGAACATTGCAAGGCTATCACCACTCTTCGAAGTGAAAAAACAATTGATAAAACCATTCAGCCCAAAGAGTCTTCCAAAGAAACAACAAAAGATTTTCAAAATGACCCACCAAGGGATGATGATGTGTCTAACAAGCCCTCACTGCTCCTGCACAGACAAGCCGCTGGATGCCGTACCAAGAGCAGCTACGACAGGCCTCCGCTCCATACCCTCATAGGTTGAGAGCCCCTAAGAAATTGAATAATCATTCTGAAATATATGATTTGTTCAAATAGGTTAAGGTAAACATTCCCTTGTAAGATGCCATAAAGCAAATTCCGTCATATGCCAAGTTCTTGAAAGACTTGTGTACTGTGAAAATAAAGTTAAAGTCAAGGATGCATTTATGACCGAACAACCACCTCTTTGATTAGGAACAATCACTTCAAAATACAAATCAGAAGCCCCTAATTATTTCCATAATGGCGGAAACTCAAAATCGGGACATGCTTTAGTGGACTTTGGGAGCAAGTGTTAATTTGTCACATACTGAATATGTCGAGCCATGTCAGGAGAGTTAGAACCTACTAATATCACCCTTTCCCGCCTAGTCGACCGTAGTGAAAATTCCTGGGAGGTATGAAAGATCGTATTGGTGCAAGTAGACAAGTTCTACTTTCCGTGGATTTTGTTGTTTTCGACAATCAACCCGTGGTGAATCAAGGCACTCAATTTTCGCGATTCGTAAGCCCTTCTGCCACCGCCAATGCCATTATGCCACACTATGGGAGTGATTAATGACTATCTTTTGGTAACATGACTGAGCATCCGAACATCTTTCAATGTTATCAAGGAGATAGGGGATGATGAGGATGTCTGTGAGGTAAATATGATAGAATATGTTGTGCAGAACTATGTAGATCATGTTTCATATGATGACCCTCTCAAGTCTTGTCTAATAAGCCCGCCCAAGTTGTGTTGAGGAGGTAACCACATCCGACCGAGTTTCGCACTCCATACCGGGAGCACACGAGGTAATGGAGGCAAACGGGGTGGGCACCCGTGATGAAAATTGCCACCACCAGGATGTAGTATTACCTTCGGAAGAGAAGCCACCTAAGCTTGAATTGAAACCCTTACCATCGCATCTCAAGTATGCATTCCTAGGAGTAGAAGATATTTTCCCAATAATCATATCCTCCTCTTTAGAGCTAGATCAAGAGAATAAACTTCTGGAGATATTGAGAACTCCTAATAAAACTCCGCTATAGGATGGACCATCAGTAGATAAGTTAAGTGAATTACTTTGATTTGCAACACACATGATTCACTTAGAAGAGGATGTCAAACTCCTAGACAACCACACAAGTGCCGAACCCGCCACGTAAAGAAGTTGTCAAGAAAGAGGTTTTAAACCGGCTGATTTAGGTGTTATTTATCCTATCGCAGATACAAAGTGGGTCAATCCAACCCGCAGTTCAAGAAATCAAACACGTGGTAGCAAATGAACACAATGAGCCTATTCCCACGTGTCACCACAGTTGGAGGGTGTGCATGCACGATAGGAAACCACGTCGGCACTAGGAAAGACTGGCTTCCTCTACTCAAGGACCAAATGTCGAGAGTCATATACAATTCTATCAAGCTTTCTGATGGGTACTGTATAATCAAATTGAGATAGCCCTTAGAAGAGAAAAACCAATGCTCTCATTTGCTCCCTTTGGTACATTTGCCTTTAGAAAAATGTGCCCTTCTGTTATGTAATGCACCGCGACCTTCCAGCCACAGCATGATGGATTTAGTGAGGTGGATAACATATCTTGGAGATTTTCATGGCCGATTTCTCTGTTTTTGGAGATTCATATGAGGGATGTCTGGAAATTTTAAGGAGTATTGGAAAGATGTAAGGAGAAGAATTTAGTGCTAAACTGGGAGAAGTGTCACTTCATGGTGACACAAGGGATTATGCTAAGACACATAGTGTCGAGAGAAGGAATAGAGGTAGATAAAGTAAGTCGAAGTTGATCTCTCCAACTTTACCCACTCCTAAGTGTGTCAAGGATATACAAATATTCTAGTCATGCAGATTTTATAGAGGTTCATAAGAGATTTTTAGTGCCATAAAGACGTCCTTTCGTGCAATTCTCAAGCTTCCAAGGATGTCACTTTTGAATGATCACAAGCATGTGAGAGGCGCCTTGGATAAACCGAAAACTATGTTAGTGTCACCTCCTATCATGCGATCCCCACTGGGACCTCCCCAGATCATGTGTGACGCTTAGTGATTATGCCATGTGGTCAGATAGTGGGCAAAGGGAAGATAAAAGCGTTGTGATCTATTATGCCAAGAAGACTCTAGATTCCACTCAAATCCAATGATACAACCACTGAAAAGAGTTCTTAGTCGTAGTCTTTGCCCCAGAAAAGTTCAGTCTTACATCGTAGGTCTCCGTAACCATTTTCACCGATCATGCGTAAATACGAAGTACTTCGCTTCTCTAAGCAAGATACCAAGCCTCGCCAACTAGTGATTTATTATGTCAAGAATTTAATACACCCTATTAAGGACAAGAAGGAGCTGGTAAATGTGGTAGCTTCCACCACCTTCTCGGCTTAGTTTCTGAGACAATTTCTGAAGGTCTGCCCATTGTGACACTTTCCCTGATGAGCAAATTTTTGCTCTTGTCCACCACTTTCATGGTGTGGACATAGTAAATTATCTAGGTGACGTGACAAATTCCATCCTTAACGGCTTAAATATTGTCCCCGATCAATTGATGAGAAGGTGTGTATCCAATGACGATCAAATCAGTACTCACCTTCTCACACTAAGCTTGTGGAGGGCATTCTCCCAGAAGAAAACGATCGATAAAATCCCAGTTTCCGCTTTTATTAGCCCAATTTTTTAAAAGATTTGTTGACTTTTAGTAAACATGTGCTCTGGCAACTAGAGGGATTCACAAAGAAACATGATGCCTCTTACCCCTATTTTAATTATCAGATTTTCGATTGCCGGGGTTTAGACTTCACGTGGTCCTTTTCCCCTCATATGTGGGTATTTCATTTTATCAAAGCTGATTATAGCCAAGTGGGTGGAGAGGCGCCATAGCCTGTAGTGAGAACTAATGACCATATATAGTTGTTTTTGAAATTTTTGAAAGAACATATTTTTCTCACTTTGAATGCCCCTCAGGTAATCATTAGTGATGGTGGGTCTACATTTTGTAATCGACCTTGAAAATATGTTAAAAGTATGGAGTCACACACAAAGCTCTTACGCTTACCACCCACGCATCAATGGTCAAGCCAAACAAGCCAATAGGGAGATCAAACACATTTTGGTAAAGACGATTAACCCTAATCGCAAGGATTGGTCTCTTCGACTAACCGATGCTCCTACCGTACCGCTTTTAAAACTATTATTGGTATGTCTCCCTATAGGTTAGTTTATGGCAAGGTATGTCACCTCCCAGTGGAAATAGAGCATAGAGCATATTAGCCATTAAAACTCTTAATTTTGATTTGGCTAAGGCAAGTAAACAGCGGATGCTGCAGATGAACGAGCTCGATGAATTGAGGCGTGAATCGTATGAGAGCTCAAGAATTTACAAAGAGAAGGTCAAGCTCTTCCATGACAAGAACATCGTAAGGAAGACCTTTGAACCTCACCAAAAGGTACCGCAGGCGCCGATTGCACATCTTTCCGGCAACTCCGTCTAGATGGATCGGGCCTTTCATGGGCACAAGATAGTTCACCCATATGGCGCAGTGGAGATTGAGAATATGGAGAATGGGAAACTCTTTAAAGTCAATGGTCAGCGCTTAAAGCCATTTATGGAGAACTTCGACCACCGAGAGAGTATTGAGGAACTGATAGATCCGGTCTACCGAGATGTCCCTCTTCACAGAATCTTGGTCTACGCACTTTATATAGCTTTTCTTTTCTTTTTTTTTTCATGTGCATTTCTTTTACGCTTTATTCTGGCTCCCACTCGTTTTTTTTTTTTTTTTCATCAAGGAGAGTCTGGACCCTTATGTGTAACATTACCCTTTCTCCCAATGGCAAATCCGCATTGCCCTAGTCCTGTGGTGTGTATCCTTCACAATGCATTTGAGGGCAATGCTTATTTCAGGGCGGGTGGGCATTACACTAGTGTTTGTGGTTACTTATGCATGCTATTAGGTTTAATTCAATGTTCTTAAAAGGCATGTAATTTTTCGTACGCTGCAGTATGGTGTAATTTCGACCTTGAAGTATGCACACATGCCCTTATGTATGAACTTTACATAGTTTCACTCGCACATACACAATAACAAGCATATACAAACTTTTTTCTTATTTGGGACCATATTCATCAATCTTTTCTTATTCTCCAATATCTTCTGACTTGTATCATTCTCGTTCATAATTTACACAAGTCACCTAGTTCTTCTCCCAAGCTCATTTTTTCTTGATTATTGCTTCAACCTACGCATTTTAGCATTCCCATGTCAAATGCATGCATCTTATTCTTTGTGGAACATCCATATGTAGTTAAAAGATGATTTTAGGCTATATTTTCTCTTTTAAACTTCTAAATCATGCTGCAGTCATTATTTCTTTAATCCCTCTTTGTCAGCCTTGAGTTGCTAATTTGCCTAAACCTAGGATTTCGATCACTTGAGTAAGGATGGTTCCAAAGTGAAGGTGCCGAGGAGTTTAGTATACAATTGAGCACAAGTCGGGCTTTAGAGGGATTTGAAGCAAGCAAGAAGTGAGTGTACATTGAAATCCAAAAATAGTGAATTCGAATTTATGTAAAGAAAGGGTACCAGCATTTCACTAATTGCACCAGCGATCGGCGAGATAAAAAGTGGAGTGTTATCAGCGGTACTCGGGTACCACACGACCTGGCACCGATAACGAGGTCGAAAAATTGATGTCGTACATAGTGGCACCTAAGACACACTAAATCCAAGACTCTGCAGACCGACGCGCGAGGTGGGCTTCTGAGAAGCTAGGTGCACACCCCTCTTCCACAGATTGAAACCTTTCATCTCCCTCACCTCAAAAAAAACAATCCTAACCTCTTCTCACCAAATCACTCTCCCAACCCTCCATACGAAAACCCTAGACCTAGCTTTTATTCACTCACCATCAAACCCTAATCCGATTTGGGTTCCCTCAAGCATCACCATCAACTCCACTTGTGCCAGCGCCTTCGCATGAACGAAAGTGTTGAACTGTGGGTAAGTGATTCTCGTTGTCAAAGATTGAGCAATCTAATTTGTTTTGCACTGTGGTTGGTATGGATTGTTTTGGTTGGCTTTGGGTTGTGGCTTTATGTTCTTGGTTGGTTGGTGCGTCTGCTATGAACGGTATGGGGAGGAAAGTTTTGAATGACATGGAGAGGGGGAGTCCAATAATGCTAGAAATGGTTTTGTGGGAGATTTTTGTGTGTGTGGGCCATTCTTGCAATATTCTCTATCTTAGCCATATCAATGGCAAGATCAAAGAACACGTGGAAAGGAGTCCCAGCAAATCTATGAGCGAGCTTCAGTAAAACAAAAGGCCAATACGCCGCACCGTGAAAAAGGGTAAGGGGCGGAAGCGAAGGCTATTCATCGGAAAGCGAGAAGAAAGTGGTGCTAAGATGAAGATTGAGGCTATGTTTCGTTTAATCCTCTAATCCGAGCGAAAGTGGGTCCACCCGCTGAAAGACAAGGTTTCCTCTGCGGAGCCGGGAATGAAAATTGGAAATTGATTTTTACTCATCCTATTCGTGCGCTATTTAAGATCGTAATTTGCAAGATCAGAGGAAGTAAAACCATCGCCGTGAATTTTACTCCCAACTCTGAGAGAACCCTCCCAATGCGGATTCTCACTACAAATGGTGAAGCAACTATTGTCACCACTTGATTGCAGATCATTGCATTACGCCTCCCTAGCACATGATGTGCCTTACCCACTCGGCATATTATGCAAGGTTGTTTGATGTAGATGTTCGTTGAACACCATGTGCACCGCCAACCCAGACCTACGGGGGTTTTATGCCAAAGAGTTTACTCCTGGAAAATGAAGCTCGAATATGCATTAATGAATAAGTGTCATTCACACATGACGGCCAAAAGGAAAGGAGAAGCACAAGCAAGGAGGAAATTCAGTTCCCTGATGAGGTAATGGAACGAATGGGAAGGTTATTGATTATGTTTCTGGGTGATATGGTGTGTAATGAGGATTTTCGAGTCCACAATCAGAATGTGCACATCCCTTCCCCAACTTAGCTACAAACCTGGTGGAAGTCAGACATAAGGGTCTAGCAGAAAAGAGTTCTTCCCAAGGTGGCCCGCATCACAAGCATCATAGGAAGTAAAAAGCCAGCCACTTCCATAAGGCTCTTCAATCGCATTATCCTCCTCAATACTGCCAACATCTTCGGCTCCCGGTCCGATGAGTAAATCTCCTTAAAAGAGGACGGAGCGCAGAATGTATGATGGTTTAAATGCATCCTGCGGAAGTTAAAGCGCTTGACCAATGGGATCTCCAAGTCAGAGTCACATTCTACAGAGAAAAGTTCTACACGGTAGCGAACTCCCATTATATTCTGGAAAAGGATTCTAACGAGCTAGATGACTGTGTAGACAAAGATGCATTTTCCTGGGATGTAGAGGAGGTGGAAGAAGAGAAGGGTGACTGGTTAGGAATAAGGTGGTGTTGGCACTGGCAGACTTCACCCATGTCATGCCAACACCCATTTTGTTTCTCACAAACTCATTTTGTGTAACCCATGGTCATTACAAGCTTAAAAGACCTTTTTGATTTTAGTTATGTGGGTGTTCCTCATTGAATTCCTAATATGTTGATTGCTGGTTGTGTAAACAAGCCATTTTTAATGAAGTTCATTCCAATTTGGTGATTTCATGGCATTCCGACTTCAGTATCCGTGATCCTTTATATAAGAATCTCTGTTTTGTAAAAGTTTGTTATTTTGTCCACTACACGTGGGACTGTTGGTGCTCATTAAAGTTCAAGCGTTGCATACTCTGTTAGGTTATAGTACTATGTTCATGTTTGCTATGTTTGGGAATCTTGCAATGCATGACTGCTCCTTAGTGCACTTTGTTGAGCCTCATAGTCTGTAGGCGTTACTAGTTTAAATCTTGCTAGGGACTAGCAAGATGTGGTGCCTAGTGGCACATGCTAAAAAGTGTAACATTTATTTTTTTTTTTTTGATGGATAAAGAAACATGCATTGATCACAAAAACAAAGAAGGCTCGCCAAAAGTACAATCGAGTATACAAAAGTGGACAAAAGCCCTGAGGAAGGACCAAAAAACATGAAGAAAAACCCCAAACCCGAAAAACAATTACTCATACCCCATCCAGCAAAATCCAAAATTACTGGGTCCCTAATCCCACTAGATACGTTGGCCCAAGACCATAAGTTACAAATGAAAGAATTCTTTAATCTATACATAGAGAAGGTCTCATTTTCGAAGACCACTCTATTTCTTTCGCACCACACTGTCCAGAAGAGGCACAAAGGCGCAGCCCTCCAAACTTTCTTGCGCTTCTTGCCCACGTTTGTTCCGCCGCCAGGAAGGACTGCCAAGATCGAGAAAGTGGAAGACCCAACCAAACCCCACTATAGCCAAAAATAAGTTCCCAAAGCATTCGGCCTTCGAATGAACTGTAAAGATGGTTTAAAGTTTCTCTTCACAAAAGGTAGCATCCGTTGGCTAAAGATCTTCCTCTCTTTTGAGTCAGTCTGTACTCGTCACCTTTCCCAAGATTCGCTCCCCAGCCAAGAAACCCACCTTTATGCGGGACCATATATTGTTCCAACCCATATATGGAAGGTGTTGTCTCGACTTCAGAGCGATTCAAAACCTCATACTGGGGAAGAGCTTTTATCGAATAAACGTGCGGCTGCGTGTGTCTCCTTTAAGACCGCCTTATCCTCCCCAAGCTTATGATCACTTTCCAGGATGGATCATTTTCATAAAATTCACCAAATCCTACTTCCCAATCACTGAGTGCTCTTAACGAGGTGACCATCCACCATCTGCTCGATACATCCCACAACTCCTAATCATCGATCTTTCTCTGAACCCACAGCTAAACAACAACTGGAACGTATGCACAGCCTCCTCCCCCGTGCATCTTTTCCAAAAACTCATTCCTGCTACATTTATCAACACAAAATTTGTATTTAATTTAATCCAAATCTCATCCTTCCCTAATTTCTTTCCATAAACTGTCTTTAAACTTCAGCTCCTGAATTTCAATCGAACACCATCCCCAGAGCTTCCTCAATTGTTCTATTAGTCTTCCTCCTCCAGCGGAATTCCTTTCGTTTAAACGCCACAAATCATTTTTCCTAACAGTGTTTTTGTTTAGATCATGTGTCTCACCCCCAATCCACTAAACTTTCTCATCCCAGACATACACCGTGGCCCAACTCAATAGAAAGAAGCTTTTCATCCGCATTCCCACCCCACAGTGAAGTCCCTCCTGATTTTTCTAGCCTTTCTCGCACACTTGGACTCTTACTCATCAATGACACAAAAGTAGATATGAGATTTGATACTGCATCCCACATAACTCTTCCCTTGGAAAGATATCACGTTCTAACTCACTCAGTCTCCTGCCCAACTCTCCAGAGAATATGTCCCACATCCAATTTGACTCATGAGTCCCATGAGTGGCCTAAATGATTTAGTAGGTATAGCCGTAGAGCTCATTGTGTTCTAACCCATTGCGCCGCCACATCTCAATATTCCTCCCGCCCTCCGATAGGAAAAATCCGTTTACTGCTGATTTTCAGCCCGATGTACCTCAAACCACATCAGATCCATCCGCTGTGCCACGTATTGCGATTATTTTTACAATCAACAGTATGATCATCGCATAGAGAAGGTGTGACACCTCCAACTCCTCCCACCTAGCGCCCCGACTTTAATGTACCGTGACATAAAATTCCCCTTCCACACTTTATGTTTACCAGCCTCTGCCAAGATATCCATTCAAACAAAGATATCAGGATGGGGTCCTCTCGGCTTCCCCATTTCGCTGAAACCCTAAACCCCATTGATAAGGATAGAATACGCAGACAAGAGACATACACCAAGAGATCCAAGATATCCATCTTGAATTCTAAACCCCATTCTTCTCATATAACTCAACTGCATTCATGTCTCTATACCATCATGCCTCTTTTCAATGTCTAACTTGCATACCACTCCGCCTATCATTCCTTCTCAACACAATCCATTTAAATTTCATTCGCGATTAAAGTTAAAGATCTAGATTTGCTCAAATTTTCACAAAAATGCTTGATTGAGAGATCACTTGGTTTCAACACCCTTCACTTATTCACAAACATTCCTCGCAAGGACCTTATATAAGCTTCCATCAAAACTAATGGGCTCACTTTATGATCTCACGCTTCTTTTTGGGGAATCAACACTAGAAGGTAGCATTTAACCTTTACAAATTTCTTCCTCTTCATAGAATTCCTTGAAGAACTCCATAACTTCTCCTTTAACAAATTCCCAACAAAGTGACCAAAGCTGACTGTGTCCGTCCTGACTTCGGTGCCTTTTCACCATTTAGACCGGCAATGGTTGTATAAACTTCCTCCTCTGAAAACCTGGCTTCTAAACTGTCAGCATCCTCTGTTCCTAGCTCCTCCAAGGAAATACTTGGGAAAGCAGGACGCCAAACACCCTGATCACATTGCCCTTAACCTGCCAATAACCCTTCACGAAAAGATTACTCCAGGAGAGCTACCTATCATTGATTTTGATGCTGTTTATTATGTTCCTTCTTCTAGCGCGGCTTCACATTTATGAAAACTGTGTTTCTGTCTCCTTAAGCCATAGTTTCCTTGATTTTTGCCTCCAAGAAGCTTCCTTCCAATGAACCCACTACTCCTTCGAGCCAACCTTGCAGCCTCTCCTGTATCTCCTTTCTAAAGACAAATTCTTCCTTTCCACGTTATCCAACAATCCACTCTACAAAGGGTCAAACAGTGCCCATTGCCAAAAAACTCCTTATTCCATACTTTAGCTTTCCTTTAAACCTTTCGCTTTTCACCAATATGAAACTTAAGTAACCTTTGAAAACAAGCCCTGCCACCACTCCCTTAAGGAGGTCTTTAAAGCCCTCAAACTTCGCAACCACATATTTTCAACCTGAAGGGGAGGGTCCTCGATCCGATACCTCCTCCATCTAATAGACAGAAGTGTCCTAAATTGGTCTTAGGAAGGGCACAGACTCCACTCAGTCGAATTTTCCAACCCATACTAGGAACCTATCATCAATCCTAGAGAGACTGAATAATTGGTGCCCCCACACCCACTAGTGTCTCCCAGAAGTGCAAGTCTTCACCCCAAGTCATCAATGATGTTCTAAACTGCGTGCGCCCTGTGTGCAAATCTTCTCCACCAAAAGTGTTTTACTGGGTGAAAAGGAGGCATTAAAATTCCCCCACATACCAAGGACCGCCCCATAAACTTTCACCAACCTACTTCCTCCCACATTCTTCCTTAAGTCGATGTAATCGACCATAAACCCCTCGTGAAGATCCAATGGAACATCCTCCACATTTCAATGAACAAAGAAGCAAGAAATTTCCTTTTACATACATCAGGTTTCTGACTTCCGGCAGAGAGATTCTTTTATCCTATATCGCATCGCTTCTCGCGACCCCAGGCATCAATGCTCACCACTCGAGAATCTCCTCACTTAGCTCGTGCCAATCGTACTCATAACTGAACTTAGTTTCCTCGCAAACACACCAAGTCCACCCAGCCATCCCCGAGCAAACCGGCTTGATCACCTTTCTCTTCGTGATTTATTCACCCTCTCATTCCACGAGCAAGATTCATCTCAATCCTAACTTTAGCAAGAGAAATTTCCATCTCTCAAGCTTGTACCTTTCCCACTTCTCTCGCCCGTAGTTTATCGTGGCACTCTAATTTTTTAGCTCCCGCTCACACCTAGAAACCGCCCATCTCCTGGGCCTCCCGTCCTTATCTCCGGGTTTTCACCATTCGCCGCATGAGGTCAACAATTTGAGTCTCAAAGCCCTCACGCAAATCCCGCAACTAAGCAACTTACTAACATGTTGTCCTCCCATTTTTCATACCCTTCATCATAAAGTAGCCTCGCTTCACATGTCCTCCCCTGCCCGCACTCCACCATCATCATCATACTCTCTTGATCGGCTTCTCCCTTCGAGCTCGTTTCGCTCCACAATCTCCAACTACAAAGACACCCTCCAATCTCCTCTCCAAGAACATATGACTCCCCCAGACCAAGTAACCTCTTGGAAAAGGGTCGGCCGAAAGTAGAGTAGGGAAATCTCAAACCCGTTTAATGAAACTGGTCATCTTAATGGGGCTCTATATTCACAAATGCTTCCACCCGAACTCGGGACGACCCATCGCCATCTTCCATAATTTCGGTCTCGTTTGTACAAACCTCCCGTCGCCTCAAGACTGATAGAGTACATCTGTGGCTTGAATATTGAGTCTTTTTTTTTCTCGAAAAGGCCTTAAGCAAGGCTGGGCTTGTTTTAAATCCCGCATTACTTTGGCCGCAGCCCAAAACACCCAGACGTCCAAACCTTTGTCCGTCGCCGCCCGGAAGAAATTTAAATGATAGCTCACCCAACGCCATGCCCGCCTCCGATCCAACACGCTTCTTTCACCCCAATTCGCCCACCGACGGTTCGGGCTACCCGCCCCAAAGATCGCTTAATCGGGCTCGACTGATGAGATCAAAAGTCACCCACTGCCTCCTCCGCACCTCAAAGCCACGCCATTCACTCCCTCTCCCAGCGTGAACTCCCCTCATCTCTCTCGTGGGAGCCAGGCTCCTCTTCCGCCCTGGATCCCACATGACCCGCTCGCAGATTGTGAGACGCCCCACCACAAATGCAACCTGAACCCACTCCGCCATACGCCCACCCCTGCCGACCAGGGTCTCAGGCTCACTCTCCACTCCTACCAGGATCCTTCGCCCACCCCAACACACAATGAAAGCCCATCAGGTCTTCCCTTGTCAACCCAAGCAGAAACCACCGCTACTACGCGCCTCCAATTTTCTCCAAAACTGTCCTACTCCACATGTGCACTCGGAGTCCCACTACTCTCACCCAAGCTTTCTCCTCCGAAAAACCCCTCGACTCCAAGTATGATCCCATGTCTTCTCCCCACATTCTGGGATGACCGGATTGTCCAAAAACACTTTTCCAAACTTCAAAACTCGATCTACCTCATCCTTACTTTCAAACTCAAAAAGCCAGAGGCCTCTTCCCAAATTGGCTACAGCGAGAGAGTTTTTGACGTTCCATTGCATCCTCGCCCATCTTCTTACAGCCTCGACCCCCGGAATCTGAGCAGGTCCTGAACCCCACCACCCCACCAGGCATCTGCGCAGCTGGTCCAATCTTTCCTGTACCTCTTCTTCCCCGACTTTGACATAGGCAACTTTTCCACCAAGTGTCTTCTCTGGTTTGCTAACCTCTGCTAAAGGGTTGAGAATCTGGGCTTTCAACACCGGCGTAATCTTCACCGCTTCTCCGCTTCTCTCCTCGCTGCCTTCACGTACTTCTCTTCCCTTTGGATCTCATCACTGGATCTTTACCCTTAATCGGCTAAGATTTTTCTGGCCAGCAAAATCCTCCAACCCCCGGGACTATCCCGCTCCTTCCTCGGGAACATCGACATAGTGCATTTTCTCCCCCAATGTCCCTTAACAGACCGATGAACACCCCGAGCGGTTAGGAACCCTTTTCCATTTTGTATCACTTCCATCCTCTCCCCTCCCATACATTTTCCCAAACCGATACCCCGTTTCGGCTCTACTACGCCTTTCTAACCCCGACAATAACCGACTTAAACTGCGTCTCCCAAATCTGATCCACGAAGTGATCCCCCTTCTTCTCTCCCAAATGCAACCTTTCAAACCATTTTTCGCTTCTTCGATCTCAATTCAAAGATTTACTTCGACCGCAAACCACTTCTTCCTCCCCTTAATCGAGGAGGAGCATGGTGAGCCCTCAAATCTCTCGTAGAGAGAGCAGAACTATGATTTCGAAACCAAAGGTTTTTTATATACCCTTAAGCCCCCTCACCATGTTTTGAGCCATTTTGTGTAGAATAGTGCTTTTGACCTTTTCTACTGCTTTTGTGCAATGCCAGGCCGTTCGACCCGTGCATATTTTCGTAGCGCTGGCCTTCCGAGGACAATCATCATTGTCGCCGATCTCCGTGCACCGGCCTGAGGCCCCAGGCAGTTATGAAGTGAAGTTGGGCAATTGTGGAGACATTGGTACCCTAAGATTATCTGTGTGAGCCCTGCATTCACGCAGCTTTAAGATCCAAAGTGGAGTCTAGTACTCTACTCAATCAGCGGTAGGAACCGGGTACCCAAATGCGCTGAGAACCAAATAGGTTTTGGTACCTAAGATTCACACTAATTGGTACCTTATCAAATGCTATCTTTGCAGGATTTACAGAAATTTCGATCTTGGTGCAAGGCACTGCCTTTTGTTCCACTTCGGCATCAGTTTAATGGGATTGTATTTCTAAATTCCTAATTTTATATGCATCAAGGAGTTCGTGTTCTTAGGCCTTCACTCACTTTGGAGTTTTTCTCATATTTTCTAGGTTTTCAGAAAGTATATTAGCTAGTTTCTTCTCGTTCCTAGTTTCAACATTTGTAATCTTTCGCCGGTTTTATAACTTGGTACTCGTTGAGGGAACTCGCTTTTATATTTCTAACCCTTGCAATCAAGTGATATTTCAACTGGTTACTTGGCCACATTGCTCAAAGATTTATGAATCAATTCGCTTTAATGGAGGTCAAACCTCCATGATAGGGTTCTAACTGCGGAAACTCATCCCCTCTGCTGTAACAACACCTCAAATTCCTCTCTATGCTTCTGAATGGGATTTGTATGATATTAAACATCATAAAATTCTTATAAAACCTTAGTTTGGCATCTTCTTGACAACGTGTGAACGAGAGATTCTTGGTACATGTTGTGCATGATCTCAAATGCAATCTAAGAGTCTAATCAAATCATCTGAGCAAGCGTTTGATATCTTTCATTTATTCTTTGTCTTACAAAAGCTTTTAAAGTTATATCCCCCATCAAAGGTCATTCATCAATGGCTCCTAGATGAGAATGTAAGTGAGAGGTGAGTGTTACCTAGTTGGAGAAGAGTGGAAACTTTAAGATCTTATCATTCGCCCTTCTCGTTTTAAAATAGTTTAAGTCAATCGGTTAACGAATCAATCAACCAAAACCCCCCATGTTTTACTTTATTTGCACATTCATTGGATAGCAATCCCTAAGGATCATCTAAGAAACCACCCTGTGGACTCACGTATTATAACGTTGACACACTGTCTCCAAAGTGAAAAGTAAAGGAGATCAAGAGGATTTAAGAGACACACGCTTTGGGGAATAATTTCAACACCTAAGAGACAAGCAACCCACTGCCAAAAGTGAAAAAGAAAGGGTGAGAGCGTATCTTGATGTCTCAAACCTTTGGAAATAGCGAAGAAATTGTTGGGTTAAAGCAAATTAGTTGACTTCCAGCAACTATGAGATACCAAGAGATCAGCCAAACACAAGTCTAGTCAACACAAAGATGAGCCACACACCACAATTCTCCACCTTGGCTCGACTTTGCGAACGCACCATCAGGATGTTGGTACTGCATTCACCACAGGAACTATTCCCACCTTCAATCTTACTCTAAACCAAGCTCTATACCGAGTCTCACCTCCTACTGTATTTCCTCTATGGTTTTGAAAGTCCACTTGCACCTCTTTCACTACACCAGGAGACTCCACTTTAAACCATGTATCGTTTCTAGGTCTTGCACCTTCCGAGCACCATCATGCCCATGATCTACTATTGTTAATTTTATGGGTTTGAAGCACACTGTCACGAAGAGAGAAGAAAGAAATTTATAGTCAATAATATTAAATAAATAAATAAAAATAAAAAATAAAAACTCAGAGGAAAAAGGTTCTTTACTGGTTCTGTTTCTTTCCTTCACAACTCAACATGCAGGTCCCAATGTAACGCTTCCATGCACAACCTATTACCCTAGCATGCAAAACTCCACCTGCTCTCGTGATATGATCACCCCACACCACATATTACACCTTCTTTCATCAGGCTAGAACTCACCAACTTGACTGAAAGAACTTTCCTTGGATCATCCCCACTTGCATCTTTGTCTCGACCTCCAATATGTAATCTTACATATACAACAAACACCCATTTCCCATATGCTCACTTTGAAATAAAAAATAAAAAATAAAAACTCAGAGGAAAAAGGTTCTTTACTGGTTTTGTTTCTTTCCTTCACAACTCAACATGCAAGTCCCAACGGAAAGTTTCCATGCACAACCTATTACCCTAGCATGCAGAACTCCACCTTCTCTCGTGATAAGATCACCACACACCACATATTACACCATCTCTCATTAGGCTAGAGCTCACCAACTTGACTGAAAGAACTTCCCTTGGATCATCCTCACTTGCATCTTTGTTCGACCTCCAATATGTAATCTTACATCTACAACAAACACCCATTCCCCATATGCTCACTTTGAAATGTTGGCTCCAGCAAGAGTTACGAGTGGGCCAGCATGTAATCTAACTGCAATTCCCTTTCAAAAATTAATTCAAAGAACAATGGCGCATTTCTCGCTTCACATAACTTGGTTCTTGAATGTCCACCGTTGTTGAAGACCCGGCGCTATCGTGCATGAGCTCCACTTTCATCAGCCGGACCATGGAGCACAATAACCAATTTAAACAGAGATTAATCACCGGTGTTCCTCCTGCTCTGCCACAACCCTAGATTCGCATCATGCTCTGAATCTGGGTGGTTATTCCCCAACATGTACATCGTCGTCTCAAGAAATTGACGATGGTTATTTTCCGATCTCGGCATGGCCTCAATCTCCTCCAAGAAACCATTTTCACGATACTAACACATGATGCTACCTTAAGCCCAAACCCCATCAAAGCTTCTTTGATGCAAGAATTGAGACCTTCAAATCACACTTTTCTAAGTGGATCATCCCCTTCCATTTCTCAAAACCACTATTGATGGTTGAGACCTTCAAACCACACTTTTCTAAGTGGATCATCACCTTCCATTTCTCAAACATCATGATGGTAATGGCTCCTATTGAATCTTTTATTTCTCCTCCCAGGAGACTGCACCACCTCTTCCCTTCCCACTCTATCTTCCCACAAAAAGAGGAATCAAGATCGACTAAAAGAATTCCAAAAATAATTAAATGAGTCCGAACACCTGCCAACAGATCTTCAAGAGAAATATTATCCTTGGAGATTTTGATTTTACCACCAAGAGCGGTTAGTTGACTTCCAACAACTATGAGATACCAAGAGATCAGCCAAACACAAGTCTGGTCAAGGCAAAGATGAGCCACACACCATAGAAATCAATAAAGCTTCCATTACTTAGAATTCAAAAAGGAGCAAAGGAAATGCACTGCGTCATGCACCTAACTCACTTGACCCAAAAGCCCACTTTTCCATGTCTACAAAAAGAACTCCCACTAAAATTAGCCTCAGTTTAGTTAAATTTTTATAACTCCAATTTAGTATTTCAGCTAAGATAAAAGCTGCATTTCCTTAAGGAAAAATTTAATTAATTACAAATAAGCTTAATTATAAAAGAATATGGATTATTATTCATTTTGAGAATTATTAAGAAAATTAGAGTCTTCTCTTTCACTCCATATTCTCATAAGTTTCCATCTAATTCTCTTTCTTTTTCTCATCAAATTCCTTCGTAAGCACAGTTTTCCTTTCCATATAAGAAAGTGCTTCCATTGTCCGACATCAATTTTTTAATGTAATGCAATTAAATATATAAAAAAATTCTTGCACTACTGAAAAACAAGAACTTCAAATCCTATTTGGTAAATCTCTTTATTAAGACAATGATCAGTCACAAATTTAGAAGGAAATATACCCCAAGTTTGGGACTAGGTTCTCTCAGATAAAGCTACCAAAGAACTGTCTATTATGAAAATCCCATAATATCTCATGGAAAATAAAAATAAATGGAATTTAAATATATATTATATATGTGCTTAAAGACTTAGTAACATTAACATAATCTCATGTTGCTTTTTCTTTGTGTATGTGTGTGTGTGTGTGTGTGTGTGTGTGTGTGTGTGTGTGTATCGTCCATATCCAAGTTTGGATGATCAAGTAATAATTGATTGTTTTCATGCTGTTACACTTATAGGCAAGTCAAAGATTTTATAAACAAGTGTCAAACAAATGCAGTGCTAAAGAACAGAAGGTCTTACACCATACATTAAAGAAAAAACAAGAAATTTTATTAGACTTATTCCATCTTTTAGTGAAAATCAACCAGTAGCAGAGATTAATTAAAGGCCTGAGATATGAATATGTGTATCAAAACATAGTTTAGAAAGAGCACTCCCAAAGGCTTCAGGTGACTTTCCTCTTTATCGACCTTGAATTTCTTTCTTCTCTCATGAGTCTAAAAAAAACAAGATGAACAACTCTCCAAACCTTCTTGCCTCTTTTATAGACAAAGAATCACATTTCACCCCTAATGAAGAATTACTTTAAAAGCAATCGCAAGATTTCTTGGAATAATGAAGGTAATGGGATTTACTTCCTCTTGTTTCAGGCTGAGTGAAGGCCTACATCTTTTCTACTCTCAAACTTATGCAAAAAAGCTTGCTTTAGATGGCACACAATGTTCCAATTATTTGTCAAAAAAGGAATATAGTACCAAAATGCTAATGGAACATATAAAACCTTAACAATAAAATTATCCTTCCTTGAATCCGCCTACACCGCCTCATCCTCCCCATAATTTACCATCATTCCTTATGGACATGAAAAATTCTTCTACATTGTCGCTCTCTCCCCATTATTCAATTATCTGTAGAGCTGAAATTACCTCTTACCTATTTGGTCCCATAAATCCATCCTCAAACAACTTGTTTGATAACTAAGACATACAAGATGAGAAACACAAGCATTTGATTTGCTATCTAGAAAGTTCTGTGATCCATTACTTGCAGCAAAGTTCTGTATTAAAAAATGTCACCAATTATAATATTTTTTTATGGCTCTCCCAGCTTAACCCACACAGCCCACTTCCTTTCACACATTTCAAGACTAGCCAACCTCCATCATCTTTCTCCCTATGTTTTCCACTTAAGATATGAAAAGCATCAAATTCACCCTCACCGCGCACTCTTCTCCTTGTAGACAATCAGCCACTTCACAAGATGATGCAACTTTTTCTCTCAAGTCTTAACTTCCCAAAGGAGATCCTTTGGATTTTCTTTTTTTTTCATAAGTAAAAAGCTTATTTATATTGAAAGAAAGAGCCACCAAAGTGGCAACTCAGAAAAGTACAAGGAAAGCAAACCAAACCCCAGAAGCAGGAGCCAAGCTGAGAAAGAAAAAAGCTAAATAGGAAACAAGAAAAAGAGCCAGCTATGAACTCTCTAGAACTGGCCCCAAATTTTAATACTACAGCTGACAAAAACTGAACAAACACGTCTCAATCACTTAGAACTCAGCCACTCAAAGAAGTTAACTATTATCTTGGGGCCTTCTTTGATCAGCATTAATCTTGAGGCACACAAGGAGTGTATAACCTGGTGATGTGCTGCTGCATATTTATAAAACATTTATTTTGCACATTAGCTGGTCTCAAAAGAGGCATAGGGCCGGATCTCACACTTCTTCTCTCTTACATGCAACAAAGGTCCAACATGCCAAAGTTTGCTTAATTGAGCGAGGAAAGACCCAAAAAAGCAGGAAAAAAAGAGCTCCTATAAACCCTTGTTATAGCAAAATATAATAATAAGTGATCTATTGTTTCTTCATTCTTTTGACACAAAAAGCACCTGCTTCCCAAGTGCCTTCCTTTTTTTGAATCTGGTCAAGGGTTAAAACCCTTCCCCAAGCGAAGAAACATATTCTAGGCTGCATCATTGGTTGCCATATCATGTTTGCGAAAAATGAGAGTGGCAGAGATCAAGCCTTTCAGCAAAGTTTCACAGAAAAACTGCCAATTCTTTCCTCCTACTGTACTTTATCCTCCAAGCTTGGTTGCACTATCTTCTGAAGCAGACACCCAAACCAGCGGTTAATAACATCTCATTCAATCATTGCAGTCCTCTCAAGAATAAGGGTTCCAGCACTTTAACCTTCCTCCATCCGGACTCCAAACATCATTGACCAGGCATTCATGGGAATCCAGCAATAGCATAAAAGAGAGGGAAAAGCAACACACAAGGTACCAGCCCACACCATATACTTCCAAAAGCACCCTTGCCTGCATCACCTTTAAAAAATAAATCATCTATTAACACCCTTCCCAATTTCCTTCATATCGCTTTCCAGCCCTACATACTTGTTTCTATACAAATTTAACACACTTATATATATGCCTCCATCTATTCTTTTGATTCCTAAAAGGCATCTCATAAATTCATGGCTATAATATTTGCAAGAAGGCAGTATTAAGATGGAAAGCTTCTTAACCCCCAACCCCCCTCTTCTTATCAAGACACATCACCTCCCATTTCACCAAGCGAGGTCGCCTTTCAAGAGCGCCTCCTCCCCATAAAAAATTACTTAGAATTTGTTCAATGCTAAGCTCTAACCAATCTGAGGATAGAAAGACATAAAATATCACTTTCAAGGCTAGTCATCGTAGCAGTCAAAGTGATCTTACCTTTGCGGTATAGCCTCTTCCACTTTAATCTGTCTCAAAGTCTCTCTTCTATTTAATCCTAGGCCACCAGGTTAAAGGAGCCTTTTGAAAGTAAGCCTAAATAAGTAGAAGGAAGGCTATGACCTTACACCCAATCTCGGCCACTTTGGATCCTCAGGCTCTATCCCCCGTCACAAGATGCTTTTGCATCCAAATCCTTACACCTAAAATGGCCTCACCACATAAGTAACCAGCACATGTGTGTCATCTAATCCTTGGATGCCTAACAAAAGAAAAATCAAGGAATTTACTCTATCATAGAGCAACGATGTGAACATCAATGTTGAGAATCATAGGATCTTCTTAAAATGTCTTCTGATTTATTCCTAGGATATTCTTGATCTATCTTTATCAGATTTAAACACAAAGATGTTGTGAGTATCCTGCAGTTTATTCAAATTCTTGTATATACATAAGTGTCTCTATACTATGTAATATTGACTCACTGATTCATTTTTAATAAGAAAAACATCATTTTCTTATATTTCTTCACAATCAACACTATCAATTCCCCTTAATTTGACTTTTCTTAGCATATTGAATGAAAACATAAAATAGATGGGTAGAATTGTTGGAGCTATCCCTTTCATACAATATAGTGCCAATAGGATCATGCTACTTGTTAAATAAAGATCTTTTGCAAGAAGGTTGGCTAGAGATTCTCTTCTCTATTATTTTTATGCCTAGGTATTGAAACATTTTTCAGACTATTTGGAAGAGGTATCTTGCAGATGTATATGGTGTGAGCTTGAAGCTCAACCAAATAACACAAGCAAAGAAGTAGGAACCTACCATCCTTTTAACTAAAGATTTGAGACTAATGATTTGTCACCATAATCAGCCAGTCTGCATTAAGAGGATTTAAATATGTGTATTAAACAATTACTGCTTATTATCAAATCATGTTAAAGTATTTAGGCTTGAAAAAGGTGGTCCTTATTGATTCACACAAGATTCCAATATGTCCCACTCAGATGAACATAGGAATTGGAAGTTGAAGGAAAAAGGTACAATCCATATACATATATATGTGTATATATATATATATATTCGCAAAAACTGTAAATAAGCCTATTTGCTAAAGAAGAAGTTAGGCAAGAGCGGGTCAACTATGAATCAAACTGTAAAGGAGTTGATGCTGGTAAGAAAGGATAACAAGAGAGATGATCACAGTTTGGACACTCTTTCACTTTATATATAGAGTTGTAATCTATTAGGAAACTTGTCTTATAGAATTGTAATCTATTAGGAAGGTTCGATTGGTTTTTGTATATATATATTCACAATGGGTCAATGAAAAAAAGATATAAGGAATTCATTCTTCCAATTCTTTTGTCTTGCTCCTGTGTGGAACTTAGGAGCTTGGGGTTTGCCTCAAAAGGCTTCAAATTTTTAAACTCAGAAGAATTTGCTACCAGAAGGTCTTGAAGAGGGCGTGGTGGTGGTCAGTGAGTCTGCTTTGCCCCGACACAGGAGAACGCAGCCTCGGGATCGGCACATCCCCAAAAGTCCGTGACCGAAGGGAAGAGAGAGCGGCAGGTCTCACGCGCGGTTTTCTTCTCGCCCCACGAGTTCCTCCTTGCGATGTACGTGAGGGGCCTTCAGTGGTTGCGACACGGCAGTAATAATAGATCCTCCCGGCTACCTCTGCTCCCTTGAGACTCAAAATGAACATTCTTTCCCAATGGTGTGCCTCTTAATATGACTTTTTCACCAGTTCTTCTGCTTTGGACTCTTCAGATGTGTATGAAGATGGATTTGCAGTGTTTTGGACCAAATACATGTTCAAGTGTGGTGTTTTTAATTGGAGGCTGTGACACTTTTCCTTCCGCGGATCTACCCACCCCGGTATTTTCGGTTTCAAGACCTATTTGAGTTAGATGCTGCTTCTATAACTAACAAGAAACCCTCAAAAGGGATTATGTGTCATTATTGCCATGATCCGGGATATCTCTGTTATGATAGCATTGCATAATAAAAATCGAAGATTTATTATTCATCATCAAAAATCCATGATGCATCTCTTCTATCAATACACTCATTGAGTCAGGTAAAACCAACACATGTATTTTTTCCTCTTCCTCCACATGAGTCATTAAATCTGGAGCCACCGACAACATGACAGGTAATTCCAGTTTATTTACTACATTTCAGTCACACCCTTCTACCTCTATTATTACCCTTGCAGATGGGTCAACATCTTGTGTCCATGGGTCAAGGACAATTCATCCGACTCCTCTTAATCATTTTGACCTCCGTTTTAAGTTTACCACAATTCTCTTTTATTTAATTGCCCATGGTAACTCCACTCATTACCTCAGTGCAGTGCATATATTCTTTCTTGACCATTGTTTGATTCATGATCTTTCGATGAAGCAGATTATTGGTCGAACAATCTGAGGGTCTCTACATCCTTAAAATAGAGGTGTCAAAGTGTGTTGTTTGTTCTGGGGTTGTTACCCCATTCGAATTACATTATCGTAGATGGCTCGCTTGCTCTTTGTTAGAAAGCTATATCCTCGATTTTCCATTTCTCTCCCATTGAACTGTGAGTCGTGTCAATATGCTAAGCTTCATCGAGTGCATTTGAGTCCTTTTGTCAATAAACGAGCTTCGCTCTTGGGTTGGTTTGACGCGGTGTTTCAGGTCTTGTCACGTTTTGTCTCCGACTAGGTTTAAATATTTCATTACCTTTGTGGATGATTTCTCTCGTGTCACTTGGCTTTATCTAATAGTCGTTCTAAGTTTTTCTCATTTTAGTGTCTTTTGTGTAAATTCATGCAGATTTCTATATTGTGCAAACATAAGTCATAATGCAAAGGAATAAAGCAAGCAGGAAAAAACTCAATCTTTATGTACAACATAGGTTCTCTCATGTGGATATTATATTCTATTATCTGTAACCTCAAGAATCAGGAGTGTTGAGGAGAAAGAATAGCTGTTTTTCTTGCAGATTGCACCAGGTGCTTTTTGTTACAAATGAACTCATCCACCTAGCAGACTTTGGAGACAGCGATCCTCTGACCATTTGCGCATTCTAACAAGATACCCTCATGGTTCTAGTAAGACTACTCATGCAGGCCGTTTCAATAATCATATTCCTATTGATCCAGACCTTTGGATTCTTATCTTGTGCGGATGTTAAATGCCAGTTAACTAACTTATAATTAGAAATTCAACACAGAGTGAATCTTACATGGGATATTCGTGTTAAAGATTGTAGGTGTGTGTCTCTTTGAGCACTTCTACTTTATGTTTCTTTGAGTGTTGCATTCTTTGGAGACTACCCGAACACTTCTTTTGATCTATTGTTGCATATGGAAGGAAGAAGACTTGTGTTTATATCTGCCTCCACTCATTCCCATCTATCTCAGACCTGCCTGTCTGTATCGGGTAAAACCATATCCTTTCAGTGGGTGAGCTCAGACCAAACACCCTGATCTAAACCATCACAAGTGCAAACCAGACCAACTCAGTTTTTTGTTCTTAGTGGGCAGTTCTTTCTGTTTTATCTGTTAAAGATAAGCGTCTCGGTCTGCTGATCATCGATTCCATCATACGCTCTTGCATGGGCGCGCCATCTGTTCTTTGTTCGGCGCCGCGCGCTCAGCTTGGACTGTTTGTGATTACTGTGGTTTGCAGGCGCTGGCTGCTTCAGTTTGGCGTAGTCTTATGATAGGAGATGGACAATCTTGATAACAATGAACGCTTTGGGACTTGGGTTGGTTTTTGCTAGGAGAGAGTCAATAGGTTGTTACGTTTTGGTGTTCCGATGAAAGATTAATCCCGATGCCAGTCCATTGCTCGATTAAGCTAACTTGACGGTAAAAAGGGTGTGCTTTAGACACAGCGTGCGGACTGGCTGCAGATGGTTTCATAAACGCTGGTGGCACCATTCAGTTTTTAATTTGCGGTATCTTATAGTGGGATCTCCGGCGTCTTAAGAATGTCTTTATTCTGTATTGGCCTTATGGAGTATCATGAACATCTCTGATGGTTTTGTTCACTCGAGGGAGGAATGGAGGATTTTTTGTCTTTTTTAGATGCTATATGGTTGACAGGATACATGCATGGTTTGGTAAGTTTAGTGAAACTAGTTGAACCCAAATACAAAGTAAATGGGCCACTCAGTCTTCTCTAGAGACTCAGGTTTCAGGAAGGTATATTCTGTGATGTAGTAGTGTATCTTAGACAGTAATTATTATCATGGCATGAGACTGTTTTACAAGGTATCTCAAATCTATTAATCTAACTCTTTAAGGAACTTGGAGTTCTGATAGAAGGCTTGGGATGCTAAGATCTTTCTTTGGGCGTTGAAGTTATACAGCAGTGCAGGTCATTTGCATGCTGGGGAGCTATGTGCTTGATCAACAATAAGCAGGCTGGAAGGTGGGAGTAAACCATCAGGTTGCTAAGTTCAGGCGTTCACCTTGCTGAGAAGGCAGAGCGTTTGAGGATCTAAAATGTAGAACTTAGTTGGGAAGCTGAACACATATTAGATCATAAATCACTTTGATATTGCCCTTTAATTGTTGAGGTTAACAGAACAAAATTTTATATTAACGAAGAAGACTTAAAGGGCGTGGTATTTTATATAGTAATCATAAACATAATAGACTTCACGAATTAGGCTCGCGGGATGTTGGTTGGGTAGAGTTCAGGAGGACGGAGGTCATTTGCAGGATTCATAAATGGTTGAGGAATGTCTGGAAAAGTGCAAGTGTTATCACCTTTGATATAGTATAAGTCACGAATAAAGCGTGCTTGATCGTATGTGAATCATGTGAAACTCGTGTTATTGATGGAGTATTAGACATAGATCTGACAAACTCAGTTGGCGACAGCAGGGGCTGCCATGCTTCTTCTAATAGACAAACATGAGCGGCCAAAAGCATAATGGGATCTGAAACGTTCATTTAGATTATGAGAAAATACAGCTTTCAGGCTTGCAGTTCTCTATGAGGATATGTGGCCAGAGAAACCAGTGGAGTCAAATATCTTGAGAGCTCATAATGGAGCCGGATTGATTATCCCCAATATCTATATGAGTTGGGCGTGATTAATATCTATGCTTAACTTGGAAGGGAAGCGATTATAGCATGTGCATACATATAGAGATGTTGCAATCTATTGAGTGTCTTATCAGGAAGTTGCAATCATATTAGAAGGTTATGTGCAGCTTCTTTAACATTAAGGATTAGTTTCCTAATCCATTTAGGAATCCTTTCTTTCCTTTTCTCTTTAGTCTCCTAATCAGACTCTAATTTTGTTTACTTTCTTTGATCTAACACTTAGCGTATAAATATGTATGTTCCTTCACTTTGTTAAGTAATGAAAACCAAACAATTATTTTTCTCTTCACATGGTATCCGAGCCACTTTTCTGGCCTCTTTTCCGCCCACAACCCTCTTTCCGATTGGCCCTCTCCTATCGACATCCCTCTTTCTGATGGACCCTCTCCTATCGACATCCCTCTTTCTGATGGACCCTCTCTCGCGAACCTTCCTACTGCACCTCTTCTCCGCGGACCTTCTAATGGACCTCTTCTCCCGACAACCCTCTTCGACCACTGACCTCTCCACGGGACCTTTCGACAAACAAACCTTCTCCGACGGACCTTCTTTGACGGACTTTCTCCGATGGACTTTCTTTGACAAACCTTCTCCGACAGACCTTCTCCGACGAACCTTCTCTAACAGACCTTCGCCCACGGACCTTCTCTCGTACCGCTTCCACCCACGGCTCCCTCCCGCGGACTCCGCCTCTCAAACGATTCCTCCCGTGACCGTCCCAAATCCACCTTCTCCCGTGGACCGTCTCAAACGGACCTTCCCCGTGGACCGTCTCCAACGGACCTTCTCCCGTGGACCGTCTCCACGACCTTTTCCGACCGATCTCTTTCTGGCCTACTTTTCCAGCCAATCTACTCGTAGCCCTCTTTCTGGCCACATTAACTCCTCCGCCGCGGTAGCCAATTCCCCGTGTCACATCTTATGGTCGTGTCTCACTCCGGTCACATCAACTCGCCGTGTAGTCAATTCCGACGACTTTTCCAACGACCCCAAATCTACCCATCGAATTGGCAAGGCATGTTCAACAAGCTCGACGCATTACGATTAAGGCTATTACGTAACCCATTTGACCTATATGTCTAGCCAGGGGAAGTGTTATGATTAGTTTCCTAATCCATTAAGGAACTCATTTTTCCTTTTCTTTAGTCTCCTAATTAGACTCTAATTTTGTTTTCTTCCTTTGCTCTACCACTTAGAGTATAAATATATATGTTCCCTCACTTTGTTAATTAATGAAAATCAAAGAGTTATTTTTCTCTTCACAATATATATATATATTCACAATGGATCAATGAAAAAAAAATACAAAGAATTCATTCCTTCAATTCTTTTGTCTTGCTTTCTATAATTTGCAACTATGAGAAGTGAATACATTCACTATTTCTAATACTAGTCAACAAGTTTATGGTCTTATGGCGGGTTTTGTATGGTCTTGCCTAAGAATTCTAGAGTTTGGGAGATGAAGATTCCTTTTATTGGACAAGATCTATTATTTTAGAGATATATAATTCTTTTGTTTTATTGGACGAGATTTCATTGAATTGGCTTCACAAGAACCACGATGTTTAGCTCAATTACAATTGTATTGTTGCGATTACAAGTGGGATGTTTAATCGGTCATGTGGTAATGACAGTTTCTAGCATTGTTTGCGATCGAGTCAATTAGCTCTACAAATGAATGCTTGGATTTAAAAAGGAAATGAAAATATTTAAACAAGTTATGAGTTTAGTCACCACCCATCCACTATTGTGTTGATTTTCATATGCATTATGGTTATAACCCCCTTTCCTTGAAATTAATCACCATGTAAACTACAAAAGATACCTCCTAATCAATAGTTATATAAACACAAATTACATTTTTTTCCCTTGTTGATTGAGAATGGCATCTATGACTCTATATCCGTTGTGGGCATTAGAGCATTAAGAGGACCATTCCCTAGTATGAGAGGAGCAAGAAGGATACACCTTTAACATACTACTTATCATCCCCATGGTAAACACTAGGCAACCAAGTGGGTAGACAAGTGCATAGCCACATGTAGAGTGAATAATTGTTGAAAGCATCTAAAGGGTAAGCCCACCATGGGTGAGTGCTCTCCTATTGGTTCGTAGCACCCAAAGAGTTTGTCTATACAAACGATCAAACATGTATTTGGAGTTCAATATACCTTTGATCCAAGATCTCTAATTGAATTGTTTGTTCAATGAGCATTCTCAATGTTGTGTCTTGAAGATGACTCCAACCTCTACACTCTTTAGCACGAGATTATGAGTCTTTGGTATTTTCGAGTGATCTAATTGTGTGATTTTCTTTTCTTTTTTTCTCATTCAAGATATTATGTCAATGAACCTATGATTGGATTAAAATCAAAGTAAAAAATAAAAGAAAAGAATAATTGTTATAAGGGCACTCTTCATGCCAAAATATGAGAAGAGAGAAGGTTCTCTTTGAAAATTAATTTGTTCCATCTAGTAGAGTTTGAAACTGACCAGCAGATGTTCATGTATAGCGTTGTTTGTGATAAATATTCACCAAAAAAACCAATCATCCCTAATCCTCTCTAAAGTACTAAGTTCCTAGCCACAAAACAACATTTCAGATCCTTCTTTTGTACTTGACCAATATGCATTCCATCAACAGAAACGTACCTCCAAGGAGTCTTTAGTTGTTTTCTGAAAACCATTTGCTATGAATTTTACTCATTTTATGCAATTTTAAGTTCTTCAACACCAATACATGATAAGGTGGTAAAACAAGAGTAAAATGTATCTTTGAACTTTGTATAAAGATAGCATACAGTCCCTCTTCTAAAGGCAATAATAACGGTTTGAAGTTTATACAAAAAATGTTCATGTATTTCGGATCTATCACTGTAAAAAACGTGCTTAGTAATGCATTAAATAAGTTATAAGGATGAAGAATGAGCTCAATAGGGCCTGGAAAAATCTGCCCTAACGCTACCAAGCACGAAAACCAGAACAATTAAATCAGATTAGTAAAACCTGGGATATTTATACAAAAAACTTTTCCAACATGTACATTTAAGATAAATTGGAAGACTTATCACAACTGTTAAGAAATGAAAATCCGCCATATGATAACTATAATAAAAGTTATTAAGCTTAGCATGCACATATAATGTCATGCAGCCCATGCAGTTTACTTAGTTTGTAGCTACAGCACTGTAGGTAAACAGAGTATTATTCCATGTCATCAACCTGAAATTATTAGAAGTTAAGGTGTATTAAATACCGTATTTGAGTAAAACTCCCTTTTTCAAAACAACGGATAGTTTGATTCCTGTAAATACAGGAAAAAGACATATTAATATATTTAGAAAGAGAGAGTAAAAGATGTATCAGAGGTTAAAAGGAATGTTAAGGATACAGAGATCACAACATTACCTGATTTTTCCCCCAGACCCAAAGTCTACTTGCTTGAGATGACTCCATCCTTCTCACGAGGTTCAGCAATTGCAGCAGTGCAATGTGCCCACATGATACAGATTTCACAAATCAGTCTGCAGCTGCTTTTACTTTTTGGGTGTTTCTACCCTTCAGCCCCATTCCCAATTGACCAAAATCATTTGCCCCTGATGGCAGCCATTTATAAATGAGAAAGATTGATGTTGTTCTATAAGCATAGTATATGCAAAAATATCCGCATTGAGAATTTATTTTTCATCAGTAGAATAAATATATGCATAATACATCCATAAAACAAAAGAAATTTCCTGGATCATAAATAAGCTCCATTTGGGGTTTCTTTCATGCAACACCAGCAGCTGTAAAGCAACATTTAAAACCAATCATAAACACATCGGTAGTAAGTCCTTACAAACAAGCATATTTTGAGTATTTTCCATTTCAAACAAAGGGCCAAATTGGTATGGTTGGAAGTTTCCAGTGAAGCACTTCTTTGAGAAGATTTGCATAATGAAGAGATCTTCATATAAGAAAAATTGAACCCAAACCTGTATATACATCTCATCCCTGGGCTCTCATTTGAAAGAACTATTGAGCCCCAAACAACTCTTTTTCTTTTAAAAGCATCTTTCTTTTTTTTTTCTTTTTTTTTTTTTTTCTTTTTTTTTTATATATTCTTTAAAAGCATCTTTCTTAAATTATTGAAGTGCTTTACAACAAGTTATACTAAAAACAAGGCCAGAGAGTCGGCATTCATCTCAATCTCCCACTTTAAAATCATAAAGATAATTTATTTTAATGAAGTCAGACTGAAAAAAAATTTATATAAAATTGCACTGAAGTAAATAGAACCTGCATTTGCACTGAATGTTATCAGAAAGTTTTTTTTTTTTCTAGGCAAAATAACAGCTCAAATTCCAGATGTCCTGAAACAATTTAACATCTTGCTTGTAGCAAAGCTGAAAAAATAAGCATTTCTCATCCAAACATCAGAGATGGCCATCTTTGGGGACTCAAAATAATTTAACCATAACCAGCATAATGACAACAAGGAAAAGAAGAGAACAAAATCAGCCTGCAGAACCAACTAAGAACATGGTCTATTTTTAAAATTCAATCTCTTTAATCCAATAGTTAAAGATTATCAAAAAAGAAGAAGAAGAAGAAGAAGAAGAAGAAGAAGAAGAAGGAGAAGTAGTTTCTGGCAGAGACTTAAGGCATTTTCTTGCTGTTCTATCATGCACTTGTTTTTTCAGTGAAAAATGATGCTTTAATTTCTATTCTACCGACAGCTATTAAAGAATTCTGAAACCCATGTATGAAATAATACAACCAGAAATTTTAGTAAAAGCAGACAATTAATAAGCAAGCGAAGAAGATAACATCAATGAGTGGCAATATGAAGAAAGATAGAATAAGAATGCATTTATACTAAGGTAGAGGTGACACAAAATCACAGACAAGGGAATGACCAACGATAGTTTGGCCATGATCAACGAAGACCTACGAATCACCAATGTACCCACTACTACAGCAGTTTGCCTTGAGGCAACAAAGACCTATCAATCTCCAATACAAGGAATTGTTTACTTAAAATTGAAGATGTGAATTATCAGGAGGTAAGACGTCCAGAATGATGTGAGTAGCGGCTCTGACGAACGACATGGTGGTGAAACAATTGGTATTAAGGTTTTATTGATTCGTGAAATAAGCAAGAACAATAGGCACATATACAAAAAACCTATGAAGTTATACTTCACAAGGTAATCATTACATTAAACCAAAGAAAACAATAAATTCAATGAGAATGTTAGGGTAAAGAGACTAAACCCCAAGTAAATAGTGATCCATCTGAGGCCACAGCCGCAGTATGCTCTCGACCACAAGCAATGCGCAACCACCGCACATTAGCCCCAGCTGGGCATCCAAAAAGCTCAGGCGGGAGCTGCTTCGGGATCCTCAATTGACGCTCTTTCCCATTCCTACCAGTTTGCCCACGCTGGTTATATCCCCACACATAAATTGCACTCTTTGCCGGAACACTTACGGGCCGGGACTCTCCAAAAATATCATGAATGTCCATCAATTCCTACACCTACGAACCTAAGAATTCAGAAAAGAACAAGCAATTCATATCAAAATCAAAAAATTCACAAATTAATCTCAGAAAGAAATGAAAATGGAATATATTCAGACCCAAAACGAAACGGAAGACCAAGATTTCAACAACGGAGACCAAAATTATCCAGATTATTGACCAGACAATCCGACTTGATATTCCAAAATGCATCAGTTTGATCACTCGCAAAATATAAAGGAGAAAAAGAAAACTGAAAAACACCGATTGAACTGCCAACAAACCACTCCCGGATCAGTCCCCACGTATTCCTTTCCTTTTCTTCGATACAAGAACACCAATCCAAAACTTTCCTTTTTCTCTTTCCTTGTTCTGTATATTCTGAAGGCGAAAACAACAAATATTTTCCGAGAAAATGAGAGAATTGGGGCGCAGATTGGGTTGGGTGAGAAACAAAAATGTTGGATGGAGCTTCGCCTCCGAAATTCTGGGGGCGGGTATGCTGTTGGTGTCCACGAATCTTCTAGATTCTCACCTAACAACGGAAGGCATCAGAAAATTACACAGCCGGCCCTCGGGGCTTTGCGATATTGTAGCTTTCTCCCCCAAATATTACAGAATTGCACATTTGCCCTGATCTTGGTTAAGCTCCTCTGTTATGGTCACGAACACATACAATAAGTCCGTGATACTAATGTGGCGTTTATTTTTTGATTTTTTATTTTTGAACTTTTTCAAGACTTATTTTTGAAATTTTTAAAAATAATGAATAAAAAAAACTAAAATATTTTATTTTTTTATTCTTGAAAAATCATATTTTATACATAGAAAAACATTATATTTACCCAACAAGAAGGAAATCTACAACACTCTCTACCTAATATTAAACAAATAAATAATTTAATACTTAATATTATTTAATATCAAATTGAAATAATTTTATATTTAACATTAAATAAAAAACAAACGTGACTCCTATAAGAGATCGCACAACCAACATCCCTAATAGTTAATATTAGGAAAGAAATACTCAAATGCTTTCCAATTATAATTTTTTATATTTTAAAATATTTTTAATTTTTTAACTAAATTTTTTTTTTTTTTTAACTAAAATATTTTTCTTATTTTTATTTTTTTTAACTAAAATATTTTTTTAATTATAGGTTATTTTTACTTGCTCACTTTGTATATTATTATATTATAATAATCTATTTTTAAATTAATATTTTTTAGTTTTTTAAATCTTTTTAATATTTTTATAAAACAAATTAGACATTCCCCATTGAGGATTGATCAAAATATGTAACATCACCCTCACAAACACAAGGCAAGTCGTGGCCTATTTGACTAAAGAAAATATATATTCTGAAATTTAATATAATTATTAAAAATCACTAGATCTTGATAAAAATATTATTTTTAAATAAAAGTAATGTTTCAAATTACTAAAACTATATGATATATTTTTTTTCAAATGTCCTCGAAACCAATTTCAATTAAAACTACGATTTATAAAGTGAATCTAAAACCATTTACATAACTTGTTGCAAAACTTTTAAGATTAATTAACTTAGAAGACAAAACTTAAGCTCTTTGAAGGAGATAAAAAGTTTAGAATTACTATTAGATTGAGGTGACCATTTGTTTTTTGGTCGAATAAAAAAAGCGAAAATTTATGTTTACGATTGTTTTTTTTATTTAATATTGAATATATAGAGTATAGCAGTATATATATATATATATATATATATATATATATATAAAGAGTATATATATATATATATATATATATATATAGTTTAATGCTTAATAAGATTAATGTAATTAAGTATTAAATTGCTTACTTTTTAATATCGCAGAAATGAATAATATAATTTTTCAAGAATCTTAACGGGTTATTTCTCGGCTTCCGTCTCACCCCACCCCATCTCACGAGCATCGTTTAATTTAATTGCACTGGTTTTTAATTTAAATGGCATTGTTATTCTCAATTGCCTCTCGCCCGATTATATTTTAAAAATATTTTTTTTATTGTTTTATTTTATATTTTAATATAAATTATTATTATATTTTTTAATAAATAATTTATAAAAATTTATAATATTTTTATTTTTATGAAATATATTAATTTTAATATAATAAAAAATAAATATTAAAAAAAAACAAAAATCAAAATGTAAAACAAAGTACTCCGCTTGAGAATTTTATCCCCACTCAACTGTCTTTCCCGCTCTCATTCTCGCTTAATTTTTTAAATGTGACAATAAGAATTAAAAATTAATGGTCGGTAGGAATGGGGGGTCGCCCTGCCCCGAACCCCCTCCCAAAATCTTACGCAGTTGGCAGCAAATTCTCCTATTAAAAGAGGGCTCGATTGAAGTTTTTTTTACTTTGATGATGTGACTTTTTTGAATAAAAAAATTCATATATTTTCATTTTTGCTATTGAGAACTTTTTACATAAATTTCAGTAATAAATCGTGAAAATTTTAAAAAACAAAGAGTTAAATACCGAAAGCTATTTAGCTTTCAACAAAAAATAAAAAACCAAACATCCTCTATGACTTTTTCTATTTAGCCAAAAAAACATTGTTAATAGCAATTAAAGTGAATTTATTTCAATTTAAATATATTGTTTGAAAGTAATATAGTGTTTTTTTAGAAAAAACGGTTGTAAATGTAAATTTATTACAATGTGGTGAATGACCGACCACATGGAATGGACTTCATTAATTGTGGATGGCCACATTCAATAAACCTTCATTACTCTTTATATTCCTATTTTTCAAGGAATTGAATAAATAATTTGTTTTCATTTTTAATGTTTTGATTAGCTTAGGAATCTTGCATAGGGATGATTGTTAATTTTCATTTAATTGTTTGATAATACTAAAAATTGGAATGAAAAAAAAAAATTTGACAATAATACCTTAAAATTTTTAGAGCCTTAAAAAACGTCATTCATTGATAAAATATTTTAATTATTCTTCGTTGTTTCTTGGTATTTTTAAAATATTTGTAAAAACGTCTTCCATAGGATTAAAATAAAATATTATAAATTAAAATTATTTTTAATATATAAATAATTTTCAAAGTATTTTCGGTTTTTAGAACTATTATTAAGCATCTTTTTAGTTTTTATTTAACAGTTTTATAAAATGGTTTTATCAAGATTATAAATTTAATAATAAAATCAAATATTAACGCATTTTCTCACAAAAAAGGTAAATAAAAAAATTCAAAACACATAAAAAAAAATACAATTTTTTTGGATTTTTAATCACGTACCTTTCATAAAATCCTTTAAATTACAAATTAGAATTATGGGTCTCATGAACAAAATGTTAGAGGTAAAATAGTAATTTTAAGTTTAAGTCAAATTCCAAGTTGTTTACTTCTATATCAAATCTGTAAGAAATCATCATCCAAAATCAAGCTTCTAAGATGATACCTTTGATTTACAGCTACTAAAGGAGGATTTAGGTGATTTAGCATTTAGTCAATTAAATAAATTTGTTTTTGGAGAAGAAAAATTATTTTATAAAGAATAAAGACATATACTTGAAATCCTTTTATAAAAAAAATATTTTGAAACAATAAGCATTTAATTAGATATGTGTGGACATTGTATTTTGACTATGATGCGTCTTTTACTCAAAATACAAGACTCGTTTTGTATTTTTTTTTTTAAATCATTTTGAGAACGGTTTTGGAATTGCTATTTATTTTATTTTTATTTTTAAAAAAGAAAACAAAATAAGAAATAAAATCCTAAACATGACTTTTAATAGGAAAAACAAGTCTATAAAAATCAAGTCTATCAAAGTTATCTATTATAAGGTATTTGCAGAATAAGTCGTAAAGACTCTCTAAAACCCCTGAAAAGACTGTGGGTCTTTAATAATTAAGCTAAAATACCAGGACAATTGATTTTATCAAATACGGATAGCTCAAAATAAATAACAATGGTATATATATATATATATATATATATATATATAACTCACTAAGGTATAACAAACATTAAAAGTGATTAGGTTTAAAATAATAAAGTGACGCGAGGGCCCGCATTATAAGCCCAAATGCCAGCTTTAGTGAGTAGACACCGAGCGGCATTTCAACACAATAAATTTCCTGTCCTTTAACGATATCCCCAAACATAGCCCAAAACGAACCCAATTTACCCCTTGTAAGGCCACTAAGAATATAATCAAATTTCAAAACAGATCTTCGTGTTGAAAAAGAAATACTCAACTTCCTAATTAAATCTCCACCTCAATTAGGAAGCAAGATATTTTATATTATTGTTCATCAATTATCCCTATTAATCTAAGCAATCGATAAAGAAATAAAAATCATTCGCCAATGGAAGAAATATTCAGATCATCATCCAACTGGTGAAAGCTTATTACGAATATCCATTATAAATATCGTCATCTACTCCACAAATAAGACGACGAACAAAATTCATTATCTAAGCGCTTGATTTTATCCATCTGAAAGAACTAACGAAGATCTGGCATAAAGAACGACGATCCCTACCAAATTTCTTTTTTGTTTTTATATTTGCGTATTTGTTCAATATTCGTGGAAATGGGCCACAGATCGAATCTAATAATTCCAATAAACTCCAATCCAATTTCGATTGAGTAAGCATCATAAAAAAGAAACCAAGAAAAAAAGAAAGTGTGTAACTTATGACGAATCAAGAACATTATCAATAAACACCAAAGTTGGTGTAGTTATAAATACAAGATAATCATAAACAACTTAATACTCAATTAATGAACACTTAATCAATTATTAAAAGGATGCAATATATGTTGGGGCCACCACCACAGCCCGTTTGGAATACATTGCTCGAATTAGCTCCAAAATATCTCATTTTATTGAAATCATGGAATTAATAATGTGTTATTGGAATTTTGAAAACCACGTTTGAAAATTTGGAAATTTGAAGCTTAAAATAAAATTTTGTCAAATAGAATTGAGTCGAGATTTTTGAGATCGAGAATTGTGAAAATAAAGAATTGACTTTGGAATTTGAGGGCTGAGAACTTGAATTCAGGATATCGGAAAATAAAGCTTTGACTTAAAATTTAGAATTTAGAGTTATGATTTGATAATTTTATTAAAAGAAAAAGAAAAAACTTAATTGGAAGTTTTATCGTAATTTTAACAAAAGAAAATTGCATTTGGAGCAAAATGAACTTTTACTACTAATAAAAAGTATCGGATTTATTTGAAACTCATGAAAATTAGAATTAGAGAAAGAAAATGGAGAGCAAAATTTTTCAAGAATGAGGTTATAAATAAATTTTCTAAATGGACAAATAAATAACATCGACAAGCACTTGTTAAGGTGTTGGGATTTGCTTCTTTTTAATCTAAGGTCAAGGGATCAAAATGTGTCACATACAAATAATTTTTAATTTTCATTCAAGAGAAAATAGCATAAAAAAATCTATATAATAATGACATATGTACAAAGAGATAAGTGAGAATATTAAAGGAAATAAATACAAAGTAAAACTAAACTAAGATAATAATATAAACTATAACCCATAAACTAAAACCTAAGTATGAAATATATGCAAAATAAAACTAATTAATATCACTTGTAATAAACATAATTATGATATAAAACATCAAATAAGTAATGGAACATATGACAATGTTGCTTTAGGAATAAAAAACCCTTCCACCTTCATTCATCGACCACACCCTTATATATATATATATATATATATATATATATATATATATATATATATATATATATATATATATATATATATATATATAAAAGTAAGCCTAAATGAGAAACTAAAACAAATCAAGTATAGAATAAACTAATTAAGGTAAAACTGATTTCCACCTAATCTATTTCCTAAAATACAATCGTAAATATCTACTTCCTAAAACAAGCTAATTACAACAAATATTCCAATACCCTCTCTCAAGTTGGTCAACTGAGCCTCATACAACATGATCAACTGAGCCTCATTCAAACCCATGCCCCTCATCAACTGAACTATCCTCAAATGAGTACGTGGACATCCTCTCGCTCAGATACCGATCCACGCCAAGCATCCGAAATCTGGGTTGCGATGGGGTCAGCTGTGCACTATCAAATCCATCCCACACATCCATACCCTCCTCTCGCAACTCTAATTGTCTAAGATCCGCTTCACTGTGATGCAATCATCAAAAGCACCGATAGTCCGAATTAAATAGTCGTGGCGGATCGGATCACCCAGAGACCTCACGATAAATGTGAGTGCCCCGAGGATAGCGGCAAGGCTATCCGAGCCATCGGCGGCGGGAGGTGGAGGTGGTGCCCCATGTCAAACCGGTATCCTCCCGTAGTCAAAGTCGGGGGCCCGCCTATCAACCTCCGACCGAAGGCCTACGATCAGATCCTCGTTGCAGCCGACAACGGCAACAATCGCTTCACAACCTCTGCATGTGGATCCACCGCTTGATATTATGCACGTACACCTACCTCAACTCTAACCCAAGAAATGGTCCCTGGCCTGTCGTGAGAATCTTGAAGGTGAATCAAAACAAATAAAGTGGAGTCCATGTCTAAACCGTTAACGTTGCTATAATGAAATTGAAATAAGCAATCCATCACTATGCACAAAATTGCCCTGCACCGAAGCTCAATACTGACATCAATCTTGCATACCCTGAGAGGAAACCAAATGAGAGGAATCAATTCATCATGACAAACCGCCTTAAGGTTCACTGCATGCACCTACACGTAGGATGGGGAGTCCTAACTGAGAGGATCTAAACTCAACCTACAAGGTCATGGTGGCTTTAAAAGACAAGGGTAGGTAGTCTTTAGTGGGTCCTTGGGCAGAGCGACAGAATTCTAGTGGCACACAACCTCCTACATCGCCTCCCGAAGAGACGGGGCGCCCATGCAAGGTGGTCATCAACTCCACACATGCACTTCCTCGACATCCTGTGGCACTTGCAGTAAAGGCTCACCACTCTAACGCTCATGAGTCAAACTAAGTGTACAAAGGTATGTGTAGGTGCATCCGAAACCTAAATGACATCTAAATCAGAAAAGGCACACCGGTCACAAAAGTATCCTAAAATCTAGCTCTGGGTTATACAAATCTTCGAAGATCGGACTCATCAACATCAATATGTCGGCCACCTCCAAGATGCTCACAAACATGGATATAGCCCATCACTAGACCTTACTCCTAGTCACTAGCTCAGTCAAAAGGTTAGAGCAACAAGTTCCAACCTAAACACAACCAAGAGACACAAAGTCGACCGAGACTAGAGGTTTGGAGATATGGTTGGCATGTGCAGACCACATAGACATGCGATGTAAGCAATCACAGGAGAAAGGGTAGTCATGCAACAGATAAATATGCAAAGCGCAAGTATATCATCCATATCTACACATAATCTAAGTAAAGAAGGAGGCATTTAACATGATGTGGTATATAACAAACAATGAGAAACAAGTGGACATAACAAGATGAACAAAAATCAACCGGAGCAAAGTCAACCAACCAATACTAATGATACAACAATTAGACATGAAAGATACAATCGCCTAGTCAAAATTCCTAATAAAGTATACAAAAGCACAAAAGAAGAATATCTATCAATCAACCTATCAAATCTACAAGCATTTTCCTTAATTTGTATTCAAGTTTCGACCCCTTTATCAGTCTCTAACTAGTCTACGAGCCTTGTGTGGACCCCATATTTTTTGCTATTATGCGTTTGCCACTTAAAAAGACGAGACATGTTTACATTTTTGAAAAACCATTTTTAGATAACGGTTTGGAGTCACCACTTATTTTTGTTTTATTTTAAAAGGGAAAACAAAATAATAAATAAAAACTCTAAATGTGACTCTTGATAAGAAAATGCTGGTCTGGGAAAACCGAGTCTAGGTTCGGGGGTCATGTTACTTATCGGGAAGGTATGATGAAAGCATAGCACCCCTCTAAGCCCCTAAAGTCAGTCTCTACTAAACAAACTAAGGAAAATATGACTTTTGACTAATCAACTAATGAATACCAAATATAAGCAATAACAATACAAAAGCATGCAAGACATATATAAATAAATAATCAAGCAAAGTCAGATGAAAAATATGTACCGACTTTATTATGTTGTTGCTACCAATTAGGAAACAACAGCAATAAGAATAACAAAATACAAATTATTCACATTTAATTAAAAATTAGTTATAAATCATATGTCACCATTTATTAAAATGATACATGGAATGTCGTGGGTCTGAATTCCAAACTCCATTTATATTATATAAATTAACTCCAAAGCATTCCATTTTATACTTTAATCAGAATTAACCATGTTTAAATTTTTGAAGCACGTTTGAAATTGAAATTTTAAAATTGAAGTTTGAAGTTGAAATTGAAAATTTAGATTTTTGGGGACTTGAACTTCTAGAAATTGGGAATTTTCAAAATTTAAGCACTAGACAACCTAATCTTGAAATTAAGATTCGAAATTTGAATTTTAAAATAAGAATTGGTAATTCAAGTTTGAAATTTGGACATTTGAATTTTTAAAAATTGAGAAATGAAAATTTAGAACTTTAATTTTTGAAATTTGGGAATTTTATTAAATTAAGGGTGGGTGATAGTTCATATGTTAAAGAAAAATAAATTGAATTATTAAAACAACATTAACAACCAATTTAATTAAATAAACAAAAAAATAATATACTTGCAAGGAAAATAAAAATAAGACTATAAATTAAATAACTAATTAAATATAATAATAAATTAAATATATATACAAGACAATTAATTAAAAAAAATTACTATATAAAAGAAGAATAAAAAGAAAGTCAAGAAAACTTACCCAGATATACTCTGATCAGTCGCCTCTTAGTTAAAATTGCTCCAAAGCCGTGGATCGTCCCAAATCGCCTCAATCAAGATTTCCCCCAAAGCCATCAAACCTTTAAACTTTATACCACTTGTGACCCACTCAATATGGGGAATACTCATAATCTCCTTAAGAAAAATAAATTCTATGGTCCAATGTATTTTAAATTATATGTTTCTCGTGCCTTAATTTATTCTCAAAAAAATATTTAATTAAGAGTCATTAGGGTCTCCCACTTTTTTGGTGGAAAGCCTATGATTTCCCTTTTTTCCTCCTCTAAATCAAGGGGGAGAGGCCATATTTTATAAGGAAAATGAGACCTCTCTCCCTTGTCTACTTCCAATGTGGGATTGCCTCCCATAAAGGAAGAAATCCTAAGCCTTCAAATTTGGGGTCTACATAGATGTACAAAGAGATAAGTGAGAATATTAAAGGAAATAAATACAAAGTAAAGCTAAACTAAGAGAATAATATAAACTATAACCCATAAACTAAAACCTAAGTATGAAATATATGCGAAATAAAACTAATTAATATCACTTGTAATAAACATAATTATAATATAAAACATCAAACAAGTAATGGAACAATGAGAATGTTGCTTTAGGTATAAAAAACCCTTCCTCCTTCATTCATCAAATCACACCCTTATATCTCTCTCTTCTCTATATATATATATATATATATTTGTGTTTCAAGAATGAGAAATTAAAAAGTAAATGTAAAACTGGCAAAGAATAACCTAATTAAGGTAAAACCGATTTCCACCTAATCTACTTCCTAAAATACAATCACAAATATCTACTTCCTAAAACAAGCTAGTTACTGCAAATATTCCAATACCCCCTCTCAAGTTGGAGCATGCAAATTACAAATGCCCAACTTGCTAAAAAGAGACTCAAAGTGTTTACACTCAATGTGCCTTAATAAAGATATCAAAGAAGTTAGATCCAGATGAAACAAAAACATAAATGAATGACACCAAGATGCGATTCATTACGAACAAAGTGATAACTATTTCGATATGCTTCGTTCACTCATGAAACACCGGATCGGCAAAGAATATGCAAGGTCAGTTTCTTGGTCATTACAATACATTTTTATTGATCCTAACTGCGCCATGCCAAGAGCAACTTCTTTAACCATTTTAATTCACAAGCAATCATAGCCATAGATTGACAGCACGTCAATCAACAAACGCGGAAATGGCGTTGCTTTTTATTCTTCCATACTTAGTGAACTTCAAAATGAATATACCAAACTGCTTAAAGAATGGCGAAAAGAGGACAACCTCAGCTAAATCGACCACACCCAAAGATATAGTTGCAAATCGTTCTTTGATTGTAACATAATGCCTTGTCATAGATTTCCTTTGAGAAAACAAACAACTCGCAGGGCAAACTGCCAATGCTTTTCCTATGGTTGTTGCATGAATTAAGCCAACACATGTACGTTGTAAGATAACTCAAAACGAGTAACCAAAAGATAGATAAGTCGGCTCACCAAATGTCAATACTTCTTTGGATTAGATAAAAGAACTCCTTCAACCAATGCCAAAATATGATTTTGTTCGAGTGGAAACGCCGTAGGCTTAGCCCCAAGAAGACTGACTTCGAAAATAATATTCAAAGCATATTTATGTTGACAAATATGAATACCTTCATAATTACGAGCAACCTCGATGCCTAGAAAGCATTTCAACACTCCTAAGTCCTTCATGTGAAAACAATTGCTCAAATATTCCTTGAAGAGTTGCATGGCTACATGATCGTTTCTTGAGACTATGAGGTCATCAACATATAAAAGGACATTAATTTGTACCTTCCATCGAAGCAACGTGAAAAGAGAATAATTAGATTATGATTATCTAAAACCAAAACCATTTAACGCATTAACCAATTTTGTAAACCAACAACGAGGTGCCTGTTGTAAACCATACAAAGATTTCTTCAAACAACACACCATACCTGGTTTGTTAGAATAAAAGCCAAGAGGCATACGCATGTACACTTCTTCCTCTAAGTCACCCTGTAAAAATGCATTATGCATATCGATGTAGTTTAATTTTTGGTGCTCTTGCTAGTGTTAGGGGTGGGTCAGTGCGCCCATTGACCAGGTTTGACCCAAACCCCCATATATATATATATATATATATTAACTACTACAAATGCAACAGTTATACAAAAGCAATTACACAAAAAGGAGACAAAAAAGGATATCTCTCTCTGCAATTTTTTTTGTAAGAAATAAGTAGATTGAGTTGTGAACGATTGGGTTTACTCTAGTAGTACATTCATCGACCAAGAGCGTGATTATCGTTGTGGAATCTGAAGAAGAAGATAAGTAAATCAATCAGTTTTACTTATTTATCTGGAAAAATTCAACATTGGTATTAGAGCCACATTTATGATTCCATGTGAGAGATTTATTTGTCAATTTTTTTTGTTATTCATAAGAAGCATTTAGAACAGTTTTTTTTTTTTTGACAGAATTTTGTTTCTACACAAGTGGCCTACTGTTTTTTAATTTTCTGGTGTCAGAACAAATTTTTTTTTGAGTAGAATTTTGTTTTTTGCACAAATGTACCGATTTTTACTACAAATGGCACGGATATTTTTTTGCACACATGGCCTATCAATTTTTTTTTTTTAATTTTTTGGTATTTAATATTTCAAATTAAATTATTACATACCATTATATATAATTAATAAAATAATAGAGAGAAAGGGCTAGAGATTTAATAAATGTGTAACTTTGAATTTTTTTTGAATTCATAGAGAGGAAAATGTCTCGGATAAGGAGGATGTCCAATATTAGGCATTATCGGATTTCACACTGCAGGAAATATGCCATAACGAAGCAAACTCTTATAAGGAGACTTAATGCAAGTCAAAGGCTACGACTTCATTTATTACAAGTCAATCTCGCCGAGTATTGAATGCAACCTAGTCACACCCTTATCTAACATGTGAAGACTGTTAATAATATAATTCAAGTGATCATTTTCAACGGAAATATATTAAACGAGGAAAGTAAATATGATGCTCTATACAACACTTTGCCTCTTAATTATAAAGGAAGTCTCCATCTCATTAGTGAATATGGTGAAGCAAACAATTATGAGACTCTGGTATATCTATTTTTAGAGGCAAATGCATGGTATAATTTGACCAAATCCGCTATTTTAACTGAAAGTTCTAACCTTCGGTCTTCTAGAGGCAAGGCAAAAGGAATGTCATGGTTGAGGAAGTTAAGCACTATTGTGCTTGAGAGGGAGAATATTGTTGAATCTATCCCTATGAGAGAACGTTAAACATTAAAAAAATTTTGTTTGTTGTTTTGTTTAAATTAATTCATTGTAAATATGCTTAATTTATTTCATTATTGTAATGACCTTATCTTGTTTATAATGTTTATATATGTCATATGTTCTTTCATGTATATATTATAATATTTATACATGGTTATAATTGTGATTAATTGATATGAGAAATGAACTCGAAATGATTTGAATTGAGTTGCAAGATATAACTCATCGGTAGCATATAGGTGTTGATTGGGAACATTGTGAACTTTTGCACCTATGACTAATAAAGTATTTTAGTAATTCAATTCGACTTGAGAATTGATGTGTATATATTGCATAAGATTGTGATGCAATTGTTATGTCCTTTCTTGTAGTATTACATGATTTGGTGTATATCGAAAAGAACATCATAGCAAATCTCAATAGGGTGAAAAACTTAATGGTAGCATTATAATATATATCTTAAAATTCAATATGTTTGGAAAAGGAGTTCTCAAAGACCATTAATCTTTGAAATGGAAGAACCTCAAGCGGAGTTGAGGGTATACTGTAATGCTCAGTTTAGACGTGATTTAGCGCCTATAATGTTTGGAAAAGAAATATTCCCTTTGCTTTCGAGGAATCTTAGTGGATTCGATGAATGATGACTTGGTTTATGAATACCAACAGTACCATGCACATGCTATGTGGGTAGCATTAAGGGAAAAATTTGGAAGGACTACTGTCTCCAAACTAAGGCAGATAACTATCAAATTTGACACTTACAAAAAGGTCCCCAATAAATCAATGAAACAACATTTAAGGGACATGTCAAATATGATAATGGAATTGAAGTCCACTGGGCATGCCTTAATTGATGAGCAGCACGTGCAAGTTGTGATCCGGTCTCTCCCTCATAGTTGGGAACATATGAAGGTAAACATGACTCATAATGAGAACATCAAGACTTTTGTTGACATAACACGTCATTTGGAACTTGAGGATGAGCGCCTAGAGGCCGCTAAACTTGATGCTCAAGCATATGTGACAGCATCTAGTTCCAAGAATGTTCTTGAATTTAAGCGAAAATGAAATTTTCAAAAATTTAAAGGCAAAGGCAAGAGGACATTTGATGAGACTGGAAAGGGATCAGTAAAGGAAAGGAAGTTTCACAAGCGCTATAGAGAGAAGCGCAGTGGGAAAAAGGATAAGACGAAGATGACATGTTACAATTGTGGCAATATGGGTCATTTTGCTCGTGAATGGCAGAAAAATGGCATCTTATCTTACTCAACTGGCTGAAACTCTATTTATGATATTTTTTGTTTCTAATCTTTGTTTTGCTCATTGAAGCACATCCTATGTGGACCGTAGACTCAAGAGCCACGCACCTTATAGCTAGAGACAGAAGTGAGTTTGTAGAGTTTCGTCGAATACCGAGTGAATCACAGAAGGTTTACTTGGGTAATAATACAAGGATCGAGGTGAAAGGAGTTGACACATGCAAATTAGACTTGCAAGGAGACCGGATCCTTTACATACATGATGTACTACATTCTCCATAAATTCAACAAAACTTGGTCTTTGTTACTACTCTTCTAAGACTTGGTTATTGTTTGAATTTTTATGAAAACTCTGTTGACATTTTTCATAATACTGTTTATTTTGGTTGTGGACATATTGTGAATGGTTTTATTGTGTTGAACACTAAATATGTTGAATGTTATAGTGGTGTTTGTTTCTCCTTGTTTATTCAATCTTGCAATGATGATTTAAATGTGAATGTATGGCATGCTAGATTAGGGCATATATGACAAGAAAGAATGAATGGGACTTGCATTGATGGTACAGTAGGACGATCACAAGAAAGTTGAATTGTCCACTTGTGAATATTGCCTATAAGGAAAAGCCACAAAGCCATTTGGTAAAGTTTGTAAGAAACGAGAACTTCCTTTGCAACTTATCCGTTCCGATATACATGGACCAATGAATGTAAGAGGCGAAGACATAGTGCCTCGTATTTCATTACATTCATAGATGATTACACTCGATATGGTCGTATCTAAACTTGATTTCACTCAAGTCTCAAGCATTAGATTGTTTTATTCAATATATTAATGAGGTGGAAAATCAATTAGACAGAAAAATCAAAGCATTAAGGACCGATCGAGGCCATGAATATCTATCTGAATAATTTGCGAAACTGTGTAATGACAAAGGCATTTTGAGACAACTAACAACTCCTAAAACTCCGCAACAAAATGGTGTTGTCGAACGAAGAAATATAACTTTGCTTGAAATGGTTAGGTCAATGATGACACAAGCTAATCTCCCAATACAATATTGGGAAGACGCTTTGATGAATGTTGCTTATATACTTAATCGAGTATCTAGCAAATCGGTATCCTCAACACCTTATGAATTATGGACAGGTAGAAAACCTGATTTGAATTGGCTACATCCTTGGGGATCTGCAGCTTATATCCATGACACTTCTCATAAATATGGTAAGTTAGGGCCACGAGGAAAGAAATGTGTCTTTATACGATACTCTGAAAACTCAAAAGGTTTTGTATTTATTGGTGAGGATTTCCATGGGCCAATTCTTGGGAGTGAGTCACGAGATGTCACTTTTCTTGAAGATCAATTTCCTATAAAGGATGATGTTGATAAAAGTCATCATCTATATGAGATAGACGAACAAGGAAATGTAGGTACAAGTCATCAATTTGATGACATTCTCTCACCAGTATTAACAATCTGTTTCGTGGTGAGGAGCACAAAGAGTTGCTTGAACCATCTCAATTGAGTGGGAGATTTGAGATTGAGAATGAGCCAATTTTGATTGGTAGAAGCGATGATGATTCTCAATTACGAAGAAGCATTCGTTCTAAAACTCCCTGTAAGCGTTTTCAAATTGAAAATGAAGCTTACATTGTTACATGATGAGTCGAAAACTCATTGAATTTTTAGTCCATTTATCTGATTTTTATTACAATGTAATTGCTTGTTTTTATGCAGAAATATGTACTATTTACCAAATTTATATTTTGCAGAAATATGTACTATTTACCAAATTTATATTTTGCAGAAATTTATAGCATAAATGAAAATTCCAGCAAGGATCAGAAGTGCAAACAGTTCAATGGCCAAGGTGAGGTCACGACAGAGAATCGAGGTCGCGACGAGAAGTCATATTATACTAAATGAAAAGTTGTTGTGACAAAAGAGAAGTTGCTGAGACAGAAAAAGGGCTTCAAGGAAGGATTTCGTGTCGCGACACCGAAGGAAGACAACTATGGTTGCAACAGATAATTGAGTTCGCGACTATGAATGGCTTATGACTAAGTTTACAAGGTCTCTACCAGGCAATTTAAGGTTACAACAAAAATATAAGTTGGGGACTCCAATCAAGGTCGCGACCAAGTATTTATATTGCGACTACATTTAAGCGATTGGGACAAGAGCATAAGCATGAAGAGCAACCATTTAGTCGCAACATACTTTCTAGGTCGCGACCAGAAAAAGAAGATGAATTGATGGGAAACTATTGTGAGTCAAAAATGAGGTTGCGACAAGATGGGAAGAAAGAACAGTCGCGACATGCTTTCGAAGTTGCGACAGGAATTACAGTGATTAAAGAAACTACTTGGTCGCGACCTAATGTCCACGTTGCGACAAGAAAACAAACAGGTAAGTAATCGAAGTCACAATTTGCACAAGGGCAGAAAATTAGATATGATGTCACGACATGAAAGGGAAGTTGAGACCAAGGATCAAAATGGCTAACAACATAAATGGTGTCGTGACATAGAAATGGTGACCGCGAGAATGAGAAAAAGGGGAAAAACGGTCAGGTCGTGACAAAAATTGTGATGTGACATCAAGCTATGACAAGAGCAAAAGTGATAAAGGCACAGCAATTCGATTCGCGACATATTTTTTAGGTCACGACCAATAAAAGAAGCTGAATTGAGAGGAAATTGTTGAGACTAAGAAGTGAGGTTGCGAAAGGATGGGGAGAAATGATGTCACGACATGCTTTTAAGGCCGTGACATAGATTTCAACAAGGAAAAGAAACGACTAAGTCGCGACCTAAAACCTATGTCGTGACAAGACAATAAATAGACAAACAATTTTAAGTCACAACATGAAAAGGGGAGCTGTGACCAAGAATCAGTGGCTAACAAAAGAAATGGTATCGCAACATGCTTTTGAGGTCGCAACACAGAATGCAGTAGAAAGCAAGACAGCCAGGTTGCGACATGGAAATGAGGTCACGACACATAATTTATTAAGGGGTCAGACAAACGTGGTTACAACAAAGATCAACATAGATGGCAACATAAATGAGGTCGCGACATACTTTTGAGGTCGCAACAGGAATTACAGTGATTAAAGAAACTACTTGGTCACGACCTAATGTCCACGTCGCGACAGAAAATGTGAGACCAACAAATTTAGTCGTGATACGCGAAGGCTCAGGAACAAGCTGAATGATCTTCGCCCTGAGTATGACGAAGTAAAAGGCGACAACATAAATGATGTCAGCGACATCGAATCGAGTCCACGACACGAATGCGATAAGGCAAAGAGCGGTCGCGACATCGAATTGAGGTCAGCGACACACCATTCTGAAATAAGAAAGAGGGTTACATGACGAGTTCTCACTAAATGACTAACATGATCACAACAAAGAATTCATGTCGCGACCACTAATCAAATGCAACTGAAGAAACAAGTCGCAACAAAAAAATCATGTCGCAGCTCAACAATTGCAAGAACAAAGTAAAAAAGCGTTGCGGCAGTTTCCTGGCGAGGTCATGACGGACGTGGACTGAATGAGATTACTATGTGAAACACCGTTCTCAGTCCGCGACCTAAACGGAGAATTTGGTCCATTTATTTTAGGGTAATCCACCTGGAGCCTTGGAATCAGGCCCAATTTCTGAAAGTTATAAATAGGCGTATACAATTTTAGTAAAGTAGCTCCCATTTTTCTGAAACCCATTGTCTGGGAGAACGAGGAAAACTCACTGTATATTTTAGAATAGACTTTTCTTTTCTTTTCTTTTTCTGGATTTGAACCAATCATCTGTTAGAATGTAGAAGCTGGATTTAATTTTTCATTCTCTTTTCCAATTATGGCCTGGAATCAATGAAGTTCAAACAATTTTTGGAATTTGTTTCTTCTAGTGAATTATAGTTACAGTGGATGTTCTTGATCAATACTCCATTGTTGATTATGATTCTGTAATTGAGAAGCACAACTTCCATTGGAATGGACTTCTTTGTGAATTCTGATTTTTCTACTTGAATTGGAAGAATTTCACACGAAATTTGGATTTTGATTTATTTGATTGATGTTGTTTGCTGAATTGAGTTGTTCCCGATGAGTAAGTCACAGAATACCACCATCTCGGATTGTTTCTTGCTCTGATTTCCAAGAAACCCTCTAAGTGACACAGAGATGGAGATTCCTAAGAGCTCGGAACATTTAACTTGTGGGTATGCTAGACTATCATTGAAGAACTAAGGAGCTCTAAGAGTTCATTTCGATAGATGTCCTATTCACTCATAGTTGAGGTTGAAGGGAATTATTTATCAATTTAACTCATTAGAGATTTCACCTTAATCTGTTGGATAGATCTAGATCCCGTGTTAGCTGAGATATAATCAAGGAGAAGGAAAAATCCATCAAATCTAAAGGATGAGTCATCAACCATTTTGTAGAAGTTTTGCAATGACCCAGACTTGGTATGCAAGAAATCTGCAGTCTTAAGAAATAGGTATGAAGTATTGAAAAAGAAAAATACTCAGATCTTATAAAGAGTGTTTTGAATACAAGTAACTGATTAGATCATTTGCTTTGAAAGAATAAGGGACCTCTAATTAGTGAATAATGGAGAAATCCAAGTTGCATTAATAGACATCTTTGACAAATCCAAATCCAAAAAGCAGGATAGAAAGAATTAATGAATTAAAATGCAGAAATTGACTGTTCCACAACAATTTCATTTCAGTGTTTATTTCTAGCAGATATCTAATTCAGTCCAGTTTATTTGTTAGTTCAACAGTGTTTCATTTATTAAGGTAGTAATATATGATTATATTGTCTTTAAATTCCAGTTTTCAAACTATTAAAAAGAGGTTCAAATAGTGTGGATCTTGAGTAGTTAGGGTAGTTGATTTCAACATTCTTAGCCGATCTATATGGGAATGATATACGGACTTACATCCAATTTTACTACTTGTATGACCTGTGCACTTGCAGTGTCATAGACTAAACCCATTATTAATTCCAGAACATAAAATCAGTTTTATTCATTTTCAAACAACTCTATTCAACTTTGACATAGATGTAGAAGAATTGTAAGACTCCTGTATAAGTGTTAAATTAAGTGGTTTAGTCTATATTTTCACAGACTAACATTACACCGCAAGATGATGATGAACCTGAAACCATCAAAGAGGCACTTGAGTGTCCTACAAAAGAAAAATGGAAGGTTGCATTGGAAGAAGAAATAGAATCCATGAAAGTAAATCAAGTTTGGAACTTGGTTGATTTGCCGCCAGGCCGAAAGGCTATTGGGAATAAATGGATTCTCAAGATAAAACGTAAAGTGGATGGTTCTATTGATAGATATAAAGCTCATCTAGTGGCAAAAGGTTATACTCAAAAACAAGGTATCGACTACGAGGAAACATTTTCACTGGTATGCAGTTTACCTACATTCGGTGCTTCTAACTATAGTGACAAATTTAAATTTAGAATTGCATCAAATTGATGTAAAGCAGTTTTAAATGGAGAGCTAGATGAAGAAATCTATAATAGAACAAACTTTTGTGGGATTTCATTGTCAAAGGTCAAGAGCGCAAAGTTTGCAAGCTTCAAAGATCTATATATGGCCTTAAACAATCATCGAGACAATGATATCTCAGATTTCATAAGGTAATTTAAACTTATGATTTCAAAATGATTGATGAGGACCACTGTGTTTACGTTAAAAGGACTAGTGGCAAATTTGCAATTCTATCTTTATATGTGGACGACATACTAATAGCTAGAAATGACAAGGAGTATCTTATGGACATCAAAAGATGGTTGTCTACACATTTTGATATTCAAGATATGGGTGAAGCAAATTACATATTGGGAGAAAATTAGAGAAGATCATTCAAGAAAATTTTGGCTCTATCACAAGAGAATTATATCCACAAGATTCTTGAGCGACTTCCATATGAGTAGTTGCAGAGCTTTGTGGATACTCTGTGTCGAGGCGAGGCTTTAAGTCTTAATATGTGTCCTAAAAATCCACAAGAACGTGAAGAAATGTCAAGAGTTCCATATGCTAGTGTTGTTGGGAGTTTAATGTATGTTATGATGTGTACACGTCCAGACATATGTTTTGTTGTTGGACTTGTTAGCCGATATCAATCTAATCCTGAACGAGAGCATTGGAAGGCTGTCAAAAGGATTATGAGATATCTAAAGGGTACAATGGATTATTGCTTGGTTTATCAAGGGTCATAATTACGTTTGGTTGGATACTCTAATGCTGATTAGGGAGGAGACCTTGATCAACGCAAATCCACTTATGGTTATGTTTTCTTACTCAATAAAGGTGCCATATCTTGGTGTAGTAAGAAGCAAACTTGCATAGCTTTGTCAACAATGGAAGTGAATTTATTATATTAGACGTAGTACAGAAAACTGTTTAGTTCACAGGAGATTTTTGGAAATTTGGGTATTCGAGGTGATTGTGTTGAACCGATCACAGTTCACTGTGACAATCAAGTAGCAATTGCTTTTACTAAAGACCCCATATACCACAGTAGAACCAAACACATTGATACTATTAAAATTACAGTAGAACCTCTCTAAATTAATACGATAAAGTAGCCTGAAAAAATTGATAGTGTAGGAGGTTATTAATTTACTCGAACCTTCACCTAAAAAAAAAAAAATCAGAAAATATATCAAAGATATTGCGCAGTTAATCCATGCAAGCCTCGATAAATTCAGCGTCAATTTCCAAAGTTAAAAGTTGTGCTTAAGTTAATCAACAGAATTTTGAAATACGAGGTCGTGACCATGTTTCCAAGAAAGTTTTCCGGTGTGGAATATCAAAAAGTTCCTCACTTTAGATAGGTATTTTGTAAGAATATTGATTTCCCAAATATATTTTATCTATGATGTATAGTATTTTAGATTTATAAGGAATATTGATTCTATAAATTAATATTTTTACATAAGTGTTTTCTATTTTGCATTAAATAATAGATAGTAGAATTATTAAATTATACACATTCCACGGAGTCGGTGGATTGATTTTTCATTAAATAATGGAGGTTATTAATTTATAGAGTATCAATTTAGGGAGGTTCTACTGTACATTAGAGACATCATTGCTAAACAAGAAGTGACAGTACAATACATTTCTACGCATCAAATGGTAGCTGATCCATTAATGGCAATTCCAAGAAGTGTTTATCTTTGCATGAATCTCTTGATTATTGAATATAAGTATTAGTAAACATCGTTGAGCACTTGTAGTGTACTATTTTAATATAATCAAATCTTAAATTTTTTTTATCGACATATATACACATCATTTTATAATGTGTTTAAGTTCAACGAAGAAGATGTCACCTGGTCGAATTGGCTCACTCATGTGTCGCCTCTAACGTGAATGCATGGAAGTAGAGATGGGAACTTAAATGTTAGGTTGTTGCCTCATTAAAAGATATGAGATGAGGTTATTAACCATGCATTCAACAACCAATTTGGATTGATAAATGTCGATAACTTTGTGAAAGCCGGTGTGAGTTCTCGAAAATCTTTCTTTGAAAAAGAGTATTTTGAGAATTCAAGTTAAGCAGAAGCGGCTGAACTTAAGATCTGTATAAGTGTTTTCATGGACATCATAAAATAGTAAACACTACAACATGATTCATACCATGTGTGCTTTCGATCGAAAGGGTGATGGGAGAATGGTCCAGTAACCTCGACATGTGGACCTCAAAAGAGGTTAAGTTTTAACCTCATTATGTACCTTTATACTTTTTGCTATTATTTGGCGTTTTTACTTAATGTTTTGTTGTCTTGGCATGTTACTTATGATTATGATTGGTTCGATCTATGGAACATGTCTAGATAAGCAACTAAGTATAAATTGCAAATTTTGAGTAGAAAAGGAAAACATATACATTGTATTCATTGTTGTGATCTTGTCACTTGAGAAAAGTCAGGACTTGATTATGAATACAGTGATTTAGCACATGCTCTTTAAGGGATTAGAGATGTTAAAGCGTAAAATAGAGACAAATGCAGTCTCTTGCTAGTTAGAAATGATTAAATCTCGAATATTTCACATAAAATTTTGTAAGCTCTTATGTCATTCCTAACGGATGCATAGTAATGAGCTCACAATGCGGAGGCTTGCTCGCTAGGTCGCACGACCATCTACTAGTATGAATTTATTGCTTATATTGGAATTACGAGGAAATTTTTGCAATGAGGTCTAACCCCTTTATGCGTGGGAAATGTTAGGAGGGTGGGTGGTCGCCATTGGCGGGTTTGACCGGAAGCCCTATATATATATATATATATATATTAAGCTGCTTTGTAACTCTTGTGTAGTTGCACACTTGATTACACAAAAGGAGACAGAAAATGATATCTTTCTCTGCTAATTTTTTTGTAAGAAAGAATAGATTGGGTTGTGAACGATTGGGTTTACTCTAGTAGTACATTCATCGACCAAGAGCGTGATTGTCATTGTGGAATCTGAAGAAGAAGGTAAGTAAATCTATTTGTTATTCTTATTTATCTAAAGAAAATTCAACAATAGAACAAATCTGGTATTACCATCTTGTCTACCGATTGCAAGGATTTTGGTATAATCAATTCCTTCAACCTGCTTATTCCCAAGGATCACCAAACGAGCCTTGTAGCGCTCAATCATTATGTCTGCATTATATTTGATTTTGTACACCCATTTACAACTAATCGCTCGTTTTCCTAACATCAATGGCTTAATGGTCCAAGTTTTTTTTTTTCTAATGCTTGTATCTTCCTCTTCATCGCATCTTTCCATTGATCATCTTTCATGGCTTCAGCAAAAGAATTAGGCTCAACACCTATAGTAATGGCTGCTAAGAAAGCACGATATTGCATAGAAAATGTATCACAATTCACATAATGAGTTATAGGATAGGGACTACTTGAGGAATGCTTATGGACGTGTGAGTCTGCAGAGGGGCTCAATTTTTGCACTGTGTGTAACACATAATCTCATAGTAGTATTGACTCTTATCGCTGTTTGTGACCGCGTCCCAACAAAACATCACTTTGCTGGTTGTTCAAAGTGTCATTTCCCCCCCTTGCTACATCACCACTAAACTCCTCAACAGATTCCTCATTATAAGTTCGCCTCCCACTTCATTACCTTGTTCTTGGTCGCGAGCTCTGTCATAACTTCCTCTTCAACCCGCAGTCATCAGAAGATCATTTATCTTCTTTTTTGTTTTGGGTGTCTTTGGCTTTGTAAGGAAAATCATCTTCCACAAAAACAACATCCCTTGAAACAAAAAACTCACCAGAGTCCAAATCATATATGCTCCATCATTTCTTTCCGAAAGAATATCCCGAAAGACATTCCCTACGCCTAGCAAATTTATCTCCACCATGCTGATTGTGACCTGATATTGTAAGAATTAAGATATTTTTATATGATGGAGTGCAACCAAACAAAATTTCATAAGGTGTTTTTCCCTTTAACAAGATGGAAGGAGTACAGTTGATCAACTAAGCAGCTGTCAAAACACAATCTCCCTAAAATTCAATAGGCAAATTTGCTTGAAAGCGCTAGAGCATGGGCTACATTGAGTATGTGACGATGTTTATTCTGCATTAAGTGGGAGATGCCAACATGAGGTCTAATGTATTATGCCACTTTCAACAAAATAATCGTTTAGACAAGTAAATTTAGTTCCATTATCACTTAGTACTATTTTCACAACTCCATTGAATTGTTTGCTTATTAAAGTAAAGAAATTTCTAAGAGTATGATCATCAACAATAGTAAAAAAATAATATGCACCACATAAAGGAGTTCTATAGGGACCCCATAAGTCATAGTGGATCATTTCAAAGCATGAATCCTTTGTGTACGATCATAAATTCTCCTCAACTGTTTGCTCACAAACAAACCTCCACATTTCTGGTGCCATTCTTTCTAGCGGTAGCAACAACGATAACTTTGTTAGAAGGATGTTTCCAACCTTTGATGCCATAGTTTCAATTATCTTCCTTGATTGTGTTTGCTTCTTAGAGAGATTTTGCCTTGAAAGTAGTAGAGCCCTACGCATGACTCACTAAACTCAATAAAGCTTTCTGTTATGATCCTGTATAACTCAAAATTTAATAAAAATGGCGATTTATCTACAAATTGAAACTATTGTCAATTGTGATAAATTAAGTTACACTTCAAATCAGACACAAAAAACATTATTTAATTTCGAAGTGTTTATTCTATTCCATGATTCCTTCTTTGCGCTGTACCTCAGCCTCATCGAGGCCCGATCAAGCTAGACATCTGAGGACTTCTTTCCCGTATCACTCATCGACCTCTGAACTATATCTGCATGATGGCATTGGCTCCAGTGTCAATTATCCATTCCACTACTTTATATGTACCATTTAGCCTTCCTTGGTTGCTTTCTTTTTGTGAGTTCAACATATTAAGTAGCAAGCTCCATTGTTCACTACTTAATCCTCTTATTTCAGTTCTGTTTGCATCAACAACTTGTCTTTGAGTCGTGCTCTCTTGTGTCTGATGCACTACATTAACGACAGGTCTGCAAATCCCTTCACTAACCATGACATGCCATTATCTTAATCATGACCAGCCCCTCGTCCATTTCCTCGAGGTTTGTCTCCCCCACTAATCGTTGTTGTTTAAACTGTGGTGGTCATGTGGACTTATTTACTGTTGTTTGCCTCAACTTTATCATATTTTCATTATCGGCCTTTTGAGACTTGTTTTGTTTGAGCGAGTGAAAGTCAACACGCCTTTACAATTCTTTGGTTGTACTCATTACATATCTTGAACAATGTAGCATATCTTCAGTTAGAGTTGATAATTATTAAGTGAAACTTTATTTTGAACCTATTTATTATAGGTTTTGGTGAGTTTTGTAATATAATCGTCTAAATCTTGATTTCACATTAAGGTCCTACTCTTCTCTGATGTTTTATTGGCTAAATTGCATGAGTTTTGCAGCTGTTATGCATTGTTGGTCGATCCAAGCACGGGTGAGTCAAACTGGCATTAACGGATCGGAGACCGGAAGGAAGAATAGCGAGAAAATTACAGCAAAATGGAGCATTAAAAATTTGATTTAGAAATTAACTCCTGCCTGCTTCATTCACTCCCGGCCGCTATTCACCCCTCAGCCTTTATTCACACTTTTGGCCCAGCTTCGTTGTTTTTGTTACAATTTCTTGTTTCTTCCCATTTATATATAATAACTTTTAGTTTGTTTTTTGATCATTCCTATACACTAGCACATATATAAGCCTCGATGCAGCTGAAACGGATCAATACTTCAAATGATAGAAGAATGGTGGCGGCAGTTCTCTATTCACTTCTTTTATCCATTTGCCTTTTCTCTCTTCTAATTGCCAGGCATCATGAGGATGATTTCCCAGGGATGGTTGCTGATCCCTCACCATCTACCAGAGAAGGAGGCTACCCAGCGACAGTTTGAGTAGATTTTGGGTTCCCTATTTTAGCATGACGGAGTTATGGTATTTGTGTTTCATATCTTACAATCTGGGTTTAAATCCTCTTGGATCACCTTCCAGTTGGCTTGATGTTGTGTCCACGGGTTGGAGTGGATGCTTATTGCTAGATCGAGATCGAGTTAGTTATGTTTCTATGAGTCAGCGTAGGGTAGATCGAGGGGGCGTGTATTCACTCTTAGGGAACATTTATGCTTTGTAAATGCACTATTTTAAAGGAAAAATTTTGAGTTAGTTTTCAAAACCAATGAATAGTTTGGAAATGACTATAGGTCATCCTCCCGATAAGGAAAAAGGACACAGAGACCTCTAGAATTTACCTTAAGATCTTAAACCCATTGCTGATGCTTCGAGATTTCTTTTTCTATTTCTTCATTTAATTTCCAATCACACACAAACAACCTCATGTTTACAAAGGCCCCACATTTTATCATTACAAATCAACTGATTCTTATTTGATTCTTTACCACAATCGTTTATGCAGAAAACCCATCCCTTTGTTGAACTTACGACGCTATCTGCGATAGCTTTGCTTTCACGACAGTACAAGAGGAATTTAGGATACAATTTGTTGATTTCGGATCACCCCTAATGGCAGATCAAATAGTTATCGTTACCGGGATGTTTTCAAATGCATTGTGGTTGTGGAACACTTGTGATCTCAATATAAATCTTGATGAATTCTTTTTATATTTCACTTTGTCATTTTTAAGTTCATTTATTCATAAAGGAATTTGTTTTTTTGTATTTGCCACATTCTTGCTATGAGTATTTGACGAATTATAAAGCCAAATGGAACAAGCAAATCCTAAAGCCTCACGCAAGCTAATTAGGTGACTTTGTGGAAGGCAGAGAGGCAATCAATGCTCGAATTAAGTCGAGAAAAATTGACACTATGGAAAGCTTGATGAACAAGAGAATTGATGGACTTCAAAGTGGTAGACGAAATTTGACAACACACGATTACTCATTTCAAGGCTGAGCAACTCAGTGATTAGCCCCAAAACAGGAGTAGCCATTTTGGATGCTCATTGAAGAAAGTGCTCTGAGTTAATAAAACGGGAGCTAAAATTTGACATGGAATGATCGGCAAAAATTGCTGAATCATTAGTGATCGCTACGATTAATGACAAACACGACCAAAAACCCATTCTACCCTCAATATTATAGCCGTTGGAAGTCGAAAATCATACCCGTGAACCAACGATTTTAGAACTAAAATCAAATATTCAGCTGGGCATGAAAAATCTGAGAGATTCCCACACGATAAAACCACTTTTGTGTTGTTTTGAACTCCCAAGGGTGAAACAAAAATTATAAATATGACAATCGACGATTGAGATCCCGAGTGTGGCAAAAAACTGTTCGAAGAAGGGAAGAATTAAGGAGGAAAGCCAACCCATTTGTAGCAAGCCGCAGCGTCGCCATGTCTGTCGCCGTCCAGTCAGCGTCCTTACCACGCTCGCATGTCGGTCCAAGGTGTCTCAGGCCGCTACAGCTACTCAGATTAAGGTGAGATCTGCAGGCGCCGAGGCCGTCGACCGGCTGACCCTCTCTTCTCCCAGTCACACTTCCCCCAAAATTGGTGCAGACTGGAAGGGAAGAACGAGGATGTGGTTGACCTTGAGGCAACCATACGAAGCAGCTGTCGTTTTGTTTCTTCCCGAGAACAAAACGGCGATCGTTTACACATGTTTATTTTTTAACTAAAGTTCAAGCGAGTGCAGTTTGAAACATATCATTACAACATTCAGGTTTTGAAAGAGTACATCCAAAGCAGCATTGATTTAGTAATTCAACTAACGACATGATTTTGATATGATGATTAAAAAAATATTTATTACCAAAGCAAACGCGTTTGGCTCAAAAAGATAAAACGATAGTTTTGACCCAAACCAATTTTTCACAAATAATTACCCTACAAATATTTTATTAACTTCTAATTATTTTCAATTTATAATATTATAAATAAAATATTTAATGTATTGAAAAAATACCATAAATCATATTTTTTATTAGCTCAAATATTTTTATTACGCTTCTAAGTATTTTCAATTTATAATATTATAAATAAAATATTATTAATAAATGAAAAAAACCATAAATCATATTTTTATGAATAAATTAAAATCTAAATTTAAAATAATTTTTATGATGAGATAATTTGAAACATGACCAACATAAAATATTTTATTAACTTCTAATTATTTTCAATTCTTCAAATCATAAATAAAGTGATATGAATTACTTTTCCACATAAACACCAATATGATTCAGTTTGATTTTGTGGCAAAATGGCATCTCCTCAATCTGGGCTAGGCGGAAAATAACTAGCGGAAGGCATTAACCTTTGTCGTATCTTAGTTGGCCAATGGCAAGATCAGAATTGATCGGTATTGGGCAACCGATGTCAAATTTTGGGATGAGTGATGTGGAGTTTTGGGGCCAATGTTAGATTCAATTACCACCAAACTTTAATATTTGTAGCTACAAAATGATCAAGGATAAAATCAGAAACATTATTGTACAAAATGGCGTGAGATACTATGCAGATCATGAAATGAGCCGCAAAGTGGAAGCGAACATACGCTGACGAGGTCAGTTATCTATTGTTATAATTTCTATAACAAATTATTTTTAATGAAAATTTTATTTATATCTAATTTTATTTTTAAGTGATGATGCCATTCATGAATATATTCCAAAACGAAGTTGAGTGAATGAATTTATGATATTGTTTGAGTGCTTAAATCTTTGTGATAAAGTGGATGATTATACCGCTAAAAACAGCCCTGAGCCATTCCACTGTTTGTGAGGAACTCATGAAATACATATATCTCTTGACTGGATCAAGATCCATATAGCAATGCAACGATTAAACCTCAGGAAGGGATGCAGGAAGAAAAGCGGCTAGAAAGCGGACATAGGTGAGTCCGTGAGCCTAAGTAATTCTATTTCAGATACGATTCATGAATTATGCGGCCCGAGTGAAAGAGAAAATTTTTATGAGGAGCAAAACTCTGATTGGAAGAATGAGTGCAGGAAGGAGATGTACCAACTAGACATGTGCTAAACGTGTTGAAGATATGATGGAAAGAACAAGATAAAGTTCAGGAATTACTTCCGATGATAACATTATGAAAAAGTCTCACCTTGACGATTAAGACATTAGAAAAACATTATTATATTTCGTAAGATAGATTATGTTAAAGCATTGAAAAAATCTGAGTAGCTCGAACTGTGTAGCAGTTACTATTTGATTTTTATTTTAATATCAATTAAGTTTTGTCTACTCCTTATAATGAATATTCAAATTATCTATGTCATTTTAGTAGTAAAAAATATTTAAAATATCACAAACTAACTTGAATTTTCAATTAAAACACAACATAACATAATGAGAATGAAAACATATAATATTAAATAAGACAAAATCATAGATAACGCCTTGTCGTTATGGCGATCCGCAGGATGTGCAATGATGTCGTGGCCGAGAGGGCATAGTGGGTGTTCGAGATCTCGAGAGATAGCTACGATTGAAGTGTATAGATTGATCAAAGATTCCCTCCGAGCCTCGTGAGGACTTCGCCCGGGCCATGGTTCTGCAATCAGTGTAAGTGATAAAATTGCGGAAACTATTAAAACAAGTTCATTGCTCATCAACCGCTCAGTCCTCAATTATCATGTTGACATAATACAATACACACTTTCGTGATAAAGTCAAGTCTTCATGGCCTTGAGAATCGAGCAGTCCTGGATGATGGCAAGCAAGGCGACACCCCGAATGCAAGCTCTACATCCTTTGGTAACTCTCTGTTTTTCTGAAGAATTTAGTGAGCTGACTCTTGAGGATGCAGTGGATCGACTGGTGTTGCAGTTTTGGATGTTGCCGTCTCTGAAGATGTATCTATAATCGTGCCAGTATGGTATAATAGTACGAAGGCGCATCCTTCGCCAAGTTAGCAGCAGTTAGATGAGTGCAATATCTCATTTGTTGACGAGACGTTGAAAACATTCATATCCGCGATTGACCAGAAGCGGCAGAACGAGCGTAAATAAACCGGTCGGTGGACATGACTAGTATCATTCCGTGATATAACAATGGATAGTTTCCCACGCCCAATGCATGATTGGCGCCCTGTGTTAGAAGCGTTGAGTTGACGCAATTAACGACTAGAGATGTCGGTAGCGTTTTGGGATTTGGATCTTGGGGTGAAAATTTCTACTAAGAATGGTTGACACTCGATGGTTGTGAATTATCTATTACGCATTTTCTGTTGAAGTGGTCCGCCGGAATATCTGAGTGTCTGACATCACGAGTCTGACCCGTCATTTTGTTCATGGGATAAACCTCTTGTATTTGACATTTCTTAACTGCAAATCGCGATTGGCTGTTGGGCGTGTGTAGTCAGGAAGAAAGCGAGCCGACTTAAGCGAAGCGCCTGCGATAATGTTTGTTGTGACTGGATCCTCAGCGAAGTAATCATTTGGTGGGAGATGGCGCTAAACTGATCGCGATTCATCAGGTGTGCACTCAACGTTATCTACAGGCAGTACCTTGTGAGTTTGTCTTTTGACTCGATAGGCTGCGGCTGACCACGTGTTTCTTTCTTCTTATTTAGAAGAAGATCAGATATTAAAGGCAGAAAAATTCTCATTCTTTTGACAAATTGAAAACCACTGATCAATATTGTAAAATTAAGGGCGTCTCTGATTATAGATGTTTTTAGTCTTTGTCGTTTAAATCATTAAAGCGAGTGTTTCGTGATTTGTGAGTCGATACGATTATTATCTATAAGACCAACTTCATCAGCTTTTTAAAACCCGATGTGATGTGACAAATCAGCCCGATGACACAATCAAATCATCAAAACTAGATGTACCTTTTTATAAAGTTGATAGTTTGAAACCGTCGGTAATTGACATGTCAAATAATCGAGAACTTGATAGACTTATAATACCATTAGATGGCAGAGGGAGTGATCGTTGACATGTTAAATCAAGAAGATTTAAACATACAAATCAGTGTCGTTGAGAAATCGTAAATTATTTTAATTATTTTAAAATACATTTTTAAATTAATTAATATTGTAACAAAAAAAGCACTATTCAAGTGTTCAAAATATTTATATTTAAATATATTAGATTTAAATTAAATATTTATGGCCATTTTTATTTTTAATTGAATCTTATCTTTATTAATTAATATTCATTATCTGCAAATCCATTATAATGTATAGATATAATCAAATAAGTGCAGTGATGTAATTATTAAGGAAGAAAGATGGTGAATAGATTTAGGATAGATGGTTTTAGATGCTCACTGATGGAAGTGCTTTGGCCAAATTTTAGTCAAATCTGAAAAAATAACTTTTGGAGCGCAAAATAGCTTTATATCAACTTTTGCTAAGCTTCTTTGGAATGCTCTCACCAACTAACTGTGTTCCACTAGAGAGAGTGAATCAAGAGGAAAAGTCTAGTGGACCATGGGCGAGGAGCGGTGTGTTAGGCGTGACATTGAATGTCTTCCAGACATTTAGTCTTTGCTTTGTCTACCCATGGGAGAAGGAAACATTACACTGTATTCTTGTTGAGAAATAATGAAGATTAAAATTGTTGCCACCCCCTCTTGACTCAGTCTATATTTATCTCTGCGACACAGTAACAGCCTCTGTGAGGCCACTTGATTTGCTATGCCTGCCTGCCAAAAACTTCAAGACGTTAGTGGCCAGCACAATGCGAAACCTATGCCTGTCGACATTGAGTTAACCATGTTGCGTAACATGTGATTGATTTGATGGATGAACATCGAACTTTCTGGACATAACATCTTAAAACATAATTCGGCGCTTCAAACTCAAAAAACTGTTTAGAGCCTGACCTCCACCTTTTGTTTGATTTGTTGTTTTATCTTATTTTATTTTATTTTATTTTGATTTAGTTAATTTTCTTTTAGATATTAATTTTGAATTAATCTTGTTTTTTGATTAATTTTTTCTATTTTCCTCACCAAAATTTTACTGCAGTTTTTTTACGTGTTTATTTTTGGTCTGAAGTGAAAATTTATGACATATGATACTAGCATTTGTGAAATTCTCCAACACCTTTATGGGTTGGATTTTAATACACTGTGCATTATTTTGTCTTTTATGATATTTATTATATATATATATATATATATATATATATAATTTGTCACTCACACAGTGAAAAAATAAAAAATATTTCGCATCTATTGCAAATTTTCTTAACCTCTGTAGAATTTTATGACAATTGTTTTCTTCTTAAAATTTTTCATTCAGAACTCAATTTTAGCGTTTTTGATGCAGATTGGAAAACCCAGAAGTGTGAATCAAATACCTTCAGAAGAACACTTTTGAAATTATTATAAAAGTGTAATTTTCAAAATTCTATAACTGGTCACTTTTTTCCTCTCTTTTCTTCTCTAGCATTAATTGAAGCCCAAATGGAATGAAAATTATGATGACATGAAGTCTTATCTAACAACGACACATCTCATCAAGAGTGGCATTATTATCTCCTTTCAAATCAGGACCTTATTCAGATGATGGACATTTGGTTGGGGAAAGATCATGAAAAGTAACACTATATTCCTTTTTTATTATATTTGACAAACCATTTGTGATAATTCGTGGCTTGCTGATTCTTTATGTTTGTTATACTATACAGCCACTTGCAAAAATTGGATATACCAAGTGCGTATTACTCTTTTGTGGTTTGAAAAATTATTTGTAAGTCTGTTTTTCGATCATTGAGTGGTTCATGCCTGGCTGGGTGGATAATAAGTTGAACTGTGTTTCTTTTTCGACCATTTTCTTGCCTTTTAACTATTTTATTGTGCATCAGGTTTATTCGTCTTTGAAAAGCACTTCTTCCTAAGCCTTTGTAATAACCTACCTAGTTTAGTTGACCACCTTTAATAGGTTAAGGACCACCATGAATAGAAGAAGCTGATGTGTCTTCGAAATAAAAAGAAGAGAAAAAAGAAAACAAAAAAAAAAAAAAAAAATTTTGCACTTTGCATGTGACTTGAAACAGATCGAGGTAAATCAGAAAGCCTTCAAGCGGTACTATTATTGGTTGAGTCACCGACTTAGTATGCAGCTACATGGGTGGATAGGTGGGTTAAGTTGTAGATCTTGAAGTTTAAATCATTGAAATTAGAAGATGAAACGAAGGTTGATGATGAAAGATCCTTATGACTTGATTGCCTAAGCTTTAAATTGGTTGGGAATGTGATTGGATCACTATTACATGAACTTTGTGAATTGGGTCCTCGACCATTGCACCTAGCACAAAGGGATTTGTGAATAAGTGATCCTGATCTATTCAAAGTTGAGTTGTATCTTTGATTTGTGAAGTAGCGTTAGGAGAGTCAGGTTGGTAGTTTATTATTGAGGGTGATCAAACAACACTTAGTTTAGTGGAAGTCTCTGGTTGATTGACAAAGAAGGAGACTCTTTTGATACTCAATTACATATATGACGTGTTATCATGTTTCCGAGTCAAGTAGATTGGCGATCAGACAGTTTGAGTCAAAATATATCTTGAGATATTTACTTTTTTTAACAACACATGTATATCTGACAATTTTTGTAATAAACAGATCATTTACATGTACAAAAAGAACTGCAGGAAGTGGGTGTCAAAGTAAAAAATCTATACATATGCTCAGTCTGTTGCCATACAGCTCTTGCTCCTTACATGTCAATACAGTGTCAAGATGTGGGAATAATTGAAAGGGTGAGCACCTATCACGAGATGGCCATCATATTGATGTGGAATGTCACGTCTCTTTGTTTTCCTCTTCGATCCACTGCAGTTGAGCAGCGTGTTGGCTTTGCAGCTTGAGTGGGAACATAGGCCAGTGCGACAAATAACATGTCGCCGTCACAATCTTTTACATTTACTTTTCCTTATGCATATAAGCCTATTCTTATGTGACTTCTAACTCATCTCATATGCCATGTAGATTTTATCCTTTTTAGATTCTTATATTATCTGTTAATATTACTGTGTGTGTTTACAGTTTGTATATCTGCCTACATATTAATATGATCATAATCTAACCCAACATACATATACAATGACAAATCGGAACATATCAAAGTCATATCAAATGCATACAAGATCAAATTAGACTGATACACGCTTAATTCATTTAGTTATCGTTTTATTTAAATTTTCATTTTCCAAAGTGTCGCGACCCAGAATCCCAGAGCTTGACTAGATTGGTGGATCAGCGAAACTAGTTTACTCAGACATTTTCATTATCTTATCAGCGCATTTTGTTTTATGTTATTAAATTTCGTTTTCAAAATCGTGCGACTAAGAATCTGACGACGATTAAGTGAATTGAGCGGGAGCCAGTTTACTCAGGCGTTTTCAATTATCATTTCAAAACATTTGCTTAGTTTATTCCATGTAACTTTTAATTACGCGGAAACACTTCATTTAGAGACGAAGCCCATAACAATTACAATTAAAAAATGCATTTACCAAAAAAATGCCTTTACATCCAACATACTCATGCTATTATTTGCTTTTAACATATTTACACCTGTTTTTATCTTATACAACATGCATTTTCAATGCAATAGTTCAATTCACAATTCAATTTATGAGATTTAAGCATATACATAAAAATCTCATTTATAATCAATATTTGTTTTATTTCACTTTGTCATTCAATTCACATTTCGGTAGTTTCGTTTGATCAGTGCTATCTCATTCCCATTCATTCGGTTTTCAAATCTGCATTTCAATTCCATTTTCACCTAAGTATTATCACCAGAATATACTCGTCTGTATATTCATGTGATCGTTTATATATACTCATTTCTGTGCTCAAAGTTCACGATATCTTTAAATTCGTATCTATTAATTCGTATCTTATTAAGTATCTTCAGTTCATATAATAAATTTTACATACACTCATTCATGTGTTCCTATCATTTGTTATCATTTTACACGGTTATATGTGATAATAATCATCATATAAACAACCCATTATGTGTTCATAGCATGTGTACCACATGTTTTCATGTTTCAATTCGTTTTCATTTCATTTTCCACATCATTTTCATATTTCATGTTTCATCATATATTTTGTACTTCTACATTTCACATGTTTTCATTCCTATTACATGTGGCCTTTATATACTTATAAGTATAATTATCTATGAAATCCTGTGTCCACGTATTCTTATTCCTCTATGAATCTACTTTACTTAGGAATTGGAATTAATCCAATGGATCATCAAAGCCTTTAAGATTATGACATTTTCATGCCAAACTAGTCGGTTTACCCGGATTACAGAGAGACAGTTTGTACTACTAATTTTTCCAGGGTCTAACTCCATATTATTTGGCTTACTATCTCTTTGTACTCTTTTAGCTGGTTCTTGAGGTTCTTTATCCCAACTAGAATCTTAAATGGAACGCACCGAAACTCAAGTTACGTCCGAAACAACCCGGACTACTCTATGTTCAAAGTTGGAACCAGAATTTGGCTTGTACATGGTCCCATTTTGAGTGAATTTTTGAGCATAGGATCAGAATTTGCGATTCCTATTATATGTTTGATTATCCTTGAAGTCTATTTTAATTGGCATAAATCACTCCAAATAGGATAAGAAATGAGGAAGTTATGGCCAAATCGGCTAAGGTGGCAGGAAGCGAGCAGGTGTACAGTACACCCCTAACGTCTACCAGCACATTGGGTTACGGAAGGGTGTGCCAGTACATTTAAAGGTGTACCCAGTACATAAATATCATCCAGAATGTGTATTTTCTCACACATGTTTTGTGCTGGTGCTTTCTTTCACTGCATGTACTCAAACCAATTTCATCATTACCTTGGCAAAACAATTATACTCAAATCATCTTTCAATACATATCTTTTTCTTCAAAATCTTTCATGATTTTCTCCAAAAACAATTCTAATATGGGTCATAACCCATACTCATACAAATACACCAAGAATTTCTAGGGTTTGGTTTAACCCGACCATACCCTTTCTGGTGGCGGTAGGAAGTCGGCATAAGTGGAGGGTTCATGTTTACCTCTTGTACATGGGGTTTTACCCACCACTCTCAAAAATATTTGGGTTGGGATGAGTCACTGTCCAGGCCTGAGAAGAAATCAGTGCATTGAGAGCCGCATGTTGGGATGAACTTTTATCAAACCACCAGTTTTGACGAAGCTACAAAATTCATTGCAGGCAGGATCCATACTCAAGTTGTTGATTTCATACCTTTTTGAATCTTAGACTGAACTTCCCACTTCTCTTTTATTCCAGCCTTACGCATATTATCTTGCCATACGCTTCTTCTCTCTGCTTTTTACTGTTTTTAGTGCTCCTCAAATGAGACCAATTTTGAATCTTAAATCAACTTTTGAGTTAAAGGCCATGTTTGTAAGACAAGGAAAATCCATTTTTTGTTTTAAGTCTTCATTTTTGCATTTAAACCTTTTGGTTCTTCCACTTTTTTGAGAATTCAATTATACATGTTCTAATTTGTTGTAATCTTCCTCAAATTCACAATTACATATAATCTTGTGCTTTTATAGCTTTTATGTCCTAAAGTAGTAAAGACCACTTTGTATGTCTCTAAATATTCGTTTAAGGATCTCTAATTTTATTTTGAAAATTCATGTTGGCTTATAATGTGCCTATTGAATTAAGAAGAAATATAAGATATGTTTGGGGAATATTCAGTTGTTCTCTGGAGATAGTTATTTAGCAAGGCTTTGATGATTCTTACTTAAGTTTGAGGCATTGCACCATTCACAACCTTTTGAAATAACTGTTTTGTGTGAACATTCTATTTTATTCATCAGTTTTGTATTCTTTCTCTTTCTTTCTTTCTTTCTTTCTTTCATTGCTAAGGGACTAACAATGTGTGGGTTGGGGGTGTGATTAGTGCCCAAAGTGCTATTTTGAACCTTATTTATTATAGGTTTGAGTAACTTATTGGCATAATCATTCTAAATCTTCCGTTTGCACATTAAGGTCTATAAATATCACACAGTCGCATTTTGTGACTAATTTTGTAGTTTTGCAAGCTATTTGTGCGAAATTGTTGGCAAAGTTCCCAGATCTAACGCGAAAATTCGAAAGATCAAACTGGCATTCTTGATTCAGGAGACAAAGGAAAGAAGAAGCGTCACAACAAAATGAACCTGACAAAAATTTATGTTTGAGAAATTTATCACCTTTCATAACTATTGCCTCATTTCTATTCACCCATATATACAATTACTATATGGTAACACTAGTCGTTTTGTTTTAAATTTCTTTGTTTCTTCCATTTTTGTCTTGTAATATTTTGATTTTGTTTTTTTGGTAATTTCCTATACTATGAGCACCTATATAAGCCTCAGTATATATAAACTTTGAATCAATCACTTCGGCAATAGAGAGACGATGGGCTACAGTTTCCCCGTTGCTTCCTTTTCTCCCATTTTCTTTCCTTTTCTCTCCCTTTCTCGGTTGCCAAACATCCCTTGAGGATGACAACCTCAAGGATCAGTTCGACCTCATCCATGAAGATGAAATTTCTTGGAGCTACGATTTTAGATAAGATTTTGGTTTACTATTTTTTGCATGGCAGTTGTGGTGTTGTGAATTCCATATCTTACAATCTAGGTTTAAATCCTCTTCAGATGCCAGTTGATGATTATTGGCAAATCTTTTCAAGTTCCAGATTGATTATGTGCTGAATCAACTGAGTTGAACCAGTTGTCAGCTCTGCAGGTCATAAAGTGATCGAGGGACATCATCATTCAACTGTCAGGAAACATTTGCTCTTTGTAATGCTGTTTTTCAAGGCGATTTAGGGTTTAGTTTTTAAAAACCAAATGAAGATCTAGGTTTAGGTGACTATGGAGTCATCCTCCCCAGCGTGAGGAAAAAGGACCAAGAACACTAAATTTGCCGGATCTTAGGCAGTGGCACAGTTACTTCAGGATTTCTTTTCTTTATTTTTCTTCATTTTGAAGTTCAAATGCCGCACACAATAACCCTCTTATTTTGCAAAAACCCCACATTTTTATCAAACCACGAAATCCAAACTAAATTACCATTTGGACTTCCATATAAAAAATGTTTACAATACAGAAAGAAAATCATCTCAAATGTTTGACCTAGAACCGCTATCTTTACTTGATGGCTTTACTACTACAGTAGGAGGAATTTAGGATACAAATTTTGTTGATTTCGGATCACCCTACTGTGGCACGAATCAAAATGGTTCAGTACTTAGAATATTAGAGCGTACCATTCCATAAGTCGATTCATCTAACCCCATCAAAAACTGATGAAGTCGTTCTTCTTCACACCTCTTGTCAATTCTATAATATGAGCATCGTCACCTCCATAAACAGATTTGGTTTTGTTCTGTTTTCTAAGTTTTTCCCATATGTCTTGACCTCATAATGGACCTTCTGAGTGGGAGGCTCATTTTCTATTCTCTGCTTCGGTTTGATTAATTGAATATGCTTGTTTTCTGTGAAATCTCTCCTTGATGCCATCTAAGTTCCTTAGCAATCTCCATAATGTTATGATCGATGAATCAAACTTTGCCCAGCTCATGCTCAATGTTTTATAGTTCTTGTGCTCATTCATCATAAATTGTATCTTTGCATTTAGAACTTTGTGTGAGTAGTAAATATTCTTGATTGTAGATTTGGTGAGAAGAAAATGTGTGAGATCGCTCTTGTGGGGGTTTCATTCCATCATCTTCCTTCCAGTGATAATTTCCTCTCATCATAATCAACAAATCCCATTTTTAACAAGTCATTGCTTTTGGAATAAAAACCCTTTCTCATTTATTCACCAAATCATCACCCATATATATATATATGTATATATACCCTTCTTTCTCTCTTCTATATATATATATCTCTCTCTCAATCCTCAGACTTAAGTTTTTGTTATTGGAATATTTGTTGTATATTGCTGGAATTTATTGTTTAGGAGGAAGTAATGTATTTATGATTGGCACTCTAAAGAAATAAGTGCTTGGAATCTCCATATATATATATATATATATATATATATCTCTTCTCCATCATAATATTTTAAAACTAAGAATGAGAAACTGAAACAGCCCATATAAAATCAGCAAAGGATAACGATAATGTAAAACGAGTTTCCTGGACGATCTCTGGCGAGTTAGTGAAAACACCGGCATCAAAAGCCTTGAATTTTGGCTCCAAAATGTTTTGAGATTTGGCTATTTACTTCATCACATCTCAAAACTGATGGCTTGTCTAGAATTTTAATTTATTCTGTCATTCTGTTTTACTTACTGGTTTTGTTTCAACTAATTCGTCATACTCTGCTTAATTCATTTATGTCAACTCAAAACCTATAAAATATTTATTAAAATTTATGTTATATCAAGCTAAGTATTTTAAGTCAGAATATAGTTTCTTATAAAATATTTGGTTAATTAAAATATTTACAGGCTAATAAAATAATTAGAGCTATATAAAGTAAAAATGTTATTTTTAATTCGTATTTTAAAGTATTTAAAAAAATGTTTAAAATAAGATCTGAAACGATTTTTCATTCATTTTTGTAAAATCAGCAGAGGTGTTTTATTGAGGGTGGGGAGGGCTTGGCGTGGCGAGGTGGGGTGATCGCGAGATGGGATGGCGGCGGGGGTGGTGGGATTGATCGGCTGGGAGATGGGCCGGGGGGGCGTGAGTCGGCGAAGGCCGGCGGGAGGGGGGGGTCCGGCGGCAGGCGGGGATGGGGAAGGGGAGATCGGCGCTGGGAGGGGATGCGGCGGGGGTGATCGGCGTGGGAGGAACACGACCCACGTGATGGGGCACCCGGCGCCGAAATGGCCCGAAGAGGTCACTGAGAGTGGAGGTGGCATGCGGCCGAGTGGTTGGACGGCGACAATGAGACCTGAGATTTTGCTTCTTCCTTCTTTAACCGCTCAGTCTGGAATCAGTGTATGAAAATATTGGTTTTTGCTATTTACTCAGAAATAAATTATATCAGTTTGGGGTTCGATGCATTCGGATTCTGTTTTAGTTTGGTGATTTGCAGTATTGATTCTGTTTGGAGATTCTGCTTTTGTCATTGGTTTTTGTTATAGTTTTCTTTGACCATTAAAGTGGAGAATATCGATGGAGTTTAATGGCGTTTGGTGATAACGATGATCGATATATTCCATTCGATTTTGTTGATCTTTGTATATCTCCAAATTTTGGCTCAAAACTTTTGGTATTGTTGGTTTTGTCAGCGATGAAAATGTTTTAAACTCACGTTTGTTGTCATGGATCTTCTTTTCCTAAAGTACAATAATATCATTTACTAAAAACAGCTAAAAAGTCAAAACACACAAGGTTCCATGTGACTGACTGTGCCCCCTGGGCCAACCTTAGCCACCGAGTCGGGTCAATTGGTGTGGCAAAAATTGATATATTAATTTGCTGAAAGTATTGGGAGCTTTTGACATTATTATATAATATGGAAATTAGCCCATAGTCCCCGAATGCAAATTCGGAAACAAATGGATGATTCTTGCCTGGTACAGTGTTTGCAAGGGCAGGCTTTGTAAATCCAAACTGATCTGTTTGCTCCGCGTGGTGAAATATGAGGTATTCTCTTTCTCTCTTAATCTCTGTCTCTCTGTCTCTGTCTCCCTCACCTGGCCCATTTGTCAATTCATTCCTGTGTATGACTACCAAGCCCACAGTTTCCAGTGGCCTGGACCCTGTTTAATTTTTTGAGCCATTTCTTCATTTTTCTAATGTTTTCTTCCCTTTACAAAATCTGAATGACCTTGTATTTATTTTTAGAGATTGTATGGAGCTTGTGTTTTGATTAATTTTATGTTATATATTATGAGGTTTTTGGCTGTTCTTGAATCATTATTGTGTTGCTTTCCAAACAAATGAATGAAATTTTTTTTTCTATGTTTGTGTGAGATTATAGGGAATAGAATGGAGATCCTTCAGATATGATTTAGGTAGGACTGATTTTAAAAACTGGAAAAAAGAATAAGAGCATGCTGGGTTAGCAATAGTTCTCTCCATTCACAAAATCCTTTAAAAATATGGACATTTGGTGAATATTTAACTGTACATCTTGGGAACTGTTTTTTCTGATGATTAAACTAAACAAAATCAGATGAAAATAGTTTGATTTTTTAAAATTAGAAACTTGGGTTATGATCTGACAGAGAGTATAGTTTTTGAAACTGTATCATAGCCAACTTTAATTTAATAGGATGAGTTTCATTTTTTTTTCAGTAGAACAGGGTGATTTTCTAAAGAACTGCATGTTGATTGTTGAAAGCTATGAATATTTTTTAGGGAAAAAAAATATATTCATGTTCTTCTGGATTGTTAGACAGAATTTGTAGAAAGTGTATTTTACAAGGTACAGATACACCAAGTCATGGCTCAATCAGAAGGAAGCAGCCCTGGGAAGAAGCTTATTCAAATTGATATCAGTTCAGACACTGTGTGCCCATGGTGCTTTGTGGGCAAAAGAAATTTGGACAAGGCAATAGCTTTATCAAAGGATCAATTTGATTTTGAGGTAAACTTCCTCAGTTTTTGTCTTCTTATTTCTTTACTCTGAATTTGGGTTTCACTTTGATTTACTGTCATTTTTAATTTGCAGATTCGATGTTTTCCCATTTTCATAATCCTTCTTCTCCTAAGAAGAAGAGTTAGTAAAAACGAAGTTTTACAAGAATAAGTTTGGGCCTCGTAGTGAACAAATGAAAGCTCGGATGACGGAGGTTTTCTTCTCATTATATAAATTATTTAAATCGATCTTATTGGCTTGCAACTGGAATTGACTTTGATCTATTATTATAATAATAATGTTTTGATCTATAAATTGCAGATTTTAGGAGTCTCGGCCTAGAATATGACATGTCTGGACTCACGTAAGTTGAGCATAATCTATCAAAGACCACTTTATTTTAGATAGGGAACCAGGAAGGGTGCACTTTCTGTGGATATATCATTAATTTTCCGTTATATACAGGGAAATACTCTTGACAGCCATAAACATATTTGCTGGAAAACAAGGTGTGACAAACAACACAGTACTAATGGAGGGCTTTTCAACTACTAACTCAGGAAAAGTACATCAGTGACCAGTATGTGATAAACTTCCTTTATTTTGTTCATCATGTTTTTGTCAGACAATCAAATGTTAATATCTTTTAGGAAAAAATGGTGCAAAATTATGATCCTCTTATGTTTTCCTAGACAATGAGGAAAATAGAAAATTTTGGATTTCTTATCCACTTTGATAGAACTACTGATCCTAAAAATCAAAATATTTCCCACTTCATCCTCTTAGACAACAACAGACTGAGTGTATTCCTTAGTTGAACCAACCTTCATGTTGTACTTTTAAGGTCATAATCCTTGTTCAGCTACCCAAAAGGCAAAGCATAAAGGAAAAAGAGTGTCCATTATATTTTTGCTTCCTATTATCTTCATGTTAGCTAGGCAATTGTTGGTAACTTTGAACTTTGGTTCTCTTAGTACACAGCCTGTGTACTTGAGCTGTCCCCCCCTTTTTTGGCACCTTTAATATAGTATTTCTTTTGCATAAGAAAAAGGAAAAATGTGAGTTATGAAAGTTCAAAAAATAAAAACGAATCATGCATGAGAGCTGCTCTTGCATAGTCCTGGTGGAAAGGATTGTTCTTTTTTCATCTAAATTGCACATTCCTTTGATCTAGGGTGGACAGTTGCAACCGAACCATTGTCAGAAAACAAAATTTTTTGTTGTAATACTGACCATTCAAGTGAGTGGAACGTAGCTAAACAGCTAAAGTTGACTGGAATACCCCATTCATTGAGTTTGCCATTTATTCTGGGTGCTCAGACTGCTTACCTTCGGCAGGAGTAGAGTTATTAAAAGCATTAATCAAGTAAGTCATCCTTCATGAAATTAGCTTGACATTGAATTGTTTGAGTTATGACTTAAGTATAGCTGAGTTTGATTAGCTTTCCAGGATGTTACCTTCCAAAATATATTGTTTACATTTACAATCTGAATACAGGGAATTTCTTGTGGAGTCCACTAAGAAAGTTGGGGTAGAAGGAGCAGCTGAATTCCTACAAGATCCCAACAATGGACTCAATGAGGTTTTTACCCCTATTAATTCCTTCATACACCATTTGATAGCCAAGAAAACATGATAAAAGAAAGAAAACTCAAAAGTTTAAAGATCAAGGGTGAACTGTTGATATGGCTTTATTCATTGATATTGGCGATAATGGAGCTTCATATCAAGTTTTCTATTATACTCCTTTTTTGGTTGCCAATGAAATTCAGGCAAGAAAAATTAAATCCAAAACTGCTGTTCTAACTCCGATTATATCAGAAATTCCTTCTTTCTCCGTGTTCTTGGCAATCAAATGGACCACAAGGTTGCTTTATTGACAGTAATTGACTGATATTGTTCATTGTTCATTGTTGTCAAATCAAGGTTGGAGTTTAGAAGTACTCGACACACATTTCAGAGTTCCATATTGTGATGCGTGGTGCAATATCACGATCACTAACTCATAACCATCGTTTGAATTCTATTTCCTATTCCACTGGCAAGGCTTCTTTTGGCAGATCAATGCAGGAAACAACAGTTGGTGGTGGCCAACCCTGAGGTCTTTCTGAGAGCTTTTCAAGCTGCTGCAGTTTAAAGTACCATACCTGATAAGACTGTTTCAAGAACTATTAACAAACAGCTTGCTTTCTATCCTGGAAAATAAAGGATTATCAACATATTCATCATGTTCTAAGCATATTTTATTGTAATTGTAGAGCTCTGAGACTGATCCATGGAGTGAATGCTATACAGCATAAATGAAGTTTCGGTATGTCTATTGAATCACATAGGATATAATAATGTGCATGGAGAGAGTACACCTTACTCATAAAGTATAATGTATGATTGTGAAAGAAAAGGGAATAAATGAACCATATGGTCTATTAAAGGTAAAGCTCAGGGGCTGTTGTCTTGTGAGTTACATGCTTTTTAACATAAGCGAAATCCCAAAAAGAACATGACGGGTTACTGGCTTTTAATTCATTCATAGATGATACACAATATGCAACAGGAGTCTTCTTGTTAAATAATTCAGTACTAGATACATTTTGAACTCATCATTTTGAGGTTCATGTTGACTGCTTTATTTTATTTCATTCGTTTGGTTGTTTTGGGTGGTAGGTGGAAGTTGATCTCTTATGGTCATGATATAAGAGTGACTTCCACCGATTTTATTAGAAGGAGCTTGAAGGTGTCAATTTCGTTACTCCTGGGTTGTATTATACAGTGAGCAATCAATCAAATACAGAAACATCATTCAAATGATAAAGCTTTTGAGCAGTTAAGAAGTCTTCTGGATTAGAACCTATAACTGTGCTTCAATGTATTAGATAAGCTGTTTAATGGAACCCCTCTGACAAGTCTAAACTTGTGTTTTAGTGACTTGTCACCACAGATCTGGATACAGACCTATATGTCAGCCAAATTCCCGTTTGGATTTTGTACACCTTGAAGAACCTTTTTATAGTGACCAATGTCCAGTGAGAAACCCATTAATTATGAGAATTGTACGTTAGGAGTTTGACAATATTTCTATTCATAATATTTTCTTGGCACTAGTTTAATGTTGTGATCAATACAACAATGGTGATTAAAAGACTAGAGAAAGAAAACAAGAGGTCATAGATTTTATGTGGTTTAGCAATATACCTACACCCTCAGAAAAGACAATTCAAACTTTCACTATCACTAAAATAAAATTATATATAATGGTATTTATAATAACCCTATATAAGACCAAATAATAAAAAATATTTTATATCATTGAAATAAAGAACGATATATGAGGGTTTTTATGATAACCCCTGTATATAACTAAATTATAAAAATATCCATATACACTGATCATACAATATGATAGGGGCCAGCTTCTTCCTTGTATTTGTCTCTCAGCAAAGAGGATAAATCTGAATGACAATGCACATGCTCCGGTCAGCACTTGTGCATCCACATATCCTCATGAGTCACTTGCCAAACATTTAAACACTTGAATGGTTGCATCCGTTCTCTGGCCAAACGATATATCCTGTTGAAGATCCAACACAACGAGCATATGTGCAGAATGGAATTATCCATAACTTCGTAATTTTAATTCTATGGTGCTCATAATTTTATTTTATTTTCCCCAGTCAAGGCACTCTCTCTCTCCCTAATGTTTTTTTCAAACAGCAGTTTAGGGTCACTTTCCAAGTTTCTATGGGAGTTTATTATTGATTACCCACGCTCTTATAGGTTACTAGAATTTAAATAGTTAATTTTAAAATCTCCCTCCATGATCAATATGTTCTTCTACTTTTTTTTTATTGATCTGATAGGCGAAACAAGATCTTTGTAGTGGAGTTCTGAATCTGTAGAGGCAAACTAGGAGGATGTTGATTGCGTATTTCAGCTCAATCTAACGAAACCTTGAGTTCTTTACTATCAAGAGAGAGAGAGAGAGAGAGAGAGAGAGATTACTCCATATGGGATGATGTTTCTTCATTCCATTCAAACTTCCCTTCCCAGTGTTCTGAGGCTCTTTTGGGAAACAATACCCAGAAAGTTTTCCAGTTCAAATGGCAACAGATGAGAAGCAAAAGTAAGGAAGTTGGAGAACATACAAAATGTGATGGGTAAGCAAACCAAATTTTCGAATTTTCTTTCAGACAACATAATTTAACCTGTGGTATTCACAATGACTCTCTCTATACTTTGTCTTTTTCCTTTTTCCTTTTTCTCTTCTTTTCCTTTTTACTTTTTCTCTTCTTTTCCTTTTTACTTTTTCTCTTCTTTTTCTTTGCCTGTCTGTTGCTGAAACTTTATCCCACGGCGAGCGCTGAAGTCAGGCGTTTCGCCAGGCTTACAACCTAGAAAAGCCAAATCAAATAAACATACTGTCATTAGTAAGCATGATGGAGACGGAAGGATGCATAATTGTGCACCAAGTTTGTTCTCACTATGTATAGCCCTACAATACATCAAACAAATAAGCAGCTGGAGCATTTGGGCAATGGTCTGTTCCAAGAATTCAGATGAAATGAATATTACCCATGAGGAGTTGCCAATAGAACAGAGGAAATGAAATCCTTGAGGCCTGGCTCAAATGGTAAAGGAATGGGATGGGTTATGGGAGGTCCCAGGGTCAAAGTCCCAATGTAAGCAAAAAAAAAAACCCTATAAATAAAGAGAGAGAACAGAGGAAATTAATATAAAAACATAAATGATTCGGTCCTTTTTATATTTTTGATTTCAAAACCTGATAATACTACAACTGAAGAGTTTTCTTCGATTTCGTCCATTTTAGTTCACAGAAAAAAACTAGGATGATCAGTGGAAGAGAACAAAACTAGGATGATAAGAGGAAGAGAACAAAACTAGGATGATAAGAGAAAGAACGGAGGAAATAAATATGACAAATAAATGATTCAGTCAGCATATATTTTGGTTCAAAACCATGTACTACAAGAGATAGAGTTTTCTTTATTTTCATCCATTTTACTTTACAGAAATAAACTAGGATGATGATGATGACAATAATAAATTTAAGATAAGAAATGGAAACCAATGTAAACCACAAAGCAATAGCAATGAGAGCCATTTAAGATGATAAATGGGCACTTCAATACTTCTACAGATAAGCCTTTAATAAAGTGCACTGCGTCTAGCAAAATGCTATCATGTTTATAAGGATATCAAGGCACACTTAAATCATGATATACAAAGTTCTTTGAACTTATGGGCTGGAGCTATAAAATATCTTACTCAGGATTTCAATATTTTGAATGAAGCAATGTATTGAAGATGCAACTTATGATTAATCAACAATCTGACAATGTAAACAAACAACTTCACCTGAGAGTAAAAATACAAACATGCCTTGCCACAGACTGGACATGTTTCACTTCTCTCCATCCATTCATATATACAACCAAGGTGAAAGCTAGTGGAGCATTTTATCATTATCTTAGGTTACCATAGAATATTCTGCATAATACGAACAAATCAAATTTATAACCTCAGCATTCTAAAATGAGTACAGTTAACAGAATCATCAATCTAACAATGACAAGAAGATTGAAAGCCTGCAAGTCCCTGCTTTTGACTCGCATGTCGGCTTGGAAATTAATAAACAACTAAGTTAGCCCTCTGTGTAGTGATGTCTCTCAATCACCAAAAATTTCCCTCACAGCTCTGGATCTCCAATCTATTGGAGGAAAAGTCCATGGAGAGAGGGGATCAAGCAGCAAGCTATGACAAAAGCTTAGCGCCCCCAACCCCCAAATTCAGGGTGCCACTGCTACCCAGATACCACAATTGCTTAACTTATTTCATTAAGCAACTGTTGAAACTCTGCCTTTCTCACCAGTTTGGACCGAGAATACGTCTTCTTTAGGTGGGTGTGGAGGGAATTAATTTCTAACAGTGACAGTGAAAGAAAAGCTAGTAAGTTTGGCTTCTCCCTACCCTGGGAAATTTAGTGTTTACAAGCTGGATATTCTACTGAGATTCTTTTAGGTAAAACAGGACAATCTCCTTAGCTTTCTTTGTTTATGTATTCTGATTTTCTACTTTCTAATGCAATTAGTTTATTATTAGAAAATGGGAATCAACATGTTCTTACATACTTAAATGCGCATGCTTTTTACTTAAGGCTAATAGTGAAACACCAACTTTCCTGATCAAGATTATTCAAAAAGCAAATCAATATTTGCGTCAAAGTGTAACCAATTGTAAATCCCACAACAAAAATGAATATTATGTACTTGTTCTGCTGATGCTAAACGAAAATGAACATAAGCAGATTTTAGGCTGTCCAAGCTGATTTTGGCATATATTCACACAAAAGTATCAGCTCGTCATCAAGCATGAAGTGTGCTAACTATCAACAAGGATAGGGAGAAGTTCCTTTTCTATGAAGGTTACAGCATGGGTTAGCCATGTTTGCATATTAAGATTATAGCATAGGTCAGTCTTATTGCTGGCATAAATAAGAAAAACAGTATGAACTTTACCTTCAAGACATGTGTTGGACAGACATCCTCATCTTCTGAAGATGAATAAATAAACCCATATCCAAGTCAGCAGCTTTTGCCATAGAATGCTTCAGTGAGGATCTGGGACGCTGTTCTTTTGATCCATCATCATCTATCATTCCACTTGTCTCTTGGTAATCAAAGATTCAGAATCCACATCCGTATCGCTTTATGTTCAATTCCTCATGTGAATGAGAGGAACACTTGAACCCTTCTCACGCTCTTGAAACAAGCACACCACTGTATCTGGAAACCTCTGGCTCAGCATCATAAGGCAAGGGCCGTGGAGGCGAACAGATACATATCAGATAATGAGTCATCATACGTAGGGGAAGTCAGATGCTGCCCCCTGAATGGATGATGGGATGGAATTCACCTCCCCTCTTCGAAATAATGATGTATACTGCAAAGAAATAACAAACAGAAACAAAGAAGGGAAGATTGGAGTTACATCAAAGAGAATACTGGGCGGTAAACCTAGTGCTACGAATAAATACATAAACCATAAAATATCCTCATCCCTTTGAAAACTGGCTTATCTATCCAAAAATAATTAAGGGACAGCTAACATTTGTCCTTTTCAAAATGAGATGTACATTACAAAAAAAATAAAAAGGGAAAGGAAAAAAAAGGGAAAAGAAGGAGATCAGATTCTAACAAAGGGAATACTTTAAGTTTGCATATCTAAATTTACCTAGCTTAAACTTCAATAAGAATAAGATTATGTGCTTATCCAAAAGAGGAGAGGCTCATACCCAGGAAGAAGAATATCACATCCATCTTCATATATTGTTTTTAATCAATCAAATTTCTTCATTTCTCTTATTAAAAAAACTGAGTTTATGAAGATTGAGCACTCAGAAGGGAAAATGAAAGACTGGAACTAGAAACATCCACAGTAATATAAAACTAGGGCAATTGACTCATGTGAGGGATCTTAATTCTAGAAAATTTAATAAATTCTGCACATGATCACTAAATATTGATAATCTGTATTCCTTTTCTGCAACACACCACTTCCAATACTTCAATATTCACCCAGACATGATGTTCTTCCATAGATTTTGAGACATGATGCCTCCTTCCAAAGATTTGGAGACTTGATTCAAAGATTTCCAACTAGAGCAAATATAAGAAAAAAATCTCCCGTCCCTCCAAGGAACAGAGTGGCTCTGCAAAGGATTACTAATATGTTAAAATATATGTGATACAATGCTCATGAATCACATTAGAGCACGAAAAGGCTAAGGCTACTCAGAAGATATAGCCCACACTGAGATAATATTAAACCTTTAATTGTTAATAAATCAATGTTGGATGCTATTAAAAAAAAAGATGCCAAAGAAAAAGAAATGGAAGAGAGAGATTTAGCATCAACCACTCTATTCCTCCTAGAAAGAGAAAGAACAAATGTAAATGGGATTGTAATAGAAGGAAGCTGGATACTGCTGTGAAGCACCGTCATAAGGCTATGGTAAGTATGGATTTACCATAAGATATGGGCCAAGACACTGAGATAAGGATGAACTCTCTAACAAGTTAATAAATCGGATATGGATGCTACAGAAGGCCAGTAGATGCATAAAGAAAAGAAATGGAATAGGGACACTGAGGGAGAGATTTAGCATCAACCACTCTATTCCTTCTTAGAAGGAGAAAGGGAACAGTCAAAGAGGATTGTCTTAGAAGTGAAGCTGGATACTATTGCGAAGCAATCTTCGTGTTCATTACCTGACTCAGGCACAGTTAAACAAGCAGTTGAGCAAACTATCCATTTGTGCAGTTGGCCATCATCTGCTCCTTGCAGTGTGCCATGCCTTTTAAATGTTCCAACAACCATATTTTGATCCCACAAACAAACACTAATTGTTCCCTACCTCCTTGGAGATAGGAGGAACAACTCTTCCATCCTATGCTTTCTTTGACTGAGGACGACCTTGGGGAAAAGAAAGCAAACCCTTCAGGTCCTTCAGGTTGATAGGCATTGAGGTGCTGGTCAAGCAGCACTTTCCTATCTTCCCCATCCAGGGGTTTGCAATCCAAAGTTCTTTAGATGTAAGAGAACATGAGACATAGCTTACTATTGACAGTGTATTATTTCAACCCACCCAAAAATATCCCTACGCATACAGTAGTGAAACAATGGTCACATTTAGATAGCATATCTTTTTGTTGCTAAAAAAACCAGTCACCTGGAGAAATTCTCTCTTGATTGAAGCATAGCAATCAAGGAGAGTTCTAACACATGTCTGAAATCAAATTCAAGTTCTACCCTTCAGGAATCTAATAATAGATAAGGAAAAGATGCATGGAACCTATTGCTTGTTGCTAGAAGTTAGGAGAAGGGAAAGCATCATAAGTTTTCTGTTACATCCAAATATCATGTGACATTGCTTGAATTACATGACTGGCAGAGGGATGAAGATACTATCCTTTCCACATGCTTGAATTATGTGGTTCAACAAAATAACCATTTCGCAAAAGGATTTGAAAAAAATAAAAGCTAGCATCAAGAACTATGAAACATACCACATTTAAGAAGTTCTGAACAAAGCAACTTAGGCACATACAGTTCCTATATATGGAGCTGTTGGGATTTACATAATCTTCAAAATCCTCAACCCGCAAACAGCAACAAGCGGCTCCCATGATGCCAGTCTTGACCTCTTCCTTTCACTTAAAAACCTCCACTGTGAAACCCCAATATCATCCACAAAAACCAATGTGCCAAGGCTATGGGATTGGAAAGAAATACTTGGAACAATAAACAGACTTGAATATGAGAAAAAAGATGAGAGAGGACGCTAAGCTCGCAGAAGTAATAGTGCCTCTGCGAACCAGTACCCTCTCTCTTCTATACCCAAAATCCTGATGTCCTTATTATTCAGGATTAGAAGTTTCACCTGTAAAATAAGAAAGATGATATATATTAAGCATAAGTATGCATCAGAAAGTGCTTATTTTAATAACATCTGATCAATTAAATACATTATGTGAAGAAGGAAACAATCCATACAGGTTGATATATCGCAAAACTTAAATCACTCATTAATGTGGTTGATGCCTAACTTCCCTTCGGTAAACAATCCCAATAATATAGTTTTTTTTTTAAAAAGCAAGTTATAAACGATAATTAAGGTGCAAAACAAATTAAAAAATAAAAATAATAAGAAGAAAAATAGTTTTCCTGTCAACAATGCAACTGAAATCTGCATCCCTTTCAAAGGGCTTTAATTTAACCCCTAAGCATGAAAGCAATGCTTTTCTTTCTTGAAGAAACTACACACTCACGTATATATCTTATTCAAAAGGATTTGAGGAATCAAGCACAAACGCAAAGCCAATACCGGGACATATGGATGAAGATGAGAAAGCAATAACCCCGGTCAACAAATTTTCCCTTATTTTCCATGAAAAGATAGAACTTGTTTTCACGATTTCTTCAAAATCAAGAAATTTTCCTAAGTTTCCTTGACAACAAGGGAATTATTATTATTATTTTTAAATAAAAATAAAAAGGACCACACCTACTAAGGAGAAAATCACAACCCTGTAAACAAACGGAATCTAAATATGGCACACTATAACGATTCATAGAAAGACAAAAAACCAGGATCGACCCAGAAAATTCACAGATCAAAACCAAGAAAAACCCATTTCAACCCATCAAATTGAACACAGAACAGAGCGGTCCAGACCCACACGATACCTGAAGAAGTGCTAAGTGAAGGAGAGGAAAAGGGAAAAGGTTATGATCTTATAGTCACAGAAACCCGTGAACCTGGATGCCTGTATTGAATCTTATATGTGGGAAATTATTTGAAGTTTGGGCGAGAAAAGCGATGAGGAGACGCGGAATTAAAGCGACCTCCGTTGGTGCTTCTTCGGTGGTGGGTGGTGGCATACTCTACACTCAGACTCCAAAAACAATCCTAGCTTTTTACGAAAACAAAGTGTATACTATTTTGTTTATTCATGTTTCTTTTTTATTTTAATTTATTGAAACAATAAAATAAAAAGATGCTGGTTTTAATATTTTATGGAATCTTTTGCTGTACATTATTTCCTTTTTTAGTTACGTTTTAGTTATTCATAATATAGTAATTAAGGAGGTATCTGTTTTCGAAAATAGTTTTATATTCTTCAAAATAAAAAAACTAAACTACAATGCTCATGTAAACCTATTTCGATTTAATGTTATTTTTTGACAATTTAATGTTTTAGAAACATAAAAACCATGTTTATCACCCAACATTTTTTACAATTTTCACTTTGATGTGACAAATTCAGAAAGATTAAGCTCGCTTAATTACTTAAAATTTTTAAATATATCAAAATTTAATACGAAAAATTTTCAATGTGATTCTAAATTTCTTAATTTTATTTAAAATACGCTTCTGCATTTAAATTCGGCCAAAAATAAATAATAAAAACTGTTTTCAGAAACAATTTTCTGAAACGGTTTTTACCGAAACAAGTGAAAACGTGTTTAAAATACGCTGCGTTACTATTCACAATCCCAATGCTGGAAATTACGGTAGGCTAAAATCGGCCAAGACGAGCTTTAATAAAATAAGAAAATACCATAATCCCGCCAGTTACTTTATCCCAATCGATCAAATCTGCTTCGACACTAAAACAAGCGAAATGTACAAAAACAGCTTTCATCCATATAAACAATAAAAATAATTAATTCATTTTATTCTGCTTTCAAAATTCATGCCTTACCCTCGTGAACTAAACGCGCTTTCCTGCTTTCAAAAGCCTAATGGGAGCAAACAAAAAACTTACCTACTAAACACGGCCTAATATGTTTTCACATTCTTTCAAAATAATTGTACAAACATTAAAAAGAATTAAATCTAAAGTACTACACTTGAAAATTACTTTTAAAGTATCTTGAAAATGTAAAGAAAAGTTCAAAATCTTTTAAATTTTCAAACCAAATTTTATTTTACGAAATATTGTGAAATAACTTTCAAGATTTGTCTTTTAAAGTAATTATCAAATAGATTCTTAATATATTTTTTACTATTTATTGTGTAATAATTTATATGTATAATTATTACGTTATTAATAAATTTATGTCATATTAAAGAGGTCAGCACGTGTCTTCATGGGTCTCAACACCGACACATAAATACAAAAAAAAAGTAAAATCCTAAAACTCTCATTTTTAATTTAGGAATTTCCTAAGAAAACTTAAATTTATTATTATTAAAAAATAAATCCATAAGCTCAACTCATATAATATAATGTTCAACTTTAAAAATGAGATGATATGTGAAAACGAGGGTTTCAGGATTGAATCTCAATCGAAACAATTTATTATAAAAAGAAAAAAACTATAATTTAATTAATTTACTTTTATTTTTCTTTAATAATCAATCACAAATTAATATTTAATTTATTTTCATTGATGTCATGATTTCCTCATATTTCAATACATTGGCTGTCCTCGCAACAAAATTCAAACTTGAATCATGATTTGTATATATTTAAGTATAAATTTCCCATGGGCCTGCATCATACAAAAATACTCCTATAGCAATTTTCCTAAAACTATTAAGAAAATAAAGTTTTTGTTAAAAAAATTCAGATTGATTTCCATAAAACAAATTTTACAAAAATCAAATATCAAATTTTTTTAAAGGAAAAATCGTCTATTTGATTCAAACTTGTAATCGATAGATCCAATGTATAAGTTACTAAAAATCATAAATAATAAAATAATATATAGGTTAATAACATAATAAATCGACACAAAACCTATAAATTTGATAAAATAATGATTGGAATATCTATTACTTCAATTTTTCAATATATTGAAAATTATAATTTGATATTTTTAACTGATCGAATATGTTTTATTTATCTAAATCGTTTTCACATAAATAAATCACTAAAGTAAAATATTATTAAAGAAAACATTATGTTATAACAAATCAACAATATATCAAAAGTCCGTAATAAGACGATAACAACATGTATTAAAATAAAATAAAATATATAAATATTTGTGAAATAATAATTTTATTAAGTAATAAAAATAAAAGAAATAGATGAAAATATGTGATTTCATATAAAGATTGATAAAAATAATCACTTATCATTATAGAGTAAAAAGGGGTTATAAAAGAAGAGAGGAGATAAATGAGGAAAAAATCAACATGATTAAACTTTAAAAACTTATATATTTTAAAATTTGTTTAAACTTACGCCACTAGTAAATAAAAATAACTTTATTTTTTTAATTTTAATTTTAATTTTCCTTCTTTTTCCCGCCTTTTACTTACTTTTATTTATTTATTTATATCACGTTAGTCCTTCAAATTTTCTTGATTTAAAAGGGACAAAAATAAAACTTATTTGTAAAACCGATCATTATTTTTTAAAATCCAAAAAGAAAGGAAAACAAAAATATATAATAATTAACATTGATATATTATCCTTATCTATTGCTTGTAAGAGCAATCATTAAAGGAATTTATTAGGAGACAATGGGTCCACCTTAAATCAAATCTAATACAACTACATGTTTGATGGATATGATAATGTTCTCCATGTTTTATTTTTATTCCTCGTGATCTTAAACTGGCTATGAATGTTTATCACAAAGCAATTAAAAGCAGTTTTTAAATAGTTTTCAAGAACACCAATCAACCAGGACCTAAATCTTATTTCCTTCAACTAATTTTTTTATTTTTTATTTTTTATTTTTTATGCTTATTTATTTCGAGTTTCAAATGAAGCCTTAATTATAAAAAAAATATAATGGAAAGTGTTATAAATGCCTTAATCAAATATAAGAGACTTAAGGTGGTGTTTGTTTTTCTTGTCTTTTTGAATATAACTTTTGTTGAGAACTAATGTTAAATAGTCTTATGTGATAAATATTAAGTTGTTTGTTTTTTAATGATAGGTAGCGAGTAGGGATAGTGATATAACGTATTATTTTTGGGTTCGGGTCGCGCCGGCACTGTGACCACCCGAGGCTTAATTTAATTTTAATCGGGTTTTTAACGGTTGGGTTTATTTTACCAGGTCGAGACGGGTTCCAGTATTGTTATTTTATGTAAAACGAGAAAATTATAATTTTTTAAATACAAATGTTAAGAAAAATAAATTGTCGTAAAAGGTTTAGGGAAGCTATAAAATGCAGATACCGGATGGCTTAATTTGTCTTAGATTAAATTCGTCTTAAGAAATCTAGTGGCCATAAAAGTTCGTCGGGTGCAGAGACAAGCGAAATTTTAGATTTTACGGGTGATATGTTGCAGGTCTTTCAGGGACGAGATTTTCGAAAATCTCGAAAGTCGAGAGAGAAAATGGTTTGAATTTGGATTCGTTTAAAATAAATTGAGCAGAAAGAAATAATTGTTTGAGCGAGAAAGCAGACCACGAATGAAACGATATAGAATAAGTATCAAAATAATAATAATAAATGACCCGATTATATTTTAAAATAAATTTTTTATTATTTTATTTTTATCTTTAATATAAATAATAATAATTATTATAATGTTTTAATAAATAATTTATAAAAATTAATATTATTATTTTTTATGAAAAATATTAATTTTAATATAATAAAAATAAAAACAAAATATAAAAAATAAAAGCAAAATAAAGTAGTAAGCGGGAGAGTTTGGGAATTTTCACATATCGTGCGCTGTTTAATTTTTAAATGAGAATGATTTGAAATTGAAAAAATAAATGGCTTTAGGTCGGGATGGGGCCAGATCGATCCAAACCCTCCGTTGCCAAATCAATAGTAATGTATATTCTTCAAATTGCATTTTCTTGTTGAATGATGATTGAATTTTAACTATTTTTGTGGAAAATGAATTTTTGAATGAAAAAGTAAGATCATTTTCACTTTTTATATTTAGAACTTTTTAAAATTTTTTTAGCAATAAGTCATGGAAATAAAAAAAAAAAACAGTTTAATGCTGAAAGCTATTTAACTTCAGTATTAAGTCAAAAAACAAACGTCACCTTATTGTTTGTTTTTTTAAATATTACGATTTATTGCTGAATTTTTTTTTTTAAAGTTATGAATATAAAAAAATAAAATATTTGGTTTTTTTTATTAAAAAAAAAGTAATTTTCAACTTAAATAAGAAAAACTTTATCGTTGTCCCGTAAAGAATTCTTATCATATTTGTAGGGATAACAAATAAGGGTTTGGGATAGGCGTATTTGTCATTAGAACTGTTTATTTTTAGTGCTAAAAACTTTGTATCATTTAAAATTAAGCGAACGGGACCGAGGATGAAAAATTATCAGTCAATTTATATTTGATTTTGTTTTTTATTTTTGTTTTTATGTTGCTTTTTTATTATATTAAAATTAATATATTTCATAATAAATAAAAATATTATGAATTTTTATAAATTATTTATTAAAAAATATTCCAATAATTATTATAAATATATATATATATATATTAAAGTATAAAATAAAATAATAAAAAGTTATTTTTAAAATATAATCGGGACGGAGCGGGAGTAACAATATATGCTAAAAATCCAGATTTTGATTAAATTAAACTAATAATTAAAAGCGGCGAGACGAGAATCAGAAATATCTATGCAAGATTTCTTGTCTTCTGCTTCGTTATCGATATTAAAAAAAACAAACATCTTTTTTTTTGTGCCGAAAGCAGACATCTTAATGTTATTAAATACTATTTAATATTAAAGTGAACAAAAATTATATTTAGTATTAAATAAAAAAGACAAACCACACCTTATAAATAAACTTTCTAAAACAAGTGACATGCATAATGCATTGGATTGAAGATTCAGAACTCGGATCCACATCCGGGTCAGGAACCCGTTTGATGGACAGAGCGGGACCCTCCAGTTTGAATTCCGAAGACATACGGTTCAAACAATTATAATTATTCGCCCAGTTACAATTTACAAAATCAAGACATAAATACATTTGGAGTTTGGACTGTACTGTACGGACAAACCACCCACCTATCTCTACAGTTTATATTTTCTTCTGCTTCACTTGGCCGGCCATAGATTTCTCCCTCTGCACCGTCTCTTTACACATATCTAGGGTTTCGGCTGTCTATTCCTTTGCGCATTTGGATTTGTGGATTAGGGTTTTATTTTTTTATTTTTATTTTTCTGTTGTTTTGGACTCGATGTTAATCTAGCTGGAAATCCCTTGTTGGAAACCCCTAGATTTGCACAATGCAAAGCTCGGTGGGGGCTCAGCCGGAGGCGATACTGGAATGGCTGCAGAAGGAAATGGGGTACCGACCTCTGGGGCCGTACAATGCGTCGAGCAAGGCTGCGGCGTCTCCGTCGATTGATTCTCTGAGAAAGATTTGCCGGGGGAATATGATACCTGTGTGGAACTTTTTTGTTGAATCGAAGACGAAATCAGGAAGACGGTGGAGAAGATTCAGAGAAACATACGTTCATGGTGGAGCGAAGTGAGATTGGTGGAGGAGGAGGAGTAAGGAAGAAGGAGGAGAAGGAGAAGGCCCAGGGGTAGGGGACCAGAGAGTTTGAGTTCCGTGACTGACAGTAGGGAGGTGGCGTTGCAGGAGAGGGAATTGGCGGAGAAGGAGGTGGAGAGGTTGAGGAATATTGTGAGGAGGCAGAGGAAGGATTTGAGGGCCAGGATGTTGGAGATTTCGAGGGAGGAGGCAGAGAGGAAGCGGATGCTTGATGAGCGGTCCAATTACAGGTTTGGTTCTCTTTGGTTGAAGCAAGTTCTTGTTTTTTTTTCATTTTCTTTCGTCCGGTCATATTTTGTTGAAGAAAAAGCTAAATGCCCAAAATGTGCTCTCCGGAGATCCAGATTCGGTGTCATTTTATGCTCTTTGATTACTGTTATGGAATAATGTTATGGTTGTGGTTTTCATTTTTGTACTCATTCTTGGTATCTTGTTTGCTTTAATTTGACAGTTCTTTTTTATCTTCTTCTCTCAAGAAAGCCTTTTTGGATCTGACTCTCAAAAAATTGAAAAAGGACCTTTTTTTTGTTTGTTATTAAAAAATTAACAACAAAGCACACAGTTAGAATATTTGAATTTCATGAATTTCTAAAGTTATACTCAGGTTGATAGAAAAAATGGAAAAGAAAATGAATGCAAAACATTGATTTTATGACTTAAAGTTTTTTGTGTTCTCATGAATGAGATATCATCTCACTTGAAGGGAAAGAGTTGGTGACTAGGGAATTTTTCCAAGGATCCCAGGTGGTGAAAATCTAGTTGAGGCATTTATGAAGGCAGGCTGTTGAGAACTTGAGATGGTGTTGTTTGCTTGTATGTGGTTATATGTCAACTCTGCTGTTCAGCTCAAGAGAGCACTAACCCAAAGCACCCAGGTACTTGGGGTTTGGCTACTGTAATCTTTGTTCACTGTTAAGCTTTAGAGCTGCATTCTCCACTAATTTTGTCAACACATCTTTAATTCCTGCCTTTGCCTATTTTCTAACTTTAAGCTCAAATCAAATCCCTTATTCTTTTTATTGCAGCCATTGTTTTATGGGTGTTGTCAAGTAATTTGAATTTCAAATGGTTGGAAACAAACGACTAGATTATCCTAGAGGAAAAGCGAATAATAAATTTCAGTTTGATTGATTACATATTTTTTTGGAGCTATGATTTGTTGTAATTGATTAAAATTCATGAGACTCAATAATTAGAATGTGGATTGCATTGATATATCCTGGTACTGCAGGCACAAACAGGTGATGTTGGAGGCATATGATCAACAGTGTGATGAAGCAGCAAAAATATTTTCAGAATATCACAAACGTTTGCAATACTATGTTAATCAAGCAAGGGATGCTCAGAGATCTAGTGTGAACTCTTCTGTTGAAGTGGTTAACAACTTCCATTTAAACAGTGAGAAAGAGGCTGTTTATTCAACCGTTAAGGGCACTAAATTGGCAGATGATGTCATTCTTATCGAAACCACTCGAGAAAGAAATATCAGAAGGGCATGCGAATCTCTTGCAGCACATTTGATTGAAAGAATACAAAATTTGTTTCCAGCTTATGAAGGAAGTGGCATTCACTCAAATCCTCAGTTAGAAGCAGCCAAGTTAGGTTTTGATTTTGATGGGGACATACCTGAAGAGGTTAGAAATGTTATAGTGAATTGCCTGAAGAATCCTCCTCAGTTACTTCAGGCAATTACTGCATACACTTTAAGGTTGAAAACTCTTGTTACAAGAGAAATAGAGAAAATTGATGTTAGAGCTGATGCAGAAGCCTTGAGGTACCTTCATCCTCCTTAGCTTTGATTCCTTGTTGTTTTCTTTTCCTCCCACGTTTAAAACTTTGCTCTTGCCCAGTAGTTGCAGTTGATGCTCCCTTTTTTAACTGATTACTGATTTTGGCGAACTCTGAGCCACTTGTTGATCAAGTGGCTGTTTTCATAATTCCACCATCGTTTGTCTCTTGGAAAGCTATGCTAGGTCTTTCCCATTCAATTAGGTCATTCCGTTGCACAAGAATTTTTCAGCACTCATTCCATTTTTTCAATTTTCTTGATGGACTGGAACATTGTGATTGTTGTTAAATCTGGTAGTGGGTGTTAGAAACTGTAGATTAAAGATTTCTTTTATTTGTTCTTGCATTTGAATTATTTTTCTTAGTAATTAATCCTTAGGGTTTGCAAAACCTATTTTCTACAACTCTCTGAAAATATTCGTGCAAAGTATATTTCCACATGCATGATAACACATTGTGAATGGGTCTTCATAGGTGTGCTGTGTACCAAGCTTGATGTTTCTCAGTTTTGAGAATGTGATATTGTTGTGGTGCATGTCACTTATGACTTAATGTGGCAATGGTAAAAGAAAGTCTTCCATTCTAGCAAATGAGAGGATTTCAGGCATGGGATTTCATCTCCTTTGTTAAAATCACTTTTGCAACCTTGTCTGATATAAAGACTGGGATTGCTACTTGTGTCTTATGAGATTACTGTAAAATAACCATTTTGTGTTGATTGTTTGTGTCATTAAGTTCTTGTGAGCAGTTTGAGAACTGTGTCTGCACTCAGCAAAATGGTTTATTCATGTGCTCTAAATTCAGGAAAAGCAAATACAGTCTGTTGGATGTTATATAACATTAGTGCTCATTTTGGTATTTTGTTTCTGTTAGTGCATACAAGAATCCAACATGTTGGATGTTATATAACATTAGTGCTCATTTTGGTATTTTGTTTCTGTTAGTGCATACAAGAATCCAACATAAGGCCACTAGCTACATAATGTTGTGGGTTTTTAGATGTAGTTATGTGGAACCCTACTATTCATGCTGGGCCCAATAGCCATTTCAAGTTGAGATCTGAGATTTTTTTTTCTTGAGATGGTTCAAAATCACCAATTGATTGCATGTGCATAGAAGAGCAAATTTTTTATTTAAATCTTTTATTTATAAGTCCAGTTTTCCTCATTGGTATCTCCTAAATCCTTTTGCCGCGGCATCACTGCTTTATTGCAGCATTTCTTCCTACAACCTCACTCCATTTTTACTACATTTGGCTTGCATTTCTTCTTTCATTGAACTTGTGTCATGAATTGATTCCATGTTGTTCCATTTTATTGTACCCTCCATTCACATGACACTCACATCCAGGTATGAAATTCTTGTTTATGATATTATGTTTTTTGATGCCCTTTTTTTTGGGTATGGTGACAGATTCTATGTATGTTATATTTATGTCAAGTTTTGCTTTGTTAACGTGTATATATCATTTATTAGACTTGGGAAGAACTCTCATAACCTTGAACAGGTACAAATATGAGAACAACAGAGTGATGGAGGCTTCCTCTCCTGATATGAGTTCACCATTACAATATCAACTTTATAATAATGGAAAAATAGGAATTGATGCATCTTCGGGGGCAAATCAACTTCTTGAAAGACAAGGTCTTTTTTTCTTTTTCTTCTTCTTTTTGTACTAGACAGTTATAGTTTAATATGTTCTAGTTATTTTCATTTTGAATTGTAAATTTCAACTAATCTTTTCTCAAGATTTTCTTTTTGGATCGTGTCCTCTACATGTAAATTTTAAGAGATATTATTCCTTGTTTATAAAATTAAGAAGATTGCATGATGTTTATATCTCCTTCCATTTGTGTATTATTATTTTTATCTCTTTATTACCCAGAGATTGTATCTTGTTACTAATATTCCTTACTTATGTTTATTGCATTCTATTCAGATTTATTTGTTGAGTTGTTTAATTGATATCAAGCCATTGTTCATGCTTGCAGAAAGCACATGTTCAGCAATTTGTGGCTACTGAAGATGCACTCAATAAAGCAGCAGAAGCTAGAAAGTTATGTCAAAAGCTTATAAAACGTCTACAAGGAAGCACTGACATGGTTCCTTCACATTCCATTGGTGGAGCCACATCTCACGGTGTGGGTAGTCTCAGGCAGTTTGAGGTAATGCTTTGATGGAATGAGAGGTGTACATTAATTATGTTAGTTACCTATATTCTCTGTGAATGACTGTCATGGTGAGATATTTTCTTGTTGCATTCTTTGTCTTTTATCTTTACGTAGGTTTTGAATATTCTATTCTGGATAAATTCCAATAGGAATTTTTTCCTTCATTTTTTGAGTAACATTTGCTTTTCATCATATGAAGTATTGGAATTTGTTCACTTCCTATTCAATTTTATTGTACTGTCAAAGTTTAATTTTTTGTCTTACCCATTTCATGCTTAGAAGTTAGTGTAGCCTGTGTCTATTGTTCCTTATGTATGTGAAGATTTATGTAAGTATTCTTTGCTTCATCTTTGTGCAGTTGGAGGTTTGGGCAAAAGAAAGAGAGGCGTCTGGATTGAGAGCAAGTTTGAATACCTTGATGTCTGAAGTACAACGCTTAAATAAATTATGTGCAGAGAGGAAAGAAGCAGAGGACTCTTTGAGAAAGAAGTGGAAAAAGATTGAAGAATTTGATGCCCGCAGATCTGAGCTTGAAGCTGTATACAGTGCTCTACTCAAATCTAACATGGTAAGGTAGCTTGATGTCATGGCACTACAGATCTGTCAATAATATATATCAGATAATTTGTGGCAATCATGACACCAATAGGTGATTCCATCACTTGGTATGCAGTGGCATCCCTTGACTGAAGATATTGAGATTAGTTATCTTTCTTGGTGCGGTTGCAACATAAGTTGGTATATAATAGCATCTCTTTTCTTGATGAAAGATGAGCCTAAGTTTGCTGTAATATTTTTAAAGGTGCATAAAATCTTATAGATGATGAAGTATGACTTCCTTTCTCAAGTTTGATCTTAGAATAGTACTTTTAAAATAAAAAAAATACCAATCTAGTATAGGTCGGAAAAAATGCCCAAGCTTGTGCTTAAAACTGTAGTTGGTGACTACGGCTTTAACTATTTAAAACTTAAAGCCCTGTGTAGCCTACCGGTTTTACAGTGGGGGTGCTTTATTTTGGGCAATTTTTTCAAACTTGTATTAGATTGATATTTTTTTATTTTAAAAGCACTATTCTGGGGCAAAACTCTCCTTTCTTCAGATATGATTCCAATATGAGTGGAGGAGAAAAAAAAGAAAAGAGACAAAAGACTAACCCAAAATCCTATGCATGTTCTGATTAAAAAAAAAAAAAATCCTATGCATGTGGTGTAATTGTTTAGTCAAGCCTATGTGGAAGGTGCAAACTCCCCAACTATGGCACTTCACTTGCCAAGCCAAGTACCTCAGTGAAGAGATGTACCTTGTTTTATAAATGCAGGGCAAATGATGTGGTTTTGGCCTTTTTTCTTCATAACTAAATAGGGGAGGGCAAATGATGTTATTAATAAATATAAAAGACAAGAATGGTTGTTCTTACCTATCTAAAAAAAGAATGGTTTTTCTTGTGCATTTGCTTAAAAAATGTTAACACCTAAAAAGTTGTTAAGTCTTTCTCTTGTTTCTAATTTCTTAGTACCTAAACAGTTACATATAGAATTTTTTACACTTGTATTTCTTAACTTCTTTTGTTATGTGATTGGAATTTGGGATCATATTTGATGATATATGAAAGACCTAAAAAACAATACCGGATGGTCCTTCAACTATAGCAGGGTTTAAGCTAATAGAATTTAGGTTGTAAATGAGTAAGGGGTTGTTAATTATACATCTAACTGTGGGGTTTTTAATGCAGGTCTGGGAGGGTGCTTCCCTCTTCTTGTAATTTCTAAGTCACTATTTTATTGCCTTTCTAATATACTTTCTTTTTGATGATACATGAGTTTAGATTAAATGTTTGAATGTGGCTATGGGTAATAAGGCCTAAGAGGGTCTTTAGGGTTCTCTTGCTAGTGGAAATCTTGTCTGCTCCATGGTGACCTTAGTCTACCCATTTCAAAGTGCGCCATCTCAAGGTATGTTAGAGTTGGTTTTAGAAGTCGATGATATCCTCTTGGCAGAAGTGATAAGTTTCAAAAGTAGGTTATCACCTCCCCTTTCTCCCCCTTTACCTTTGGCTGTGTTGCTCATTCTCAATTGTGGGTCAGATAATGAGTTAAAGGTGGGGCCTTCCATTGGGCCTTTGGGATATGGATTTCAACTGCTAAAGATGATGCATCAAGATGACAGTTTGTTAGGTTTTCTAGGGACTGGTATTAAGGGTCCTTTGTTTAAGGAGATGGTGGTCAGGGTTAAGGAGATGGAGCCCTTTAAAGCCATGGAGTCTAGTTGCAATTTTCTGGAGGAGGACCTTATTTTTGAGATACTTATACTAAGTTTGCCCATTTCAGTAGCTTTATGGAGATGTCATTCACAGATTTTTGAAAAAGAGATTAGTACTTTCTGAGAAAGAAAAAGGCAGGGTGTTACAGCCTTAGGGGCAAATAAGAAACCTTTCTTTTGCATCTTATTTTGAGAGGAAACTTCAGAAGAGCTGGGAATGATTGATTAATTACAATGATTAAGGAGGTTGGGAGGAGTAGAAAGAACGAAGAGAGGAATTGGAGGAATGAATTCCTTGTGATTTTCCATTGATCTAAACATGTATAAATACAAGAGCTAGATATATACAATTGGTAGGTCAATCTAACATTCCTAATTAGTTTTGCAAACTATAAGTAAAGTATATATTGACATTCTCTACCACAGGAGGGAAGAACTTTGAAGTATGCACAGCATCAAGTATAAGGATTAGTCAAGTTGAACTTTAGCGGATGTTCTTTGGGTATCCTAGGATATTTGTATTGATAAGTGTGAAGAGAGAAAAATAGAGAATTCCCAATTTTATTATTTCCACAGAATAATCAATCTAATCTCTACATTACATATTGGACTTATATATATAGGATTTCCTAATCTGATAAGACAATAAAGAAAGAAATTTGTCTGATATCTACTTGCTCCCACACTCCAATTTGGAGCATATATGTAATATCTGTGAAAGCATTCTGAATGTATTTAATTCTAGAGCCTCTGAGAGATTTAGTAAAAATGTCTGCTAGTTGATCATTTGGATTGACAAAGCCCAGTATTTATACGTCACGATGCGATCTTACAATGGTGTGATCGACTTGATGTGTTTGGTCCTTCGTGGAAGAGCTGGATTGGATCTGATATCTGAAAGCGACACAGTTTATCCACGGATGAGCTTCATCTGTTCATCCTTTCAAATCTCGACTCTACGGAGAAGGTTATCACCGGTAATATGAGTTAGCGTATTCTCGTAGCGTATTCGATACTCTCGGTTTATTGTTGAATCCCCAGCCATTCACGTATTTGTTTTAACGCTGCTGTAGGGATATTAGGTTACCTGATGAAAACACGGTGCGGGAAGTGGAGCGTCTATACGTGGGTGAGCCGGTAATCTGCATCGTATGACAATAACTTTGGGTGTGACCTCTATTCTCGTACAATACACCTTGACCTGGTGTACTTTTAATATATCGAAGAATGCGGATTACAGCATCCCAATGACTATCACATGGTGACTGTAGGAATTGACTAACAACATAGGAAAGGGAAATGTACGCCAAGGTAATGAAGTGAGATCATTCGATTTACCTACCCGATCGTCTATATCTCTCAGGGATCTCAGAAAGACTCACTGTCCACAGTCTGAGTTTGACATTAGGATCACTAGGAGTGTCAAGCAGGTTCTGAGTCCTAACATCTAGGTTTCTTCCAAGATGTCTAAAGCATACTTCCGTTGGGAGAGGACTACACCAGAACTGGATTGAGCTATCTCAATTCCCAGAAAGTACTTGAGTTTCTCCAAGTCTTTAGTTTGAAAGTGGGTGAAAAGATGTTGCTTTAGTTTTTGAATACCATCCTGATCACTGCCCGTAATGACGATGTCATCCAAACAACGAATAAATACAACGCCTGAAGAGTTATGATGATAAAAAAGCCCCAGATAATTACTAATACATCTTTGCGAAGCATGCCAAATTCTTGAACAGCAGGCCCCAAAGCGGCGAAATGAATTTCTCGAGGAGATTGTTTCAAGCCATATAGAAAGCGGCGTAACCTGCACAACTAAGCCGGTTTCACTGACGGCAAGCGGGTGGTTTCTCAATATAAACTTATCACGTGAGATCACCATGAAGGAAGGCATTTTTTAATATCCAGCGAAAGCGACGGGAACACATAGCGATGGCCATGGAGAGAAGCGGTGGATGAAGCAATCAGCGGGGAGAAGGTGTCACCATATCGGAATATAACCTGGTATATATCCTTTAGCAACCAAAGCGGGCCTTAAGGCGATCAACACGACCATCGGGACTAACCTTGCTTGTGTAGACCAGCTTGACAAATAGCCAGGAACTTACCAAGCGGCCAAAACAACAAGATCCCAAGTGCCCCGGTGGAATGCGAGCGACCATTCATCTACCATTTTGTATGACCGGATGGGAAAGTGCCTCATTGGTGTTCTTAGGAAGAACGGTGGAAATAGTAGAAACAAATGCAGAGTAGGTGGAAGATAATCGATGGTAACTCAAAAAATTGTAAATAGGATGAGGGTGCTGTGAAGCGGTGCCTTCAGACGTGGGCAAGAGTCGCCGACCGCGAGGGCGGGCGGGGTAGGAGCCAGAAGGGAGAGAAGTGAGTCAACGGGGGCCTCGAGCGAAGGGAAAGACAATGCGGGGACGACGATGATAAACACGAAGGGGACGAAAGATAGATCGTAGTCGAGGCGAAGAGATGATAGGAAGGGGTAAGACATCGTACTTGGGGGAAGAGCTCGGAAGAGGAGAAGAAGAAGGGTGGGTCTCCGAAGAAGGTGACATCGACGGAGAGAAGAAGCGATGAGTGCGAGAGATATGACGATAGCCCTTCCCGAGTCGGGATGGCTTCAGGAAGGTGTTTCGGTATTGGTGAAAGCTTGTCTTGTCTGGGTGAGGTATAGGCAGCAGTACAATAAAGCCACGAGGAGGAAGGAAATAAGGGTTAGGGTCGGGAAAGGGAATGGGGAATGAGCATGTGATATAGATGAGAGACATCGATTAGTCAAATAACAAGGCACATGGGACAACGTCCCCAGCGAAAGGAACATGATAGTGGAGGAGGAAATCTGAAATTTGTCTCAATAAGATGGCGATTCTTACATTCGGCTACCCACATTTGTTGAAGTGTGAGCCTGAAAGGCGATGAAGGATCCGTGTTGGGACATAAATGAAATAAAGGGTGCGAATGTTCACCGGGCATTATCCTCTGTAACACGAATAGAAATATTTGAAGCGGTAGAATTTCGGCGTAAAATTCTGGAAAATAGAAAATAACCATTTCGAGGTTTTCATTAAAAACAACCAAAACCACATCGAGAATAGTCATTAATGAAAGTGACAAAATCTTGAAAGCTAAAGTAGGCCTTTGGTCCAAGCCGAGGACCCCCAGGCAGCGGTGTGGACAAGGTCGAAAGGAGATGTTGGGTGTATTCAAGCGGCTGGGAGCGAGACACAGTATGTTTCCCAGTGCAGTGGGACTCACCACTGTAGTGACGACAAGCGGAAAACGAGGGACCATCTTACGGAACTTAGAAAAGACTAGGGTGGCACAAACGGTGTGGATGAGAATTAGACGCATCGGTGGAAAGCGCCAAAGCTGCGGGGAGATGATTGCGGGTGGGAGTGATAGAGCCACAATGTGTGACTCACGTCAGTGCCAATCGTCTTCCCACAGTCCTCAGGTCCACACCCAAGGTCACAAATTTATCGAGAAAAAATAATGGAGCAGTTAAAGTGCGAGTGATTTTCTTGATAGAAATAAGATTAAAGGGACACTCGGGGTATAAAGGATGAAGTGAGAGTAGGGAAGGGAGAGGATGAGCGAAACCAATACGCTGGCGCGGTTTGAGAACCATTAGCTAAAATTAACGATGGGTAAAGTAGGGGTAGTAGTAGAGGAGAAAAGATCTTTGTGCCGAAATGTGATCGGAAGCACGGAGTCTAGAATCCGGGTCCAAGAGAAGATGTATGAGTAAAACGAGCGGAGAGGCATTAGGTCACAGGCAACGAGCAACGAGGCGGCATTTGCTTGACGCGGGTAGGCATCATACTCCTTTGTCGGTGGGAACGCGAGATGTCGCGAGGGAGCTAAGAGTGCAGGGCGCGAGTAGGAATCGAGAGGCGGGCCCGCGTCGATGCCCGGTGCGGGGAGGACGATCAATACAGCGGTAACAACGATCACGGGTGTGGCCAAGCTTATTGCAATAGGAAGCGATAAAGGACGTTGTCCTCGACCTCGGGTACCACTGCGTCCTCCTTGAAGGTTGTGAGAAACGCCTGAGAAGAATCTAAGGGCTATCGGATGGCAAAGTGCGTAGCTGGGAGGAGGGGAGATCTGGAGGAGCGAGCAAACACATCATCGGGGGCCAGGGTTGTTGTTTGCCCGAATACGATCTCGGAGGGTCTCGAGATCCAGGGACGGGAGGCAATGAGAGTAAGGACCATAAAGAACTTGTCGCTGCGTTTGTTGAACTGACGTCACTAGTAGGCATCAATGTCAGGAACTCCTCCTTAAGAGGCAATCTGGCCAATATAATTAGATAGATCCATGTCTTGTTGGCGGATATTAACAATAGCAGAAGCCACCTTATAAAGACGCTGGATATCATTCGTGTATAGAGCTTTTGCACGATTCGAAACTTAGAACATGTCTTGTAAGCCGATGAAGCAAAATTTTTGGATCAGCAAGTTGCCATAATACGCTACATAGTTGTGCATCTATTTTCTTCAGTGCACTTTGTCAACACGGAGTATATCATCCTCTAGGTGTAATAAAGATGATCCTCATAACCCTGTCCCATGAACCAGAGTTCCACAGAAGCTGACCAGGAGAGATAATTCTCACTACCAATCAATTTTTCTGATGTGATAGTAGGATATTCAGAGATAACAAAAGTAAAAATAGAATTTTTAGTCGTCATATCCACTTAACGGGAGATTGAACTACGTTTGGATCGAAAGAGCCTAATAAGAAGAGCGGAAATCACGGCAAGGAGGATCTTTGCAAAATATTGCTCCTTTGCATAAAAAATATTGCTCACTGCAAAAATATTGCTCACGGCAAGGAGGAGCCCTAATACATGGAGTCCTTTGCCACTTCTTTGTTGGGCGAAGGAACGGAAGACCACGGCGGAGGCAAAATGTCTTAAAGGTGGATAAGAACGGGTTGGACTACGTCGGATAAAGAAGACGAGACGGCGCGGATTCGACCACGTGTGAAGTCCGTCATTTGGAAGAGGCGCGGCGCCCACACAGCGCACTCCGCCTTGGCCGTGCGTGGATGGCAAAGCTCTCTGGGAGAAAGTCGGCCTGCATTGAGAATGCGGTTGCCGACGGGGTTGCCGCCGTGGTAGATCGGCCTCGTCGCCTCGAAATACGTGGTTTCCGGCCGGGAGAAGAGCTTCCGCGAGAAGAGTCGCCCGGCGGCCGGTGGCGACGATGGCCGCGGTATTTGCGGTGGTGAAGGAGAGCCGGCGGCGGAGAAGGAGATCGGAATGAAACACGATCACCCAAAAAATTAGGTTTTCTCTCTTGGCTCTGATACCATGTGAAGAGAGAAAAATAGAGAATTCCCAATTTTATTATTTCCACAGAATAATCAATCTAATCTCTACATTACATATTGAACTTATATATATAGGACTCACAATACAGTAAGACAATAAAGGAAAAGACTGTACAATATCTAACAATAAGTAAACAAATTTTGTCCCTACCAGGATTTGAACCTGGTTCCCCCCCTCCCTATGCTCACAGCTAGCTCTTAACCACTAAGCTAGCCTCATTGGCTCCTAGGATATTGGTGGTGCGATTAGAGATTATCAAGGTTCAGTAGTCAAGGCTCCATGAGATAGATATCATTAAAAATATGGGACACTTTATTCAGCGGGTCCTTTGCTTAGCTAATAAAATGGTGGAAGGCCTAGCCAAAAGAGGGGCTAAGTGGTTGATATCCTTTATTGGAGATTGTTTGCCTGTTTGGGTTATAATTGGTTCAAGTATTTCTATAGTTTTTGTTACAACTTTTGGTTGTTCAGTTTGTTAGGACTTTTGGTTTGGGATTGCATTCCCTTGTCTTGATATTTGGTAACAATATATTGTGGAAGTATTTATTCCTTCTTGATCTTTTTTTTTTTTTTTTGATAAATGGCTAGAAATATATTGACAAGGCTGGAGCCCTAGAAATATACAGAATTGTATACAAAGGAAAGAAAAACAAAAAAGAGATGAGTAGAGGGACATATACCAACCACCAAGGGCGGAGCCAGGAATTTACCTTAGTGGGGGCAATATCCAACAATAAACATGAGTTGGCGTGGTGGTTGAAGCCTTGCCATTCCACACATGAAGTCTAGGGTTCAAGTCTTCTAGTTGAGGGAAAATATTGGTTTTGCTTTCCAGTGGGGGCAAAATGATGCTATTATGGTTTAGAAAAAGAAATTCAAAATGCAGTGGGGCAATTGCACAGCTGGTCCTTTGGATCTGCTTTGCCAACCACCCAAAACAAAAGCGGCTAGAAGCACTAGAGAATACACTCTTGATCTTTTTAATTAATAGAAAAGACATATTGTGCTTTTGATATTTTTTAAAGGTATAGTATGCTTTAGGGCTCGTCCCCTTTTTCTCTAATATATGCTTTTTAATTGGTTTTTACCTATAAATTTTTTTTTATTTTTTTTTAAAAGTATATTTTCCTTGTGGTTTTCAAAAATTGTTAATTAAGGGTCTGTTTGGTGACTCTTTTGGAACACTTTTCTATTCTCCAAAACTAATAACTAAGAAAACACATTTGATAATTATAAACTGTTTTTTTTTACGTTTTTAAAAACAAAGAACAAAGTGTTTTCATATAACATCTAATTTTTTTCAAATTTTTTCACTTGTTTTTCTTTGGGTTTTAAGAAATAATCATACAGACATGTAGAATGATTAAAAAATAAAACACTACTTATAAAATTTATTTTTTTTAAAATATGTTTAAAATACTAAAAACAGGTTAAAAACATTTCAAAGTTTCTTAAATAGATGTTTTTGTTCTGCAAAACCTCTAAAATAGTACACAACCGTTTTTGAAAAATAGCTTCAAGAGCGACCCTCAGTTTCTTAAAAACAAGTGGATGGGTCTATAGAAGATTCTCCTTTTTGTCCTCTATTTTTCTTGAAGGTCAATCCCTTGATTGTGCATTTGTTTTTGTCACCCCTGTTCCTATGTTTTCTTTGTGTTTCTTTATGTGGCAATTTAAGTGGTTTACATACTGGACCTTGATGTTGCTAACTTGATCTAAGCCTTGTGGTAAAAGATAAAATACAACATAACTGTGTGAATTATAAATGGAGACATCATAAATTAAGCATCTGCAGATTGTTGCCCATCTGTGGTTATCACAGTTCTGCACCTTAAATTGCCTTTTTTTGATAGGTAAAAAATTTATTTATTTAATTTTTAAATGTTAAAGTTCTTCAACTTGAAGTTGAAATTTGATGTTTATTGTTTGAAGGCAATATCTTGTCTATTTTCCCCAAAAAAGGATATACTCTCTTCATTTTACATTTTTGCCTCCTTGATTTTGCATTTTTTTCAATTATTTAGGGGTGGATATGGTATGGGTTTGATGGTAATCTTACCTGGGGTGATAATGAGAATAGATGCATAAAACCTGAATCAGGGAAGGAATGGGGACAAATTTGCTAACCCAAGTTGATTTGGCTCAGGAATAGGTACTGGGAGTTCTATGCATCACATGCACTATTCTGTTACACAATGGTGTGTTACAGTTAGATGGTCCATATGATCACACAAGTGGCTTTGTCTTTACTATGAAGGGCTTCTTTTACTAGCATACTCTCAATGTGAGATTTAAAATTCATTCTTAGGCATGATAATATTTTATTATCATTTCATTGTATTAGAATGGAGCTTGATATGCTGTTATTTGGCAAGCTTGAGGCAGCTGAACAATAAAACAGAGTTCTATGTCAGAAACCAAATTAGAAAAAAGTTATCTTTTGATTGTCATAGAAGGAGCATGCCTTCTATTTTGTCACAGCATCCACATCTCTTAGGCATGAAAGCACATGATTGTGAATTTTTCCAATTGTCTTAATAGCATTAATGCTAGTGGCCCTGCTTAAGTCCTCCATCAGCCACGAAGTACCATGTAGGATTGAGAGGGCCCTCCTTTTCCTTTAATAGGGCCAGGGTAGAGGGTGTCTGATTCCAGATCTGGCCCATTTCCATCTCCAAAGAGAATTTTAAAGATTGAATTATTGTCTTTAAGGATGGGAAAGCCCTTGGGGGGTTTTGGCTCAAAGTGAGGTATAAGGATGTAGAGGGTTTGTGGGAGGTTATAGGTTCAAGTCTTGATGGGGACAAATTTATCTATCATGTTATAAATCGCAGAAGCTTTACTACATGAGAATATGAATTAAAGAACACAAAGATAAAAAAATCATCATAAAATTACTCGAGAGGTTTTAACGTGGTTTGACCAATTATGCTTACATCCATGGGTGAGAGACAATAGTTCCACTATTCTTGAAAACACAGAGAACAAGATTGGAGTATCAAAGTATTGTGACGACTAGAAAAATCACAACATAAAAAAACCCTAGGATGCCCACAATACTAAGAAAATACATCACAAAAACTCCCAATCTCTCAAACCCTTACATCTTTGCACACTCCAAATCTCTCTCGTAACTTTTTCCCCTCGTGACTCATAATATTTATAGGATATTCCTAAAAGCTTTCCTTATACTATAAGGAAACCTACTATTATAATAATATAACAACTAGGAGTATCCTATAAAATATTCTTACAAAAAGATTAATATTAAATAGAAATTTAAGACATATTCTAACAATCTTCACCTTGGATCAAATTCCATCACATCTTGATAAGAGAGTAATCGACTCCACCTTGAACTGAAATTCCTTTTATTTTCATCTTGTTTTGTGCTTTGTAATATTTTGTTCTTCCAAAGATCTTTAATTTTGAAGCTTTGATACCATTCGTTATATATTGCGGAAGCTTTACTGCATGAGAATATGAATTCAAGAACACAAGGATAAATAAATCATCATAAAAATGCACGAGAGGTTTTAAGGTGGTTTGGCCAATTATGCCTATATCCATGGATGAGAAAATATTTTCACTATTCTTGAAAACACAGAGAACAAGATTGGAGGATCAAAGTATTGTAACGACTAGGAAAAATCACAAAATCATAAAACCCTAGGATGCCCACAATACCGAGAAAATACCTCACAAAAACTCATAATCCCTAAAACCCTTACATTTGTGCACACACAGGATGTCTCTCATAACTTTTTCCTCTCGTGACCCAGAATATTTATAGAGATATTCTTAAAAGCTTTTCTTATTTTATAAGGAAACCTAATATTTACAGATAATACAACAACTAGGAATTATCCTATAAAATGTTCTTTACAAAAAGGAATTAATATTAAATAGGAATTTGAGACATATTCTAACATATCACAGCCAAAAAAAAAAGGAGGATGCAAAATTCATAATGTGTTTTAACTCTCCTTGTAGGATGCTGCAGCATTCTGGGATCAGCAGCCATTAGCTGCGAGGGAGTATGCATCAAGCACTATAATTCCAGCATGCACAGCTGTTGTGGACATGTCAAATAGTGCTAAGGATCTTATAGATAATGAAGTGTCTGCTTTTTATCGAAGTCCTGATAACAGCCTCTACATGCTTCCATCAACCCCACAGGTACGCATTTGTGAGAATACTAACAAAATAATGAGCCAATCTTAGTTTTTTTTTTTTTTTTGATGCGCATTAAGGCAATCTTAGTTTATTGGATTTAGCACGCATTAACCTGTAAAGAAACTGTACCCATGTTTGTTTGTGAGGAAATATGCTGTTCTAATTTTGTTCTCCTGATGGTTTCTTTTATGCAACCTTCTTTCCTACTGAAATATTTGCTGAGATTTGATAAGATTCAGATGCTGAATTTGGCAGTTGTGAAATGCTGGATCATAAGCTCAGAAGGATATTTAGATATGGTTGAAGATAGTAGGATGCATATGAAATTATGAAGTGTTTTCTCATACCATTATTTTTGGTGCAAATAATGAATTCCTCCTAGATACCTTATAGTTAGTCATAGTACTCACTAAGAGTAATCCAACTTTCTGTATACCCCCCCTCCCCAAAAAAGAAAAGAAAAAAAAAACCCTACAAAGCTCATAAATCCTCAAAATATTTTGTACCTGAGAATACCTTTTACAGAACACTTACCAAATTTGTTTGGCAGTGTCAAAGAACATAACTGTAGTTGTGATACTAGGTTCCATGCAATTCTATGACCAAGTTATGGTTATTAGGTTCTTCCTTTGTCATTATCCTTTGATCATCAGACAAAAATTGTAACTTGTTCTTTACCCATGGGTATACATTTAAAGTAGATAATTAGACTTATTTCAATTTTATGGTTGTCATTCGAAAAACAACATTCTCTTAAGTCAATTGAGTTTGATTCCCACAGATGAAACTAACATCAGAAAGCCATTTGAAAAAATAAAAACAATGGCTTAAATAACATAAAACAAGTCCTGTATTCTATTGAAATAAAGTTTGTGGCTATTGGACCTACTCTGATGCCATGTTAAAAGAGCAAAGAATATGCAAAGAGAATGTGCTCCCTACCTCTCTCTCTCTCACTCACTCTTTTTTGGATCAGAGAACTATGAAATGAAGTAGCAGACATTGTATAAGCATCCCTGTAGAAGTCTCTAGTACACAAATCACAATCATACTTGCACAAATAATTTTTAACAGCAATTAGTATGGAGCTCTAAATAGTGTGCTTTCTCCTTAATTGCTTGTTATGCAATCACCAATTCATAATTGAGAATAGACTTTTTTCTCTTCATACCCAAATCTAATCCTTGAGTTAGCAATAGTCATAGACATGTTACTCTCTTGGATTTTAGTTATAACATATTGCTGGGCCTGGCCTCTCTTTTATATGTTTTGGGGGGAAAAAAGACGGTATTCTACTATTCTTCTTATTCTGAATTCTTGTATGTTTATTGTGCTTGGTAATTTATTCATGGTTGTTTTGTGGCTTTCTAGGAGGCATCTCTTTGATTTCTTCATTTTTTTAAATCATGCGACCACTTCATTACCACCTGGATTTAGATGACCTAATTTGCTGTTAACACTTGCTTTCGTATGTTACACCTAATCTGTCCTTTATTTCCCATCACATCAGGCACTTTTGGATTCTATGGGTGCCAATGGATCTACAGGACCTGAAGCAGTGGCTGCAGCGGAAAAAAATGCTGCTTTGTTAACTAGAGCAAAGTATAGGAATCCATCAGCAATTCCATCCATACTCTTAGAGTTTCTTGCGCTCTTCAATATCCTGCTGGTAAGCTCTAGGTTTTTTGTTCACCTAAGTTCAAGCATGCCTTAGAGTCGGTGGATAATGTATTCAAGGCTATAGAAATGGTGCTCAGTAGCCTTTTTGGACAATAAGATGCTCTGTTAACTGAGACTCTGGTTTGGCACTCTACCAGACTTAGATCTGTTGATGTCAGGAACCATCTTTGGACACCTTGAGGCATGAGCTGATGAATATGAAGTACATCTGGCCTTGGGTGTTGCAGGTGAACTGATGGTTTTCACTTTGTGATATCACCGTGTGTGTGAGTGGAAGAACTGCGCTTCCAGCATGGTTATTGCCAATCAGAAGAATGCTGAAACATGCCTGTTTGCTAATTGCCTTCTCAAACATGCCTACCTGAAGGAATAAGAATCAATAACTTGGTTCTGATTATTTTCGTGGCTGATGGCTTATTCAGTCAGCTTAAATCTTTGCCATTACATAGCTTTTTATGTTAAATAATTAACTCATACTTTATAATCAGGTTTGGAAGGCACAGATGCTGGTTTGGCATCAGTATTGGAGTCCCTTGAATTCTGTTTGAAACTACGTGGTTCTGAGGCTAGTGTGTTGGAGGACTTAGCAAAGGCAATAAATTTGGTCCATGTACGGCGGGATCTTGTTGAAAGTGGCCATGCCTTGTTAAACCATGCTTTCGTGCACAACAAAATGAGGCAAGTTGAACATGGTTCCACTTCTGTTTCATGATGGTCATTGGACTGTGTAATCATTTGAAAGGTTTTCATGTTGGTAAGAGAATTTCCTATCCTTGTCCGTGTCTCCTGTAAATCAAATAAATCTGTTCTAGTTATGAATTCTATTTAAAATAAAGCAATGTTCCATACTGGTCATTATTCACAGTTGTTTAAGGTTTGCTCACCTTTTAAGGGTTTACATTACATACCTTTGTTCAGTTCTTTTTGGAGGACTCCTCATCTACTTCTTTGTACCTTGCGATTCCAAATATAACATATAACAGTATTGTTTCTCCGCCCAGGGGAAAAATGAAGTCCATTTTGAGCTGCACAAGGAGGCACTAATCGCGAGCAATCTGTTGTCTTTTATTTGGTTGTGCTTTGCTACTTGTACCTGTATCTTTGTTGGAATGAAAGCTCAAATCTTTTCTTGCTGCATCCAAGTTTTATATTCTCCTAGCCTACTCCTAGTACAACCTTCTACCTGCACCTGGGAACTCATAGCCAGCTGTTGATCGACTGGTCATATATAATGATTATCTTGAACTCATAGGACTGTCTTCCTGTTAACCTTTCTCTATTGTTTCATTTTCCCAGTACAATCTCTTACAAAAAGTAAAACTTTATCACATCTATTATAATTATTTTTTAGTAGGCAAATATTTGTTTATAAATATGGCAATTCCTAAGAAAAGTACCGCAAAGCACTCAGTAACACAGGTTGTACACAAAGGACATCAAGGGGCAAAACAAAAGAGATCCTAACCATATAAAATTCTCTGCTTCTTCTTCACAAGGTCCAAAACACAAACAGCACAGTCTCGAGCATCCGCCACTGCCGGGAAGCTATACTAGCCAATGCTCCTCGTGACTTCTGACTGAGTGCATCAGTCACCACATTTGCCTTACCATGATGGTAATGCAAAGTGAAGTCATAATCCTCTAGGAACTCCATCCATTTGCGTTGCCTCATATTGAGGTCCCGCTGCGTGAAAATATACTTCAGACTTTTATGGTTTGAGTACTCTAAAAATGTTTCTCTTATGAAACTGGACATCACCCACACAATCCTAAGAAAGGAGGACGACTGGTGAGCTTTATCTGGCGCGTTTTCTTTTGATTGATTTATCTTTTATTTTTATTTGCACTTTAATTGTTGACTATCATATTGCTTTATATTATTTTTAGAAAACATGCTGATACTCGTTGACTTTATATTTTGCAGACAACAAGATACTGTTTAGATTGTTATGAGCAAGAAAACTGGACCAAATGAGATAGACACCTGGACCCAAGACTATGAGTTTTGAGATTACTCAATTGGAAGATTTTATAATGTGATTGAGTTTGGGCAGTAGTGTCTTATTTCTTACCTAGTTTTTCTCACGTGTATTTGATGGGTTTCTAGAATCTATCTGTGCATGAAAGCTTCAAGATGATGGAAGAGATGATTGTTGGAAGTTAATGCTGATGATTTTGTTAAAGTGAACCAATAACTTTCTAAACTGTGGAGAAATAAATTAGTCGTTTTTGATGCATGGAGAAATATCGTGAACATGAATTACAAATAAAGATAGGGGAATGAACTGTAGGAGGGACTCAAATTTAAAAGCTGTAATTAACCACAGCTTTAATACCATGTTAGGCTGTCAATTTACTTGAGCTTGGGATTAGAAGTTCCCATTCACGGGGTTGCAATATGAGTGCATTGAGCTGAACCCAAACCTGAACCTGACAAAATAAAATGCAATTTTGGCTTGAGATATATGAACTGGGCCTAAGGTTGGGTTAAGGCTTTTGTAACCAAATTCATCTAGCACAACAAATAAATTCATTGCTTTCTACATGTTAGCATCAAATAAAATAATTTGAGGTTATGATAAACTACACATCGATCTTTTAAATTTTCACTAATATAGGTTTATAAATTGTTTACAGTTTTACTGATATGAGTTTATATATTACCTTCATTTTTATTGCAATCATATCAATTCTATATTTTATTCAAGTTCTTCTGTTATATTTCATTTTTGTGCACTTGTCATTCTATATATTTTTTTGCACATTCATATAATAGATGCATTGTTTTAGAACACATTTTTGGAGTGCAAAATTAATTGACTATGAAATTGATGTGCTAATGATGTATAATATATATGAATCTATAAAAGAATAATTAATCCTCCTACCTAAGCAATCTGAAAACCTGTTTGAACCCTGACTAAATTGACCATGGGCAGAAAATCTCCAATGCAGAGTAATATCAGGTTGGCTTCCTATCTGACCAACTTGAGAAGCTCTAATTTCATTGAAGTAGATTTTTATGTTTTACATGGAAAGGTATTTGATTAATGGCTCAACTTTGTTGCATAAAATTTGACTGTTTATGTCTCAAAGTAGGTACTCTCTTTTATTGTGTAAATGCATGTTTGATTGTCTTTCTTGCCTCTTTCTTTCTTCATCTTCTTTTTTCTTTTTTCTTTTTGGAAGAAAAAAGTATTTATATTTCTATGAGGAGAAAAATGCTAGTAGAAACTAATTTCTATTAGCCTGATGTACCGTGTGTGTGGATCTGTATCGTAACAGCTTTAGTTTCAAGGAAAGTTGATAGCCTATCATGGTGTCAGAACTAGAAGTCTCTATTTATGATATACATTGTGGGTCTATAACCTAATGATGGCTTAAGCATCCAGTAAATTTGATAGCTTAACAATTTCCATGCATGTCCAGAAAAATAGGAAAACAAATGAGGAAATCTAAGTGTGAACATTACCACATTGGCAGAGTTTCAATGTTAAGTTGTTTTGAGTGGGAGGCTTATGATGAAGTTTTTGCCATGGTTGATTACTAGACTTACATTATCGTTATGGATACATAGTTCTGTTGAGGTTATTTGATTTATTTTGACATATACTGCAGCTTGATGAGTGGTGGGAGCAACCAGCAGCAACCGTTGTCGACTGGGTTACAGTTGATGGGCAAAATGTTGCCACTTGGCATAATCACGTAAAGCAGCTGCTTGCGTTTTATGATAAGGAGCTTCTGTAAATAAACCACTGAACAGAGCGGTATAGGGCTTGCCTGCCTCTCTTTATATTACCATTTCTGTGCACCAACTCTGAATAGTCTTGATGAGCTCGAGAGAGCGGTGATGGGGGGCTGGGGGGTGTCTGTCTAATGAAGAAGATGTATTTGCAATATTTATTTTTTAAAACATTGAGTAGAGGCACAGGCATGCCATTCTTTCCTCATTACTCCATCCATTCATTTGTACAAGATCAGGTTGTTCCCTTCTTAGGAAGGATCTTTTTGTATAACATGCCATGATATGCCCCATCTCTGTTCTTCTTGGATTGCTGTGATCGTTATATGAAGCAGCTTGGCTTTCTGGGAGCAAGGGGTTTCAGGTTTGATTAATGCCATTGTAAAAAATGTGGTGTGATATCACTACTGTTGAGATTTGTGTTTGTGTTTGTATTTGGATTCTGTTTGTGCGATTACTGATCAACAAAAACAACCTTCATGCTCTCTCAACTGTAGTTTCGGCAACAAATGTCAGTCAAAACCCCTTGTATTATTAAATTATCTGTTTGTTTGCATTTCATATCAGAACTCAAGAGTCAGAAGTGACAAATGAGTGAGGACATGAAACATGAGCTGATCTTTATGTCAACAGATGGTTCCAGAACACTGGGCCCCGTGAAGATTCGGCATAGCTTTGTCTTTTTAACACCCCGTGAAGAATGAGACATTCATTACACAAATCCTTCTCCCTTTTAAGAGATTAATTTCTTTCACTTTCACGCATATACCACCGCCTACATGCCTTTTTTTTTATTTTATTTTATATATATTACTTTTATTTTTATTTTTAACTGAGGTTCTGCATAGAATAACGTCACTGTCTGTCACTCTAACTATGGATGGAAAATCTGGGTGCAGGTGTCCATTGGAATTGTTCACAAATAAATAATCAGATACCATCAACTTGTAAACTGAAATCAAGGTGTCTAAATCTTGTAAGTTTTGGAATTTGGATCATGTCATGGGTACTTAAAAAAGGAAAGTTTCTAGTCGGTATTAAAACTGAAAAAGAAATTATTAATCAAGTTCTATATTTGGGTTTTACCACATGTAGTGAGTGCAATAGTAGTTCAGATAATGAAAGACGTATAGATTTCGTTTTCCACCCCTCCCATGTTGAAACTGCCAGACTCTAAGTCCTATGCGATCACCGATTCCTGATGAGGAAAAACTATGGAAAGAACGTAACTTATTCTAATCTTTCTTATTAAAAGATCAAAATTTTATTTTTTTATCCACTTCTTTTTTTGCTATTTAAAATATTCTTTTTTATCACAAAATTATTTAGAAAGGAATTATTCGGCAGCGGTAAAAGGTTGGCGTTTAAAATCAAGGATAAGAGTCACAAAAATTTGTGGCTACTCTAAATGGTCTCGTGGACAGCAACCGGGACTTAACTGAACTTTCACATTCCTTATACACCAACAACGAACAAATTCAATAAATACAAGTTAACAACACCACCACCACTACACACTATTGGTCTCGGAAACAATCTCTCTCTTCGTTATCTATATCCCCCATTCTAAGTTTCCCACCCTTGTTTTTCTGAGTGTTTGGGTGGTGAGAAATCAACCTACATTCACTGCTTCTAGTTTGCGGTTGGACTGGCTTCTGCATGAATCCCATAAATAGGGTACCCATGGAGCCTCATTTATATATCTCAAACAGCTAGAGATACATAGTGGGTGTGTTCATAATCATAGAGAAGAATTATTCCGATCGAAGGATTATTCATTTTCCCATACAAAAACACAGAAGCGAGAAATAATAGTCGGTCACAAAAATGTCTTGGTTTACCTTTACCATACTATTCTTCATTCTCTGTTTCACATTTATTGATCCTTCAGCAGCGGCTGACAAGAAGAACAAGCTTCCACCATCATCTTAGTTGTGGTTAGCTGGTTTGCAGCACATGCTTCCAAGAAAGCTTCTCAAAGACCAGCCACTTCATTTCAGGTCATTATTTAATTAATCACTCTCCCTGTTTTCCATTATTTATTTTGGGTTTCTGTTTTTGGTTCAATCTTCTGAGGCTATCTATCTATCTGTTGCATGCAGGCGCATCTGTTGAGGTTGAATGCGGAGACGGGCCCTCAAACCAAGGCTTCCGAAAGGCTCAAACCAAACAATCTGGGTATTTAGTCTATCTGCCCTCTCAATCAGCAAACATGTGAGGAAGAAATCAAAGAGCTGTTCCGTCACACTGGTGAATAACAGCGAGCCCTACTGTTCTGTGCTTTCTCATTTCACTTCTTCCTCACTCCGCCTCAAATCAACTTGAGGGGATTCATTTTATAGCTGGGTTTTCACATTCAAGCCTCTCAAACAACCATACCTCTGTGACAGAAACCAAGCCTGAAAAATTCCAATAAACCATCTATTTTCCCTCAAATGATCCACTAATAATTCCCACCTGGCTTCAAACTAGACCTCCCACCTGCAAGTCAAATATTTCCCTCCGCTTCCTCCAGTGCACTGGCTCCCTCCTCTCCGCCCCTCCCCGACATACCCTACTTCCCGCCAAAACGGTGACAAGTCTCAATGCGCCATGAATACCTCTGGCTGCTTCACGCGAAAAGCCAACCCGACCGGATTTTTTCTTCCCTCCGCTCATTCCGTCGCCGCCTCCGGCTTCCATTCGTTTCATTTACCCCCAACCCATTCCAGCCTCTTCCATCTTTCCTCCCAACCCCTTTCAGCCTTCACCTCCATCCATTAACCTCCCGCCCATTCCAGGCTTGACTCCCTCAACCCCACCACCGGCTTTCCCATTCCCTTTCCCAACTCCACCTCGCTTTCCCGGGATTCCGCCGGCTTCTTCTTCAACGAACAAAGGATCACCATGATCAAATAGTTACCGATATTTGTACACTTATCTTAAAATGATCTGTTATCATATGTGATTCACCCTTTCCCCTATTATAATTACGATATTAATCGTTTGCGCTTGATTTCCAGAACGATGGATTCTTGTGAATGATGTGTAGTGAGAAGGATCGTAATTAAGACACGAAATATTATTCTACTTGGAATAATGTTATATTCTTCTGTCTGATGTTTTCGACAGGGATTTGGATAACAATAACCACAATAATCATAAATTTTAGGACCCGTTGAATTAATATTAGATTTAAAAAAAAAAGTTCAATCATTAAATTCTAACCCATTTATAAGTTTTTAACGAAGTAATAACTAATTATTTTTTGAAAGAAGTGTCCTATAATTATTTATTAACTAATTCTGTAACTTTCTGTGTAAAAAAATTATATAATTTATTGAAAAATTTATCTTTATTCAATTACACTCAAATATTTAGACAAATTTTTTGGAAAAAATTATCATAATTTAATTGAAACAATCTTAACATGAAAGTTAATTAATATTATCCATGACTATTTTCTTTTTGCAAAGATTGAATAAACAGTTAATTTTAAAATTTCTTCATAGTGACTTTTTAATTCACGACCCAAGTGATGTCTCCATTCCATTTCTCTTGTTAACATCACTTCATTCTTTCTAATCTTTGATTCATAATCCCCACCAATGGTAACTTTTTAGGTCATACCCATTCATTTCTTTATTTACAATGACATTATTCTATATTTCATTTGGACTACCTTTTCCTACTTTTTTTTATTTTTAACTTTTAATTTTTTTTTATGTAGAGAAATTCTACTTATATCAGTGTTTGTTAGCTTGAATATCTCTTTTGTAGAAGTATTCTTCTACATTTCAAATTTCTGGTTATTAAACGTGTTGAAAATAGTGATTTCGTTTCTTTGTTTTGAAATTTGTTTCTGTCTCTGCTTTTTTGAAAATAGTGAGCAGGTTCCACGATTCGCGTATATAAAATGTTGAAAATAGTAGTCGTTTCTTTGTTTTGATATTTATTTTGTCTGATTAAGTAGCCCAAACGTGTTTTTAAGCTTTATTTTAGAAGAGTTTGAATAAGAAAATAAGAAAACTTCTCTTCCCTCTTCAGCGAGTACAAGGTGTCAATCTTAAATGAATTTATCACTTATCACTTAATCATCATTATTTATTTTTGACATTTCTATGTTATCTCTCTTATTTCTTCATTTATAACTCTCATTAGTCAACTTGAATATCTCCTTTTATCAAGGTGATTTGTTTAGTTTTATTTTAATTTTCTTATATTCTTATATATATATATATATATATATATATATATATATATATATATATATATATATATATATATATGTATTAATCTTATAGATTTCATTATCAAACGTCTAATTAGTTGGTATGTGACAATCAAACCTAATTTTTGAGCACAGTGGTGAGCTGTGAAGACTTGATAACAAAAAATAATATAAATTATAATAAAATTAACAATTTTGGGGTAATTTGTTTATACATTTCATTATCAGGTGCCTAATTGTTAGTCTATAATAACATGTGCCTAATTGTTAGTATATAATAACAGGTCCCTAATACTTAGTAACTAATAGTCATTGGTATCTAAAACTGGTTGAAAGGAAGAATTTTAGAATTATTGATGAATAACTGTTAAAATCTCATTGTGTTTTTACTGTTGATTGAGTATAGAATAAATCAGTGCTTGCCTAACTTTGTGACTAGCAACTGTTGGTGTCAAATAAAAATTACAAAACATTTATTTTATTATTATTCACTATATATATATATATATATATATAGTATATATATTAGACATACTCTTTGTATCAAATCAACCAAAACTTTATTTATTTGTTTTGAGATATTATTTTATTTTTGGATATTATTTTTATTTCCCATTATTATTTTGAGAGTATTATTTTTTTCCTGGCTATTTTTGAGGTATTATTTCTTTTCTTTATTGTTTTGGGGGTATTATTTTCTTTCATATTATTGTTTTAAGATATTATTTTCTTTCCTATTATTATTTTGAGATATTATTTCTTTTTTCCTTTATTATTTTGGGATATTATTTTCTTTCATATTATTGTTTTGAGATATTATTTTCTTTCTTTTATACCAAAATTATATCTAGAGTATAAATAGATGTTTTAGAGTTTTTTTAGGGACTTTTATCGCTTTTATCAATTTATCAACAAAAATAAAAACTTTTGCTTTATTTTCGCTTCTCTGATCGGCACTGGTGATTTTGATTGAGATGTTCGCTCGGCGCTGACACCGCGTGCTACCACCGTATGCGCTACACGCCACGCCAAGGGTATCATGACGAACGCTTCCCAATCGATGGCCATATCAAAGAAGACAGAACCAATCCCAAGACAAATGATCAGGGATTACATGTTATTTAGAGGTCGATTAACGAGTAGCAACAATCAATCCAAAATTTAACTCAATAGTTGGAAACAGTACAACCACAGTTACAGGCTTTATTGGGTATGAATGGACAAGAGCATATGAATAGTGATGAAGAACATATGGAGGTCATTCTCATTTAGACCCACTTTAACCATTCCAACACATACTAAACTGCAAGCGCTTACCAGGTGATTCACGACACTGCTGGCGCGAGGCCGACTTCAGCGAATATGCAAATCGCACAAAGAGCGGGCACGCTACAACCAAACTACAAGAGAAATGATAAATACAACTAAAGGTGATATCCTTCACTTAAGTAAGATTCTTAATATCAGGGTTTTGACTGGTCCCTGGCGTACATGTTCTTTGACTATACCGAAATATCATGATAGGAAGGTTAAATTTGTTGCTTATAGGTTAAAAAGGGGAAAATCAATATGGTGGAACAGATTGAGGGAGATGAGGATGAGAGAAGATGGTCCTATCTGCACATGCAGGATGAAACAATTATTATGGGAGTAGATTTTTACACCTGACTACGAACAAAATATTTTATGCTAATCCATATTTTTACAGTTTTTTACAATGGAATGAATATACTAACAATTTTTAGATTGGTAGGAGAGGAATCAATTATCGTATGAGAATCACAACAACAAAGCACTTGAGATACTCGGGAGTGCAGTCATGCACTATTAGAGATAAGATCGGGTGCATGGCTTCAATAAAAGAGTACAGAAATTTGGCCATGAGCCGAGTTACCATTTTATAAACTAGTACTAATTATAGAAGACATGGAGGGGTTGACACATGAAACACCTCTAAATTGCTCTGAAACTATGGAGACTAATGTTAGTAGGGAAAAAGGAAAAGGTAAATAAAGGAAGGAGGCAAAGGTAATACTTATGTAGCTGCCAAAAATAGTAACCCTTATGTAAGGCCTTTTGGTGTTAAGTGCTACAGATGTAGAGAGGTTATCACTGCTCCAAACGAACGCCCTGGAACAAGATAAAAGAACGTAGTAGAGCCACTTACTTATTTGGTAGAATAAGGTGTGCTAACTCGACGGGGATGGGACATCATGAGGTCATGAATAGGGAAAAGTACACTTATGTAAGGAGAAGCCATGTTATTCCGGTGCAATGGATGAGACCTAACACCATAGTTTGGTTTCACTAAGTATACCAGGTATGGAGTTTGTGTGGATTCATTACCGAGTAGTGCGAAATACAGAACATAATAAGTAAAGATGTTGTGGAGAGGCTACAATTAGAGACGGAAACTCATCCCAGCCCATATGCTCTTGGATGGATTAAAGAAGTTGGTGGTATTTGGGTGCATAAACGTTGTAAGATGTCCTTGTGACACCCCGTTTCCCGGGGGTCCGTTGACAACCCGTCAACCCACAGGATGCGATGTCTGCAACCCGACACCACTGAGTGAAAATTCCAAGAGTCCCTTCTTTGTACGGAGCTCTACCCAAGATACAACTTGTCCAAACATTTTACAACGACAACACCGGGTCCACGTGCGAGTAAAAATGGCCACTTGGGCTCATGCATCATTACTCACAAAATATATATCAACTATATAACAATAATTCAAGAGTTATTACATTGTTTTAAACTGTGGAAACATATAGCACAAGTTAGAGTTCTATCATGTTTATAAATGAATACTAAAGCTTAGTAACCGACTTTCTTCTAAAACGTGGGTCTCTAGTGAGCCACTGGGCCCTCCTATACACTCCCGTACCCACACGATCCTCGACAGGCCGAGCAACTTCCATTAAAGGAGCACTCTCCTATATAGGTTACTTCCTCTCACCCAGTGCATATGTCATGCGAAATCCAATCCGCCACTCAAGCAAATACATGATCCTACTTGAATGTCTACATGTCTAATCCCATATCTCGAGTCCCTTTCACCGACTCTCACACATGCCTAAGCCAAATGCGAAGAAATACAGCTTTCAAAACAAAACTTTTGTTCTTGAAACACACTACCGAGCTTCTAGAATATATCGGATTACCTCCGAGGCGACTATCGATAATTTTTCAATGTCATAGTCCTGCCTCCTGCATCTAACTCAAGCCGACCACTTCCAAGGCAATTCGAAAATCTTCCTTGAAATTCCTTCACAACCATTTTCACTTTTCTTTCTTTCATTTTCGTGTCATGCACTCACACCGCTATCGCTCTAGTGGTGCCCTTGGTATATGGAATGCATTATGTCATTTCCAACAATTGATGCTAATATATTTTACATGGTTAACAAAAATTTTATTCACATAATTCATGCTTATTCAATTCACAAATCACGTAACACCAAAATTAGCTCACATGGTTAATAACAATCCAAGCAATTCATTTTGAATCACCCAACAACACAAAAAATCACATTGAAACAAAATCACGTGAAACAGTTGAAACCCTCGGGTCGGCACCTGCTCACGCCACACAAGTAGGGATTTCTTCACCGCCTGCACTTGAGACTGTAAACACAACCTATCCGTGCCTCTTACAATCCCCATCCATAAAATGGCTCTAGCAAAGAATATCAAACAAAGCAGGAAAAGATCCTTACCTCTTGATTTGTTGAAACCCACCAAATCGGTCCACGAACACTCACAGACCAACTTTGCTTGTTCTCGCCGAGACCCGACGACCGACGACGGAAATTCAGAGAAGTCACTCTTCTCTCTCTAAACCGATCCACACCTCACTGCACGATTTATTCTTCCATTTGGAGAAGAAGACTATTTCCTTTTTGTCTTATTCACTTAAACTTTTCAATAATTCCATTTTGCGGTCATTAAGTTTCTCAGATTTACGACATGGCTTAATCTAAGCCATTCATCTCCATCATCTCACTAATTCATGCAAATACGTGATCGCATTTAGTACACGTAGTAGGTGACTTTTGTAACATCACATTTATTTCACAAGTCGTCATACTAAGATCGACACCTGTGCCTCAAAACGCAAATTCATCGCCTCTTAATTCGATTTGGGCTCCAATGCAGGATACCTAGATTTCGAGACTTATCCTTAAACGATGAAATCCGTTTCGTCATCCGAGATCTAGAAAATTTTTGATTTTTACCGAAATTACTATTTTACCCTTTTTTTTAGAAAATTTGAATTTTCCCCTTGGTTTGTATTCTCTCTTTAAAAAGAATTTCGTCCCGAAATTCTTATACAATCACAACGAATCACATGCATATGCAACGTGCACTACGCCATGCACGTGAAACTGGGCCATTTGGGCATTAAACGACTAAACTACTGAACCTTCATCCCTAAATAAGAGGATTGGTGGCTCGCATCGTGTTCCCTCGCTGGCCCCACGTTGACTCCTCCACTCCACTGCTGCCATAGCACCTCACTAAATTTCACGGTCTTATGCTGCAAAACCCGACCCCGGGCTATCCATAATGCACACCGTCCCTCCGAAGGTCCCATCCGCGGTTAACCTTAATATCTCCCAATCCACTATACGAGTCGGCAACCGAGGCACCGGCATGGAGACGCGGAATACCTTGTGGACACCGATTACGCCGAGCGGTAAAGCCAACTCGGTACTCTACTTGCCTACCATCTCGGTATCTCAAGGCCCAATGAACTCCTACGATAGCTTCCTCGTCACGAACCCGACCACTCCTCTCCTTAGGCATCACCTTCAAGAAGACGATCACCAACCTCGAACTCTATGGTCAAGTCGCACGCGATAGCCTTCTCGGGCCGCCTCCGAGCCATGAGAAGACATCACAGACTGCCTCACATTCCTCTAAGGTGTCCTTAATCAGACAGACTAGCGATTTAAGCCTCTCCCACCCCGGCCCAACATATTGCATCATCCACGGCCTCCCATACACGCCCCCATATGGCGCCATCCGTACTCGCCCGGTAATCCTATCAAGGTAAAGGCGACTCCATCATAAGCAACGTTCTCCCAGCCTACCCCATGATCCAGATTTATACTGTGAGTAATGTTTTAACACCAGATGGTCTCTCTGACCGACCATCTCGTCTCGGGTGGAAGTTGTACTCATGGTCAGCCAGGAAGCCTATAGCCTTTGAAACTTCTTCCAGTGCGCCAGAAATTCTCTGGGTCTTTATTCGACACCATGGATACCTAGAGATTTCATGCAGCCGCATCATTCTGGCTATACAACCACAGATCTCTCCAATGTAAAGGTCATCCGCACGCCAGAAAATGTGTCGATTCAGGAGCCGGTCTACTATCACCCATACGCATCATGTCTCATGTCCGTGGCAAGTGGGATCCATTGTGACGTGCTCCCCACTTAGCCACCTCTAATGGCCGGCATCCCCGCCGGCTTCCGTGCTCAGCCTTTAACTCCGCCGAATTGAGACATCGGCGAACAAAGTCCCCTACGTCTCTTCATCCCGGGCCCAAGAAGCACTCCGGCGACGAAGATCCTGGTATATCTTCGTGCCACTTGGATGCATGGCAAAATCGAGATGCTGAAACCCCCCAGGATCTCTTCTCTTAAATTGGTCAATCGGGAACCACTAAATTCGTCCCTCTATACCGTGAGACTACCATCCGCTGCGGGATGGTCCAACCTCGCCACCGCATTCGATCGCTCCCACCCCCGATGGACACTATCTCTCGCGGCCCCGTCTCGACTCGATCACTCGCTTCACAATAAAGACGGCAGAAGTACTAAACTCCCTAACGCACTCGAGCCGGCCGGCACCAGACTTCACCGTCTCCACGCCTCGAAAGATCCGCCATTCCCGGAAGCTATACTAGCCAATGCCCCGTGGACTTCCGATCGGAAGTGCATCAGCCACCACATTTTGTCTTTACCAGGTGTAATGCAGCGAAGTCGTAATCCTCTAGGAACTCCATCCACCGCTTGCCTCATGTCGAGGTCCCGCCGCTGAAAATATACTAAGACTCTGTATGGTCTCGGAAAGCACACTTCCTCGAACCTGCTCGCCATATAAATGATGCCAAATCTTCAAGGCGAAGACTACTACCACAACCCATGTCGCGGTGTGGGGTAATTTTGCTCATGATTCTTCAACTAACGGGAACCATAAGCTACTATCCTCCCAGACTGCATCAAAACACATCCCAGTCCGGCCCTCGAGACATCACAATACACTGTGTACCACTGTCCCTTGTCCGGGACTATCAAGATAGGAGCTGAAGTAAGCCTCCTTTTCAACTCCTGAAATGCCTTCTCACACCGGTCATCCCAATCAAACTTGACCTCCTTCTAGGTCAATCTCGCCATATGCCGCGACCGAGAAACTTATGAATCTCCTTGTAGCACTACCAATCCCAAGACACTACGATTCAAGACTCGACTTTGGCCTTCCTAACTCATCACGCCTCGACCTTCTCTCGTCCATCGACACGCTGGACACGACACTACGCTGGTCCCAGTGCACCACCAAAAGAAGCCAAAAACCGGCGACTTACCCAACCCCCGCATAACCGATGGTCTCTCAAAGAATCGTAATACAACCCCAAATGATACTACGCCTCTCGACCGGGAGTGTATCAAAATGTCATCCACAAAGACCGCAAAACTCGATCTAGATAGGTTGGAACACCCATGTGAAGGAGGTCCATGAATGTCGCCGGGCGATTCACAATCCAAAGGGCATCACCATAAACTCAAAGGCCTATAACGTGTCCCTAACGCCGCTTTTTTGTGTGGATATCTATCTCCCTAACCTCAGCTTGATGGTAACCGCCATGGCGGTCTATCTTCGAGTAGACTCGCTCTCCTCTTAGTCGATCAAAACAAATCGCCAACTTGCAATGGGTACCGATTCTTGACCAAGCATTCCTGCTCAACTCGCCGCAATCAATAATAAGGGTCTTGTAATTTTATTTTCGCAATAACCCGAGCGCCCTATGGTGAAGTGTCTTGGCCTAATGAACCTCTAAATTCAATAAATTTCAGGAATGGACTCGAAGTTCCCCAAGAACTCAACCGGTGCCATCCTATGCTGAGTCATAGAGATGGGTGAAGTACCAGGTGTAACCTAACACCGGCTCCAACCCTCTCGCGAAACAATCCCTGCGAGTCTATCCTAAAAACATCCCCATACTCGCACGTACTACCGGTAGATCTAAGTCCGGTCTCACCCCTATCCTTCAGTAAGGCTTAAGGCTAACCCGCTAATCAGAATGACACCCGCACTGCACACCGTCCGCAAAATATCATGTTTGTCCCCCGAAATACAACACGAGTACCGTTCAAGGTAGGCGGGACCTCCTACGCTACAATCGAGCAACGACTGCAGTTCGGCCACCAACACATCCCTGTGGATGACGTCAAACTCTGACATATCCATGACCCTCAAGTCCACTGTGAGCAGAATCCCAGAGATCTCTAACTCGCAACCACGGCATATCATCCCTATTCTCGCCCTAATCCCTGGGGTGGAGAATTCAGCGACACTACGCTCCCTCCAAGGCCTCAACCTTTAAGCCCAACTCTATCATTAACTGGATGAGCAATGAATGAATGCTAAGCACCAGACCAATAACACTCTCGCCCATAAAGTAAGATAACAAAACGCACCTTGTATAACCGGGCCGATCCACCGACCAACCGTGTGATGGCGTGACACACCTCAACCTCCCCGACGCCCCGCCTCGTGACCTCCGACCGCCGCCTATAACCCGGGCCTCCGCCGCCTGCAATGGAGGTGCCCGCGGCAAATTCCCCCCGAACATATTGCCCTTCAGCCTATAATCGGGCCGTGGAGGAATATACTGTGATCCTCCCGTCCTACCGACTGACTCGTCCGTCCCGAAACCCTGGGATCCTTGTCTCTGGGGGCAATCCCTCCTCATATGTCCGGGCTGCTGGCAATGGTAGCACACCATCTGCCTATCATGAATGGCAACCCTAACTCGTCTCATTGATGATTGGGACTGAGGTGTCCCATAACCTTGGGATTCCTGCCTCCGTGGGCAATCCCATCTAAAGTGTCCAGGCTATCGGCATAAATAACATATCACCTACCCTCGCCCGACTAAACGCCATCCCGTCTCGGGTCTTAATAACCTGCCCCGTCTTTAAGGTCCGTGGCGAAACGTAAGTCTTCTCGCTTTTCCTCGGTCGGGAAGAAGATGAATCTTCCTTCCTCTTAGTACCAACACCCATATCTTGGATGCCTCGTATGTCATCTACTCCTCCTTCTATGGTCAATGGAGGATGATGTGCTCCTAAACGCTGGAGGTCGTTTGACCTGCCCTGGCTCACTATTGCACACGCCTGTGCGATGGCGGCGACTGCAATCCCTACGGCCTCAGCAAAGGCCTGCTGGTCAAAAGCCGATGGTGTCTCGACCGCACTTTCGACTACCTCTACATCTCTTCTCGTCACGCCTCATACTCCACCCGACCCGACATGGATCCGAACCGGTTTCCGACGCTGCACTACACCGGACTCTTTACTCCGATTTTTTTTTTTTAAAGCCAACTCGGCACTGTGGCAGGCCCACATCTTATAACAATCAAAAGAACTACCACCCCGAGTGGTGTCCATCAAAATCTATACACATATATCGAGTCCCATTTGGCATAAATACAAACTTTTACTTTTACATTACAAATCGTGAGCACCTGAACCTGGCTGTAGTGAACCCTTACAGTGTGTCGCCCAACCAGATGCGCGATGGGGTTTGGTTTAATGCCTCTTCTCTCGTACTACACTGATTAAACCCGCTAAGCTTACGCTAAACATTTCTTATAACTTATACAGATACACATGCATATACACAATTATAATAAGTGCATAACTACAACAAATATCTCACAAACGATCCATACCGACTATACGCACTGTCATAACAGTTTATATTATTCGTACTCGTAGAGTCATATACGCTATTCTTTATGCATTTCATATCCATAACATTTGAGATCATTAGGACTGCGAGAGCACGTGAACTATTCTATTCAAAGATCTATATTTACTACCGGCGTTATCTAAGATCCCGCGAGAGCGGTAATGTGATTCTTGATAATGAGGTACTCGAAAGTCAATCGCTTTTATATCAATCTGGCTGATAGATGCCTCGTAGTCTCGCGCCCCAACCGCTTTTCTATCTGATCATGAAGATGTCCATGAGTCACTAACTTAATCAAACATAAAAGATACTCCGAGGTACACCAAACCGGGAGATTCGTATATTTAGCGACAGATTCATACTACTGCATTGTCAAAGAAGATACAAAGAGCGCCCCGCGAGGTACCACATCCATTGCAGATGGAACTATCGCGAGATTAAACCCGATTCATTATTATTAATCCAATCTTAACTATTCAGATATTCGGTTGGTTCAGGTGCACACACAACTTGGCGCCAGACGGTGAGCTGATTCAGGACAGAAAACTGCGGCACAATTCGGCCCAGATACAACCAGAGTGCCACAAAAATATATGCAAGACAGATTCCAGTCGCATGACGAGTACTGAGGTACACGGCACGGCTGATACATTGAAAACTTTGATCTCATCGAAACACGCACCCGCCAAAGAACACTTTGAATACGAAACGTCTTCGAGTTCAATACGCGGTTACCTTCCGCAAGCCACGGTCTTGATCGCACGGCGCGAGTTTATCAACACGTTGAGCACCCCAGGTATCACGCAACGGACCGATACGCGATCGATTTGATTAGCGTCCAAACACCGAAACCATCCGAAGAGAGCACCCAAAAGGTTCGTTCGGTTCGAGACAGCCAGCCCGCACGCGAGCGTCCAGTTCGCCAAAGACCATACAGACAACCATCTACGCGTTACGCCCCAGCACCACGCACCGACGCCAGAAAAACGCAACAATCGAACGGATACGCGAGCGCTCGCGAGTCGCATCAACGAAGAATGCAATGGCGGCCCGACGATACAAAGGAGCGCCCAGTGGCGCCTGCCGCAGGCTGTGATCGAGTGCCAGCAGCTGTGTCCATCGTATAGTTAAAGGTTCGAAGGTCACAGAACATTACGCAACGAGTTTGTTCAACAACAGAGTGCCCAGGTATCAACACCGATCGCCGCCCACGATCTCATCACGCATTATTCTGATTTTGATCCATCCCGGTAATGTATATGATCTGAATCTTTATACAATCAGAAGGTACAAAAAACTATATCGCAGTATTTATTCATATCACCACAAGATATCCCGGTCTTACTGAACTGGCGGTTTGTATTTATTATACCGTCTTTACGCGAACCGGTATTTATAAAGATTCATTCATCGGCGATCCTTTCGAACGGATTATATCCGAGTTCGATTTATTGTTACAATCTGCAAGGTCGGTACGAACTGATACGGCATGACATTATCATCAGTCGATGTCCGAAAAACGCAACTCAACATGGAACAATCCCACCCGACAAGATAAGAGCACCAGGCAATTGCACTTGGTTCATATAAACGCAACTTTGAGCGTCATGTCCCATCCATACGTGATCCATGCTTCACAACTGTGAGTCCAGATTATCATATAACCGCCGACGCACTCCGCAATACTTAACATGCATACTCGGCACAATGCAACCAAGAGAGCCAGGTGGTGATTTGCAGCTGAAAACGTCGATGAAGGTTTCGAGCGCTTCAGTACTTCTTGACAGATAGAGTGCCCATAGTACTTAATCACAGGCGCCGGAGTAATACTTCGCAGATAAGTTTTTATAAAGAATGGTCAATTCGGGAAGGTCTTGGCAGTCGGTTCAATGAAAGCTGAATAATCGTAGTAATTAGTATAATCGTCGTGGAAAGTGTTTAGCACAATCGTGTGAGCTCGGGTGAGCCACTCAAAGAGCAAGTCAGGTTGTCAACCAAGAGTATCAAGCAATGAACCCAGATGCTGAGACAACTGATACTCAAGGTCGGGTCTGAATAGTTACTAACGTGATGCTTCAAGCACTTAATCTGTGATTAGGCGGTTTGCAGCCACGACCATTCAGGTTTCACAACTTCACAGATCAAGAACTCGCTCATCTATAATAGCCACAGCAAGCCACTTTATGCGCCTATGTCAGATCAGAGGTCTATAGATGCCGGTGGCGTGGTTATTTGCTTAGTTGTAATCACCTTATTCGACATTTTTATTCTTCATGAATCTACTTTACCTAGGAATTGAGTCAATCCATTCTGATCGGTCTAAACTGTGCTGCGGCGCCATCGCTTCAAACCGCTTCAGCCACCTTCAGCCTCCCAACTGTGATGACAGTCAGCATTTATTTCCAGTGCTCATCTGATGCTGATGACGGATCTTAATCCTTGAAGATACAGACAGTGGTCTATCTCCAATCCAACTGTCTGAACTAGGTAACTGAGTCCTATGATGTCCAAAGAACCCAAGACTGCCGCTATGACTCCAATCCATGCAGTGAAAATGGGCTTCACACTGCTACCCACTTTGATGTCGTGACTCGCTGACCATCCTGAGTCCAGTTCAGAGATATCTCTCCCCAAAGCCAAGTCTCTCAGTCATTTAAAAAGTTAGTTCATCTGACAATATCCACCTTGTAATCAGATAGAATGAGTCAGTTATGCCAGCACACAAACCACATCAACGAAAATCAGATGAAACTCTGCCTATGATGCTCGCACTTCACCGGGTGAGACTTCAAGTCAAAAACGACTGAATTAGAAGTTCTGCTTCCAGACAACTGTCCCACTCCAGTAAAGAAGCATCTACCAATGTCCTTCATGCAAAGTCTCCATGTTTCTTCCAGATGCTGATCCTCTGAATCACTTTATATGATCCAATGAGATGATCAGAATCTTTTCAAATCACTGAATTCATTTTTTCTATTCATTCTCTTCACTTACATTTTCTTCTGTGTGTTGTCCACTTAGCTCTTTCCTATGTCCTCTGATGAGTGGTTATAAATTCATATATGCAAGAGCATGAGGACGGAGCCAGGCCTGGTTTCCAGTCCCATTCCACGGCCTTGTTAGCCAGGATCGTCCATGAGGCTGAGTTTATTTGTGTTATATAGAGCTACCCTTTGAGTTTATGTACTTGGTTATGAGGAGTGTCCTTAAAGAACCGTAAAGCCTAGGTAAGATATGCTCCTCTTAGCAAAACCAGGATCTGATGCAAGCCTTGATAGATTCTAAACAGGTGGTGAGTTTCCACATCCTCTGTATTGTTTTGCTTCCTCCTCTTCTCCTTCCCTCCCTTCCTCCTCTCCTCCTCTGTCACCTTAGCCTCCCATGGCCAGAGCCCACTGGTCTTAAACTCCTGATGCTGCCTGTCACCTAAGCCTGATCCAGCTCAAAAACTGGTCCCTCTTTCTCCAGGCTTTCTCACCCGCTACCTAGCCTCTCTCACCCATGCCAGCCCTGGCTCTCACCACCCATTGTCACTTCTGCCCCTCCAGCCTATGTTCTTCTCATCTTTATAGACTTTGTTCTTCTTATCACGCACTTTGTCTTCACTCCAATTCCAGTCTGTTCTCAGTCATTTAACCACAAATGGGTCAGAAACAGCTTAAGGAAACACTCAAATATATCTCAAAAAACACTAGGGTATATTTCAATATTTCCCGCCTCTACTGTCAGTTTATCATAACATGTCAAAGGTCTGATGTTCAGAGGCTGATTTTATATTCTCTATGAACATAAATGAGATACTTATTCATTTATTCAAAAAAAATTTCACATAATAATACAAGACAAATATTCTATGAAAATGTAATAATGAACTCCATGATATTAAATCATGCGCGACAAAGAAGCTCTAACATTTTCACTGCGGTGCCTTTCTTTTTAAGTCCCCATGATAATACTGCCCATGAATATTATGTCCAAACAAGATTCTAATATGCAATGAGTCGTGTCCTGAAGTCTTAGCGCGCACAGCGGAAGTGGCAATCATGGCTCAGCCGCGGCGATGCCGCGCGCGCAATGGCGCCCATATGCCAAAAAGCGCCACGCGCTTTCCAACGTTAGTCACTGGCACATACGCCAGCAGCCAGGTCAGGTCAGAGCCAGTTGCTCCTCCTTGTCACTGATACAAAATCGTATCGTGACACGAGGGTCCCGTCACACAAGATTGCGAACCCAGAATACAGTGATACTGCCATCATTACACTACCTGTAGGTGTCACATACAGACAGTGTACTCAGACACTGCCCATATTACTACACAGCAGCCGCCCCAAATACGATACAATTTTTGTATCGCGACCAAGCAGCTGTGCTCACGGCCACACAATAAGCACGCCTCAGGCGCTCGGGCCGACCATATCAGGCCCATGTCAACATGTCAAGGTCGGGGTCAGAACAGGCCCTCTCTCGATTACAGCGCCAGACCTTCCTCCCAGGCCTTTAGGTCACGATACAATTCCCCTCGTTTCGTGACCTGCAAGATTGTATAGATGGGCAATATCTAATCCAAATTCCTCCTGCACATTTTGTTTTGTTTTGTTTTTTTTTTTTCTCAAATCATTTTTTTTGTTTTCATTTTGTTACACCTATCGAAGCACTTCACAAAAAATATATTATTAATTTTTTTTCATTTTCCAAGAGAACCAAATAAATTTATTTAAAATTTATTTTATTTATTTTTTCCAGCTTTACACACTCAGAAAACCCCTCGTAAAAAATTCTTCTTCGAGCACGCTTTTTTTCCTATGTGCTATTCACTGCCACACAAATCACACAACATAAAACACATGACTCATGTTATAGACACAATCACACATAAACACAATTGCATGGTGCAGTTCCAATCCTCGTCCTCTAGGTAATCACACACTCAAACCTTAACATCGAGCTACAACCGCTGCCAGGCCTCACACCTTAATGACCGCACCTGGGCCCCAAGTCCCTCAAGCCCCAGGTATTTGCATATTACAAGCTCCTGATATCATTGTCGGTGATTGAACTCCCAAGCTCGGGTCCGACACCCCAGAAACCTCATGGGACTGATTGTGATGTCGGTAACCCGACACCACCACGAACCAGAGTCTCCTTTCAGACGGGGAGCCCCACCCAAAACAACTGTCCCAAATATCTACAACTTAATTACAATGAGTCCATCGCAGCAAAAATGGCCCACTGGTCACGCACTGACATCACAAAATATATAACTATATACTAGTTCTGGAAGAGTTATTATTACTCTTAACCAAACATATCGTATTAGGAGTTCTAATACATGTTATAGAAAAATGAATACCAAAGCCACAATCCGACTTTCTTTCAAAACACCACTCCTCAGTGAGCGCCGTCCTCCCCTCAGACACTACACCCCAAATAATGATCCTCTAACGCAGGAGCAATGCCCAAGAGTGATAATTTCACATGATTTGATTTCCCACCATGCACATGTCATGGCACTAATTACACTCAAGCAAATATAGTGATCCTACTTCAATGGTTCCACTTTTAATCCCATGTTTCAGTCCATCGACTCTCACAATACGCTTTCCGGCCAATGGTTAAATACTGTTTCTCAAAACAATAGCTTTTGTTCTTGAAAACACACTACCAGCCTGTAAATATATCGACTACCCTCCGAGAATTACCGGATAATTTTTTTCCGAATAAGCCATGGGTCCGCTCCAGATGAACCGTTGACCACTCTCCAAGGTGCAATTCTTCGAAAATCTTCCTTGAAATTCCTTTCAAAGACCATTTTCACTTTTCTTTTCATTTTCGTGTCATGCACTCACACTCTATCGCTCTAGGTGCCCCTGCAGTATATGGAATGCATTATTTCCACCCAATTGATGCCATTATATTTTACATGGCTATATTAGCAAAATTTTATTCACATAATTCATGTTATTCAACTAAGCAAATCAGACACCAAAATTAGTTCACATGGGCTAATAACAATCAAGCAATTCATTTCAATCACCCAACAACACAAAAAAAATAACACAATGAAACGACGCGGAACAAGAAACCCCTGCCCAGACTGCTCATGGTACACACAAGTAGGAATTTTCTTCACTTGGGCTCAAAGATTTTGATCAAAACACGGCCATCTGTGCCTCTACAAATCCCTTATCCATAAAAATGGCTCTAGCCAAAGAATAAACCATAGAAAGATCCTCGCCTCTTTCGAGTTATCAAACTCCACCTCAAATCGGTGTCCACGCATACCTCACAAATCACTTTGCTTGCCCGAGAACCGACTCTATCCGAATAAATGTGGGAAATTCAGAGAGAAGTCACTCTTTCTCTCTCTAAAAACTCGGATCCACACCACCGCACGACGGTTCTTCCATTCGAGAAGAAGACTATTTCTTTTTGTCTTCTTCACTTAAACTTTCAATAATTTTAATTTCCAGGTCCTTAAGTTTTGATTTTTGACACATGGCTTAATCTAAGCCATTCATCTTCATCATTCACTAATCATACAAATATGGTCACATGGGTACATATATTAGGTGACTTTTTTCACATCACATGTCTTTCACAGTTCGTCATACGGCACCCGACACTCGCGGCCTCAAAACTGAAATCTGAGTGTTCTAATCTGATGAACCCGATGGGTAGCTTAGATTTCACTTGAGACGATTCCAACGGTGAAACTTTTTTTTCACATCCGGAGATCTAGAAAAATTCTGGATTTTGACCGAAATTATCATTTTACTATTTTTCAGAAAATTTGAATTTTCTGGTTTCTTACAACTATTATGCTATAACATGAGGTGTATTGTGGATGGGTGGATATGGATGCTTGTCATATTTTATTTGGGCCCTGGCAAGATGTGATGTGGATGCTAAGCACTCGGGCAAGAGTAACTTGTATCAATTAGAGAAGGGGGGAATGAAATATACACTTGTGTCTTTCACTAGGAAGAACCAACCCAAGGCTTGACAAGCGAAGGGAAAGAACTTTGTAACTTTTGTGCATAACCCATCTTCACTTATGGGTGAGTGTAAGGAGACCCGGGAAGTGCATTTGATGTGGTTGTATGAGGTAGAGTTAGATTTAGTCAGGCTCAAATTCCCAAAGGAGGTGATGACTGTTGAAGGAGTTCGATGATGTGATTCCTAAGGATTTACTCGAGGGATTACCTCATGCGTAACATACAACACCATATTGATTTGATTCCAGGTACTTCTCTTCTTAATTTGCCTCATTATAGGATGAGTATCAAGGAGAATGAAATCTTAAGGGAGAAGGTAGAAGAGTTGCTAAGCAAGGGGCATATTCAGCTAGCATGAGCCCATGTGCAGTTCCAATTTTGTTGGCGCCTAAGAAAGATGGGAGTTAGCGGATGTGTGTTGACAGTAGGGCAATCAACAAAATTACCATATAAATTTCCTATTTCAAGGTTGGATGATATGTTCGATCAGTTGAGTGGAGCAATTGTGTTTAGCAAAATTGACTTGAGGAGTGGCTATCATCATATCAAAATCCATCAAGGTGATGAGTGGAAGACAACATTCAAGACAAGGGATGGGTTGTACGAATGGTTAGTCATCCCTTTTGGGCTAACAAATTCTCCTAGTACTTTTATGTGGATTATGAATCATGTACTACAACCTTTCTTGGAAAAATGGGTATTTGTTTATTTTGATGATATTTTGATTCATAGTAAGTCGAAGGAGGAGCATGTTGGACACCTTAGGGAGGTGTTTAAGGTGTTGAGGGAAAATAAATTATATGCAAATTTGAAAAAAATGTGTTTTTATGAAAACTAGTTTGCTATTTATTGGCTATGTGGTGAGTAGTGAGGGAATTAAAGTAGATGAGGAGAAAGTGAAGGCTGTTAGGGAATGACTCGCCCTAAAGAATGTTAGTGATGTAAGGAGCTTCCATGGGTTAGCAACCTTTTATAGGAAGTTCGTTAAACATTTCAGTAGCATTGTAGTACATATTATTGAGTGTTTGAATAAAGGGAGGTTCCATTGGGGTAAGGAGCAAGAGAGTAGTTTTGCTTTGATTAAAGAGAAGTTGAGCACAACACTTATCTTGGCATTGCCAGATTTTGAGAAGTTATTTGAGGTAAAATGTGATGCTAGTGGAATTGATATAAAGGTTGTTTTATCCCAAGAGAAGAGGCCAATAGCTTTCTTTAGTGAAAAATTGTGCGAAGCAAGGCGTAAGTGGGCAACCTATAACAAATAATTTTATGTTGTCGTGAGGGCTTTGAAAACTTGAGAGCATTATCTCATAGCCAAGGATTTCATTCTCTATAATGATCATCGTGCTTGAAGTACTTTTAAGTGCACGTACAAATTAGAAGTGATATGCATGCTAGGTGGTCATCTTACATAGAGAAATTCCCTTATAAGCTTGTCCATAAATCAGGACAACAAAATAGGGTGGTGGATGCATTAAGTAGACGAGTGGCTTTGATGAGAACCTTGAGTTTATGATAAGAGGTTTTGAGACATTGACGGAATCAGAGTAAGACAATGATTGACTTCAAAAAGGCTTGGGCCACGGTGCTTAAACAACCTTTGCACATTTTATATACATGATGAGTTTCTCATGAAGAGTGGGCAACTTTGTCTTCCTCGCACATCTCTTCGTGAGAAGGTCATTGGAGACTTGCATGGTGGTGGTTTAATGGGTCATCTTGGAAGAGATAAAACAATTGAATTCATTAAGGATATGTACTATTGGCCTAAGTTGAGAAGGGATGTGACTATTACGTCGACGCATATGTATGTCAGCAAAGGGTCGACCTAAACACGTGGTTATACATGCCATTACCCCGCTCCACGCTATGGGAGGATCTTTCTATGGACTGCATCGGGTCGTCGAACTCAACGAGGTATGGATTCTATGTTTGTTGTGGTTGATAGGTCTAAGATGGCTCATTTCTTGCCATGTAAGAAGACGGCAGATGCATCCTCTACTCTTACCTCAAACCATTCTTTAGGGAGGCTAGAAGGTGATGGAGTGCCAAATACTATTACATCCGACACAGATACTCATTCCTTAGTCACTTCGATGACTCTTTGGAGGCTATTTGATTTGTCATCAACTTTAGTAGTACAAATGACCAATAAACAATGGGTAGATAGAGGTCAGCAATAGCAGGACTTTGGGTAATCTTATTCGGAGTATTTGTATGGATAGACCAAAGTAATGGGATTTTTCCATAGCACAAGCGGAGTTTGCCTATAACAACGTCGTTCACCATGCAATAGGTAGATCCCCGATTTCCATTGTATACATGAAGTGTCCTAAGCATGCTTTAGATTTGGTGAAGCTTCCAAAGGCCCCTGGTCTAAGTGTAACAGTTGGTGATTTGGCAAAGCAAATTCAAGAGGTGCAAGCATATGTCAAGAACAAGTTAGAGAAGGTTAATGCAAATTACAAAATGGAGGCAGATAAGCATAGACGGTTCAAGTTGTTTGATGTTGGTGATGGTTTTCATTAGCAAGGCTCGAATGCAAAATATCAAGCTTCACCAAAGAAAGTATGGACCATACCAAATTGCTTGTAAGATCAATAATGCTACGCAAGTTGACTCATTAATCGATTTAATTTCGTTAATCTTCAATATTGTTGATCTTACGCGATTCTGCAGCGCCAAATATGAATCTTGGATATCTAGAAAGTAACTCACTGATGAGTTTCCCACAAATGGAGGTGACTGAGGTAGGCCGTTAGATCAAATTAACTAAAATTCTTATTTTGGTTGTTTTGAGATATTGTCTTTAATTTTTGGGATATTATTTTTATTTGTCATTATTGTTTTTGGAGTATAATCTTATTTCCTATTATTGTTTTTGGATATTATTTCTTTTTCCCTTTACTGTTTTGGGGTATTATTTTATTTCCTATTATTGTTTTAAGATATTATTTTATTTCTTTTTATACCCAAATTATGTATAAAGTATAAATAGATGTTTTAGGGCTTTTATTGCTTTTATCAATTTATCAATAAAAAATGAAAGCTTTTGCTTTATTTTGTTATCTAGATTAAGAATTGATTTCTAGATTAAAACATCTTATTTTTGTTGATCAATCGCGCTATATTGTGTCAGTAACTCTTCCAAAATGATGATTATTAAATGATTTGTAGTCATAGTATTATTATAAATAAATTATGTAATTGTAATTCCTAAAAGATGATGCAGATGTATTAATTATTATCAAAACTTGCTTGGACATACCCTATCTAGAAGGGATAGTCCAAGGATAGTCTAACATTACTTAAATGTCTCGCAGAAGTATATTCCAATACAGAAAAAACAAAGAATTATAAGTCTTAAAGTGGTTTTTTGGAATATGTATTATAAGCTATAGTATGCAGAAAGTTTTGGCATGTTTGATTACTGTTTTTAAAAACAGTTTTTCCTTGTAAAAAAGAAGTAGAATAAAGAAAACATAGAGAGTGTGCACGTTTGATTCTCATTTTCCTGTTTTGAAAAATATAAAAAACATAAAAAAAAAACACTAAATTAAGATAACAATAACAATTTTCAAAAAATACTAAAATGATGTTCTCTGTATTTTCAAAAACTGTTTTAGAAAACAGAAACCAAATAAACCCTTGAATACAATAAGCAGCATGCAGATATTTCAATGATATGAATCGCTTGTCTACTTAAGAATCATAGTTATACCAACTAACTTAGAGCCTATTATAATCATAGTTAGACGAACCAAACACATAAAATAAGCATCAAATACCCTAGAAAAAGCACTTGTTGCACACCATTTTTAGTACTATGTAGTCATGCCTTCCTTTGAGAGTAGAACATGAGAGCAAACTTATAATACCCCTTGAAAATCCATCAAAATTGTAGCATTAGGCTACAAATTAACATAATTCATTAAGTTCATTAATAACTTACACAAGTTAAACACGTCCCTCAAACCAACTCGACCCGCCCATGCATGCAGCCGTGAGCACCAATCATTTGCTCCATAGAAAATCATCTCCAAAGAATTAGGAAAGGGAAGGGATGAGAGCTTTGTAAGGAAAAAATACCACTAAATTCTCTAACATTCTTTATTTGTTTATTTGTCCACCTCCTCCTTTTCACTTCTTATTTAAACCATCATATTAAGGCTTTGTGCTAACTTAAGGTTTGAAACACTCTTCCTACTTGATGATTGCATGGTGTAGAGAGGTAGGTAGGAGTAAGACAATTAAGCACAAGGGAGATAAGAAATAACTTGTAAATAAGCTTTCAACAAATTTATTTTCAGAAGAAAAAAAAAAATTATCAAATGTAATTTTAAACTGTAATTATATTCTTTGAGTAGAAAATAGGTTTCAATACTTGTGCACATTTCTTGAGTAAGTGAATGGTTAAAAACCAAGAGATGCTACCGCCGAAGAATACTATTTGTAAGTATGAAGAACTCAACCCAGTATGATAGTACCTATACTCTCTGATCTTGGTTCTGGTTTTGCTGTTTCTTATTTCTAATTAATATTAAGGATTTTAAAGTCAAAATAACTCCATTTAAAAAAATATATACATATGTAATTTTTTTAAAATATTCACAAATTAGTGTTTTTACTTTTGAACTTGTATTCACCAATTCTGGGTTTTAAAGTAAATTAAAAGCCATATTTTATTAGCGTAGTTTTAAAAGGTTAGTACAGAAAGCCGTGGTGGTGAATACGTTCTAAAAGCAAAAGACTAGTTTGAGTTAACATTTTCAAAAAAGAATCTATGTGTCATTTAAAAAAAAAAATGATACTTTGTATCCAAACTCGTGTTTTATATTTTAGGAGGCAGATCGGGCGCCAGGACCTTCTGTACATCCATCTCTTTTTATTATTGGGCTTTTTTGATATATAGCCTAAAAAAATAAAAATTCCTCAAATATAAAAGGATGAAAAATATTCTTAAATTTAGTTTACTTCTTGTCATATTGAAAGCGTATCTTCAAAAACACTTTCTAAAATTTTGAAAACTTTAAATTTCAATGGAAAATATCTTTTGAATAAACATTTTCTAAAGTCTCATAGATTATGAAATTAAATTGAAAGTGTTTATTGAAAATACACTTTCGATCATTTTGAAATTTTTTAATTTTTATTAAAAATGACTTTTGAGGAAACACCTTTACTTTTTTTAATTTTCATGAAAACCCATATGAAGATTATTTTTAAAAGATGCTTTTTTATTTATTTTTAGTACATATTATTTTAATTAGTAATATTAAGTAACCAATTTCATTTCAAAAGTTTGAATTATAAAAAGGTAATAAAGTAAAAAAAAAAAAAAAAATGAAAAATGAAGAAGCCATTAAGTGAGGCCCTCCCTAACATCTCGAACTGGCATAGAGTCCCACCTTTCTCTCAGTCTCCTTTAAACAGGGCATTGGTTTCCTGTTTGATTATAAAATAATGGAGGCATGAGTGAATCTGCATTATTCAAAGCTGCTGATCAACGATTCAGATTCACCATGCCCAATGCATTGGCAAAGGTATGGCTCCTTGCTGCTTTCTTCCCCTTTTTTCCTCAAATTCGTTTGATCTATTTGAATTATGCAATTTAGTTATAAATTATATGATTCTTTTTCCTCAAAATTTCTGGAAATAAGCAATCCTATTTTTGAGCCCAGATGCCCTAAATCTTCAACTATTAAGGTGGTAGAGTGAAAAAGAAGGCACTATTTAGGTGTCCATGAAGTCCAGCAGAAAACTTACAGTGGCATCATTGTTTTGTAGTGGAGTAGTACTGCATTATCTGAAACAGGTGTTCTTCATTCTTATATCAAATCTTCGAAATTGGTGAGGTGGAAAAATAAAAATTAGTTGATAATTCAACTCTCTTATTTCATTACAATTGAAAGTGGGTTGGAAATTTAAATCAAACAGTAACATTTGTGTTTTTTTTTTATTTTTAAAATTTTTGATCGCTTTAGAATGCCCTTTCAAAAATCTAGGTGCCCGATCACCCAAATTGAAAGGAAAGGAAAAAATATTTGTTAGGAACAGAATTTCTCCAAATTATAGTTAACATTCTGCAAATTTCTCTATGGTTTCAGAATGTTTAGACTTTCTGTTTTCTTAAAGAATAGGTCATATTAGAAAATAATCTTGAGGCTATGCTTTTGTTCCCTTTTGCCTTTTCTCTTCATTCTCATTTGAAGTTTGAGAGATTCCTAAAGAGATAAAACTCCCCCAAAAGATAAATTCAGATTTATGATTCTTTAATACTGAGATATAACTCTCCGGGCAGAAACTAGCATGTTGTTCTGCTGACTGGTATTATCTGTTGTTTTTCAAGGTTGCCTACTGTTCCTTCTATCTGCTTTGGGCTTTCAGTTACATACTATATGCTGCACCATTGCCCATGGGTCTGGATGAGACTTGTAGTCTAGTTTGTGTCCTTAGTTTCTGAGAAGAATAAGGTATATATTTGGTCCTTTTTCAACCTCCATGTCATGCTGCTGGTGAGATTGCAGGGAAAGTGGGGCTGGGCCCTTGAATAAATTGAATGTTCCTTTGCATACTTGACAGAGTGAAATGAATTCTGTGCAATGTCCTTGGTATGTGTGTAGCCACAAAACATGAGGGGAAAAAAGAAAATTTTGTTTAGGTTTTACCTTTGAATTTATGTGACTGATTTCTGTGTGTCTTTTCATAATCAGAGTTCATCATATTCTTCCCTCATCTGCTGTGTATCTTCTTTCACCAGGATTACTGCCCTTTGTTCCTCCTCATCAAAGTTTCTCTTTAATGGCAGGAACTCCTTCAGTACTGGCTTCTTAGATTCTTCAGATTCCATATTTCACTACTCTTCTCATCTTCCTCTTTGAAAAACTCAACAGTTGGAACCAAGAAAACAAGAAAATAAAGTAAACAAACAGCCACCCATTGATCAGAACCATTAGTTATGAAAACTTCAATGAATCCCTAAGAAAACTTTTCGAGTGCTTGATAGTCAATGTGCAGTAAAGATTTGCTTTGAGGTCATCAACTTACTTGCATCTCTGCTCTAACTTCTTAACATCATAATCCAGCGCCTCCAACCTCTCCGAAACACTCTTAGTTTTTGAATGGTAATAAGAAAATTGGCATTGTTGTTGGAGATGGAGGTCCATCTTTGGCACCTGAACTCAAATTCCTAGAGAGAAAGCTTTGAGTAGTAATAATAAATTAGATATATTTGATGTGATTTTTGTCATTTTATATACTGTAAATTAAATATATATGACTAAACAAGGAATGAAGAAAATAAAGTAGTTAATTAAATGGTAGGTGGGCTGTATGAAATTATACTTTGTGAAAAGGAAAGTAGAGGCATCAATCAAATACCCGATCAACGAGTGCGTGTGTAAGTGTATTTGAAAATAAACAATTAAATATTAGTTTTGCTTAAGATGATATGTTGAGAAGTTGCTTTCGAGCGTGTTAAACTTAGCCAAACATTGAATTTTATTTTAGTGGATAAATTTTTAAGTATCAAAGTACAGATTTAGCTTCAGCTTGATTATGAGACTTGATATAGATCCATGCCTCAAAAAGGTCAAATAAATATATCCTTAGTATGCCCATCATGCCTAGCTCATGTGGTAGAGCGCTTAACCTTTCAAAAAGGTAGACATAGGAAGGGGAGGGGAGGGGTCCTAGGTTCGAATCCTAGTGGGAACTGTTTACTACATTGTAATTTAGCTGTCAAAAAATATATATTCTTAGTATAAATGTAAATCATTATTTTTATTTGGGAAAAACACACACGCATGCACACACATGAAAAAGTGGAGAATTTCAAGTTGATTATTAGCGTTCAGTGCGGCCTACGAGTCTATGACCCTTTCAAGAAATATGAAAGGAGGACAATCTTCTCCTGTTGTAATGCTAATGATAGATGCAAATCATATTATGTTTGTGTTAACCAGAATCATTATTGTTCTGATAAAAAATATATAATCTTGATATCTAACTTCTAAGAACAATAACTTAAATTCACTTACTGTTGTTTGGATGCTGATCTTGAACTTTATGTGTAAAAAAAATTTAAGACTTATGGTAAAACAGATCCTACTTGAAGCAAAAGTATATTAGATTGGGATTGAAATTTTTTTAACCAAATCCAACATATCTGTTGGTTGTCTGCAGAATCTTACTGAGTTTGAAATGTATGGCAAAACTGAAGTAACTGTAATGGCAGAGGAGAAAGCTGCATTATTTTCATCTGTTATCAATTTTGCAGTCTCTTTTAGAAATTCCTTCAAATTTGCTGAGCACTCATCAATTTATTCTTACAAAATAAAAAAGAGATCAATTGACTCACATTATCATTGCTGTGGAACCAGGAACTGGAAATATGGGGTGAACTTCTGTGAAATGATGACCCATAAATTCAAGAAAGGGTGGGATATCTAGAGTTGTATTCAGTGAAACATTTTATATCAATTTGAGCAACAATTCAAACCCGAAACAGAATAAAGAAAATCATTCATGTGGCATTGGGTTGCTGAGAATATGGGAAAGACCAAGAATATGAAAATTTTAGCACAGGTGATCTTTGTAGTTGTGTTGCTTTTCAAGTATTGTGGGTCATTGTATAATGGAATCTGTCATGAGTTTTTTCTATTCCCTCTTGATAAATCATTTATTTATTTTTACAGTTCAATTCTAGGTAGTTTATGAAACAAGAAGGGATAGGAGGATGACACAAAATATGAAATCTGAAAGAATCCAAGTGCCCTGAACTGAAGAATTCTAGCCATTTAACAGAAGCTTTGATGGGGAATGAACAAAAGACAGTAATACTATCTAGGATGGCATGAAAGGCAAGAATTAGGTGAACTATGGCCATGGATAGAGAAGCAGAAATCAGCCATTGAATTTCTTAAGGCAAAACTACCATCAACTATTATTTTCCTTTTTCTCTTATGTTTGAAGGTTGACATAATTTTACTGTTGAAAATCCTTTTGCGCCTCTAGATTTAGAACCTAGTTTGCAGCTGGGTTCCTTGTCACTCAGACTAAATCAAGTTGTAAATATTTCATTTTCTTTTTGTATTGTGTAACCTCACCTCATGCACATACAAACCAAACCAAACCCCTTTACATTCCCCCTCTCTCTTATACATAAAATTCTATGATAATAACTTTGCATCAATGTCTCCAGGTTGCAAAACTGGCCTCTGGAGGCCATAGAACTTCCTTGTTTTTGGTCCTATCAGCATCTTCAGCAGGAGAGGCGAGCTGAATACAGACATTAACGTAAGTTGGACTAACTCCTTGTGCTCCAAGAGTTTCCGGAGTAGCTCTCGGGTTTCCCTGGCTGTTGGAGACTTGCTTGTCGATTTGAAGGCTCTGTATCTTCTGCATGTTGTCCATTGTTGTGAAGCCGGTATTTCTGATGAATTATACATACATATATATCCAGTCGTTAAAGAATCATTCAGAGGTAAGGTAATGAATTGAAAAGGTATGGTCCCTGGTGGGTTTTTTCTGTGTAACTTCTTCTGATCCAAAAAGATATATAGAGGGTAGTCTTTCAAAAAGCACTTATGCAAAAGCAAAATTTAAAGAATAAACAGACAAATTGAATAAGTTACGTTGGCTTAGGGAATTGAAGTTGATAAATGGTAAGTTAAAAAGATATGGAAGATCATCCACCTGGAGATGGCTTTTGACTTGATCGTTTGTAAGCCCTTCAACTTGCATTACCGCTCTAATCTGCTTCGGAGTAGCCACTGCCCAACCCAAAAAAAAAAAAAAATGTAATGAGATAAGACCTAACTATAAAGATAAGAACACAAAAGGTAGAAACCCTTAATTATATTATAAATTAGATCAATTTGAACAACTTCTATATATATATATATATAGTTTTATTTTTGTATATTAAAAAAATAAATGAAGAATAAACGCAGAGTTATACTTGTTCTCCTTTTGTCTCTTGTTTTATATTATTTTCAAAGAATCCCCCACCTGCAGTTTATCATTTAAAGCTTTGAGAAAAATTTTAATTTAAAAAACAGAAATTTTAAAACACTTTCTGGGGTGGCTTTTTATGTATGGTGTTTCTCGACCCTGATACCTGCTTTCCTCACAATCATCGAGGGGTAAAAGAGAAAAAGAGATGCGCAAACTCCAACGTGAGAAAGGAAAAAAAGGAAAAAGGGGAATTCAGATCCATGATTCTGTTGCTGCAATAAAAACACGATATGTAATGTAATAATGTAAAGTAACTACAGGATACAAGAAAGTCCATGGCAGCCATAGATCTGGCATGCAGCTCTGGGGACCAGCATCTTCTATTTGTTCTTCCAAATTGCCTGGTGCTGTTGGCTGCGCCATAGATTAAACCGCAGCAATTGCTGTTGTTGTTGCTCTGCCTGTAGATTAAACTGTAGTGATAGTGATGATGATGGGAATCACCATTGCCTATGGTGGTCTTGGGAAGAACAGGGTGGTGTAACCCCACTTCTGGTTTCCTCCATTGTTCCTCTGCTCCAGTAGCTGATAGTTTTTCGCAGTTGGGTTCTTGATGAATTCTGGAGTTCAGCCGGGAAGAAGCGATAAAACTGGCTCTTCCTTAGTCATATGCCCTCTCATTTTTACATGCATTGTTGCCTCAGATGGGTGTGAATGCTCCTCCTCCTATGCTCAATTTGCAGGGCTGAAGAATTTTCAGCTATGGAAATTCTAAAAACGATGAACAAATCAAACAGATTTTAATTTATTACCTTGGGAATGGGAATGGTGATGGTGGATTTATGTCTCTTCTCAAAGTGACAACCTTGTTCCTTCTCGTTGAAGCTTCTCTTTAATGGCAGAAACTCCTTCAGCACAGGCCATTTAGTTTCTTCAGTTTCCATATCTCGCTTCATTTTTTCTCCTTCCTTTTTCAGAAACTCAACGGCTGCAAATAAATGGAAAGTAAATCCATGGATCAAAATTCAGAAGTCTGAGAACATCAATTATAATAGAGAAGAAAAAGACCCTGCATCTTTGAGAAGCAACGCTGCAGCGTTGAGATTCCATTTTGAGAGTCCAGCTTTCGCATCTCCAGCTCCAGCTTGCTGACATAGTCGTTCAGCTCAGCCAGCCTATCAGAAACGTCTCTGATTGTGGAAAGGTGATTCAGAAAGTGGGTGATGCTTTGAGGGATATAGCATTGTTTTTCAGCGCCCAACCTGAGTTCCAGAGCGTTGGAATCCATGACTGAATGGAAGGGAGGATAGATGGATGGATGATGAAGTAATTAAAGAGTGTTTGGAAGTTAAGAAGAGAGAGAAAAAAAAAAATGAGGTGGAAAATGGGAATCGAAACAAGGGGATGAAAAAAGAGAGGGGTGAAAGTAGTGGTTTCGAAATCCCCAGAGATGGTTGTGATGATATCACAGATTCTTCATGCAAAATTGTTTCAGATTCTGATGGCCAAGTATCATCACCCTGGTGGCCGCGTATCCATGGCATATGCCGACTCGGCCCTAACTCCAGTCTCAGCAGGTTCCACAACTCGTCTAAGATTTTTTTTTTTTTTTGCCTTCTAATTAGGGTTACATTAATGTAGTACTCTATTTTTAATTTTTTATAAAGACTCGAGCCTAAGACCTCTCGATGATATACCCATACCCTTTACCACTTGACTTGAATTGGTTGTGGAGGACCCAACTCATGTAAGATGATTCCAATATCGTGTTTATTGAAAATTTAATTTGGGAGAAGATGGACAATCTAAAAAAAATTGGACATTTTCAAAAATGAAATAGAAAATATGTTAATTGAAAATTTCTTAAATGGAAAGTATCTACAATATCTTTGGTATGTTTTTTCTTTTAATTTCCTTCTCTAAGTAGAGGTTGAATAACTTTATTGTTCTAAAAGGACGGTTTGTTATATTATAACTAAAATGTTTAATGTTTAGCTCTCAAAAAGATTATAAATCAGTATATTTAATATATTAATGTAATCAAATTATAAAATACACCAAATGAGAAGTGGAAATGAATATCTCATTTATTTTTCATTAATTTCTTGTCTTTGGATAATTTACTTAACTATCCAAATGGAATTAAAAATAATCCAACCATAAGAAATATCAATATATGAGGTGAGATTTCAAGGGGTGTTTACGATTTCCCTTAGTATGAGGGTTTTAATGCCAATTTAAAGTGATAAATCTAAATAAAATTGTAAAAGCTAGCATGCTTTCATTGAAATTCAAATACAAGTAAAAAAGACACATGTTTTGAACAAAAATGTTCTTAAACATTTATTAGTTATAAATATGGGGGATTGGACAAAATGACCCTAGACATTTTGTTATCATATGGGGGATTTACTTTTACACATTTAGGAGCATTTGACATTTTTAAAGTTACTTTTGTAAAATATTAGTTTTATAAATAACTTTTGTTTTTATCTTTTTAAACCAATTTCACCTTTTTATTTATTTATTTATTTATATCAATACGAGGGTGCTAAGTTTTACAAAAAAGTTTTGTGGGCCAAACCATTCTCATTTTGTCTAAATGTTCAGAGGCTCCTGGAGGGTTCAGCCACGTAAGTTAGCCCCACTGGCCTGGGGAATCTGGGATAGACTTGCCAAGATCGATTTCTTTCTCTGTAGATACGTTGGATTTCAACAGACCAACTTCTTATGAGGAAGCTCTTTCAGCTCTCTATCAGGCTGATGTGTTTGTTCCCCCAGCCCCAGGGTTCTGCTGTGAATCCCATTGAAAGTTAGAAATGAGTGAATCTCTTGCTGAGGAAACGGGATCCCCTTTCCCATGCAAGCCTTAGGCCAAAGATAAGAGCCCACATCTCTGACTCCATGACAGAACAGTGGCCTAGATACCACCTATCCAAGAGGATCCCTCCCCCTCCCGCTATGTTGCTTTCCTTCCGAAGACATCCATCAGTGTTTAGGGTCGTCCTAATTAACCTGGTGACGGTGGGGACCTCCCGACCCATATGGTAGAAGTAGAACTCATACCTTGGCCTCCGTGCACTATGTTGTTAGGAGAGTAAGCAGAATTCACCTCACGGAAGTACTCGTGAGCTAAATACCTCTTTCTCTCTCTAAGCTTGTTTCCTAATTTTGAAAGTGACCTCACGGCATTACAAATTTGTCTTTCCATATCGCCTCCGTTCCTGGGCCTTCCAGGTTCCAATACATCCACTCTTTGAAGGAGAGGTTCTGGGAGATTCTCATGTATCTTCATTGATTACCTTGTTCCAAAAGGCCTTGGCCTTGGTGCAGAACCGGAAGAGGTGATCTAGGTCTTCAACACTCTCTGGGCAGCACTGATAGTACGGGTTTGAAGAGAGACCTCGACGCATTCTCTCCCAGTTTGTCAAATCTTCCCATGTAAAACTAACCATATAAACATCCTGATTCTCTATGGGACCTCTAGTTTCCTTATTCGTTGCCATATGCCATTGGGGGAAGAGCAATGGATTGTCTGATCCCATCACCTTCCATGCATCATTCTTCCTTACAAGTTTGGCTAGGAGGAGATTTATTACGTGGGAAGGGAGTTTGCTATCAAGTTCTTCCCATTTCAAACCTTCATTTGGATGCCAAAGATCTTTCGTTTATAAGAATATGTTAAGGGAATCTCATGTAGGGAAGAAATTCCTCTAAAGGCAAATCACCTTTAGCACTTATTGTATGTTTTATGTTTGCTATCATGAGTATCTTTATTATATTGATGTTCATTTATTAAATGAATTGATAGCGTTTTTAAATCGTAATGAAGTCTTATGTGCGTAACATGCGTGAAGGAAATCATGATGCGATCATGATGATAAGATTATTGTTATGTGCAATTATGTTAGTGTCTAAATTATCTATAGTCACAGGATCGACGAGATGGGACATTGTTGATTCGGACATATTAGCACATGTCATACTCCTTGATTAGATTTAGAAGTGGATCTTATAAGCTGTGATTATGAGTTGATTAGAGTTGACATGTGAATGTTTGCTAAGAATAACTAAGTACATTAGGGCACAGTATGAGACAATCGTATGAATTACTCTGTATATATAATGATTGTCTCATCATAACAATAGTGTAAATATCTTTACATGAGGTCTTTCGAGGATATTTTGGATGTTGATTTTGTACTTTTGATTTCATTATTTGTTACCTTTTTGAGGTCGCTCATAGAGTGATTATTGGGTACATCTTGAGGTATTCGAAGGTAATTGAGTAACCAACAAGGGATTCGCCACTATCATTAAAGGGAGAGTATACATATGGCCTCTTGTCGGGATCATTAGTTGGGAATCTTTGGCCATAGTGGAAATGCCATAAAGAGTGTTTTTAGGTGCATAATTGATGAGTAATGAGTCAGGGGACAAGATCTAATATCACTTGGGCTAGATGTGGCGTAGTTAGTCCTAATTAAGGAGCTACATCTTATCCATGTTTTAATAATTAGGATATAGATTGATGGCCCGACAAATTGCGTGACTAATTGTTTAGGGAAGGTTAGCATAGCGGTCAAACCGCGACTCCGTCGATTAGAAGTCATGATATGTTGTTAGATGCCGTTCATGACTTGCTTAATTCAATAGTTGAATCAAGCGACCAACATAACCAGGAACCTAATGAGTCACGTACTTAGAAGAGTGTGGGGTTGATATAAAACGGATTTGGATGTGATCTAAATATGAGGGAGATCTGTCACGCCAGGCAGATTAGGCGGATCGAGGCAGTCGAGGCGTGATCTTATCTATACTATATCTATATACTTTCTTGGGACTCTTAATTAACACATTCTTTCGGAGAAGCGATACATTGCACAGTAGGTATACAAATAATTTACGTAAAAACAAAAATCATTTTATACATGCAAGAACTGCTTGAGTGGTGTCCGTCACAATCATCTTACATATCTGAGAGTCCCTTTAACGCCATATTACAATTTTACTATTTACAAGGCTTCGAGGAGATTGCAGACGTGGCTGATGAGCACCTATCTACGAGTCGGCACCTTCTTGTGTGGAATGTCCAGGTCCTCATCCTTGTCTTCTGCTCCTGTACCTCTGCTTGAGGATTGAACACCGTGCTAAGCTTTACGCTTAGTGGGAACATAAGCATGGACAACCACCAATAGACGTACGAGGCTTATACATATGCATTATATATATCTCTAAACATATTTCTATAACCAAATTCCTTATCATCTTATATTCCTATTGCATGTCAAACTTTTCTATTACATATTCTATGTCTTTAGCATCCCTTTATTTATACTTTTTATTATTCTATTTGAGTACTTTACATATTCCCATACTTATCTGTGTTCATCTTTCATAACTTGTTATATGTCTTTTCAATGTTCCTATTCTTTGTCAAGTTACATAGCATGTCTCTAGTCTATGTCTTTTTCATCTTCCCGGTTATGATTTATTGCATTCTTCACTTTCATCTTTTGGTACTATTGTATACTTTCCTATTATAGGTGTTCATCTTGTACTTTTCATATCTGTTATCTGTACTATTCACATGCTTCATATATATTTGTACTTTCTTATTCTACTCCCATCCTATACTTTGTCTTTGTATACTTTTATTACTTTTCTTTGTGTTGCCTCGCATTTCGTATCGATTTATCTTGTACTACTTGTTCTTGCTTTGTTGTCATGCTTTCATCACTTTCGCCAGAGCTATACTTCTCATATCGGTCATCTTCTATACATATCATTTCCTTTTGGTTTCCTTAATACTGTGAATCTGTAGAAGCGGATTCGAGGAAATATATTGTACACGAAGAGTCTGTATCATTGTACGACGGTGATCTACATTTGTTGTGTACCCAGTACTATCAGCTGTCTGAGGCAGTGATTTACGTACTATGTGTACCCAAAGTCTTGCTCATTTATCGCGAGACGGTGATTTCGGTCCTATTGGTGACCGCTGGTACGATCAACGGGATCATGTCGTCGACGGCGGGGCCTCAATATACATCACATGAATATCTTCGCGACAGCTGTATCTTCCCACATAGGCATGCCTACTCATCCCTCTACAGTCCTAAGCGATTGATCGACTTTGTTACATTTTAAATGCATATCTCATGGCATGAATAACTCTGTTATCATAATTGCTTATGCATATATACCTCATTTCTTTACTACGTATTAATTTCTCATATCTGCAGTTTCATATTACGGTTCTCATTCCTATGTTTTGTCATCTTTTGCTTATCTCATCGGTTCTTTATCATTTATGTCTTTTTATCGTATGTTCTAACGTGTTTCCATCTTATTCCTTTTGTATGTCTATCATATACTCATATCAATTCACGTTCCTATCGCATTTGTTCTTAGCATATTCTATCTATTCATTTAAATATATCCTATCCATATAATCCCTATGTTCATATTAATGAACACATCTATGAAAATACACCTCATTCATATATTCTTATTCCTTTATGAATCCTAGTTTACTTAGGGTGGAATCGATCGATTGGATCATCGAGCTAAGTTAGGGCATTTTCATGTCGCTAGTCATTCTGGAATTTTACGTGGCGGTTTGTATTACTTAATTTTCCGGGGTCTTAACTTAATGTATTTTGACACTATGTCCTTATATTCATTTAAAGCTAAGGTGCTAAGGTTCCTATTCAACTGGAATCACACCCAGTCGGAGCACCAGACTCCAAGTTCACGTCCGAAACAACCGGACTTCTCTATGTTCAACAAGAAACCAGAGTTTGGTTTGCACCTTGGTCCACTAAAGTGTATTTTGGGACACTTAGGATCAGGAATTTGGCGATGCCTTCTCTTTAGAAGTTTTGTTCTCATGAGTCTATTTTAAATTGGCCATGAATCACCAAATCGGATAGAAATGAGTAAGTTATGGCGAAATACTAAAACTGGTCGAAACGAGGTAAACGAACAAGTTCTACCGGTAGAACAGCTTCTACGGTAGAACTTGGCCAAAATCGACCCGATGGCTGAAGTTCTACGGTAGAACTTAGCTTCTACCGATGAAGACATCCGAGGAATGCCGAGAATGGGTGTTTTCTCACATTTTTCTATATGTTTGATCCACATTTCAACTCTATCTTCGCATCTGCACTTCAAGACCACTCCATATCACTCTGCCTTAAACTCTTTTCTACTCAATTTCCTCTTTCAATACTTATTTTCTTTGAACAATTTATCCTAAATTACTCTCAAACCCACTCCTAATATGGGTTATTATCCATACCTGACAATCATGATGATTAGTTGGGGTTTGTTCTAAGCCCTAACTCATTTGCCACTATTAATCGCAGATTCATCCTTAAAGGGAGGATTCTATACTTTGCTTGTACTCTTTAAAATTTTATTCACCTTACTTTCCATGATTATTGGTTTGAAATGAAACCTAGCAAAAAACCTAGGTTTGGAGACAACTAATAATCATACAAACTCCATATGATCTCACATCACAAGAGATTAGTTATCTCTCTTTTTGATCTTGCTTACTCTTCTTCTCCTACTCTTCTTCTCTTATCTTCTCTTAGTAACACCTCTCTTCTCTTCTCTCCTCTACGGTTCCCTCTCTTCCAAAAATGAGACCAATTTGGTCTTAAATCCATTTGCAAGTTAGGCCATGTTTGGCCTTGACCAAAAATCCATTTTTTTTGTTTATTTTCTTTGTTGCCTTTTAACCCCATAACTCCCTCTATTTACATATATCATTTTCAAGTTTTAAACATTAACCCCCTAATCTTTCACTTTTATGACCAATAGGTCCTTTTTAACAAATTCACAAATTCTTGTATCTTGTAAAGCTTTCACAGATCTCGTTTTATTTTAGAAAATTTAGTTTAGTTTTTAATATCTGCTAAGTCAGAAAGCTGGCACAGGGTATGTTTAGGATCATCTGGTCGGTCAATATTGGAATGTCATGGGATTAGAGGAATCAGGGATCAAAAGCCCTCCACTAAGAGATAAAGTAGGTTTGGGCTTATTCATGGGCTTAGAGCCCATGAAGGAACACACCATAATGAATAGAAATGCATGTAGCATATCATCTCTACAAGAGAGGGGCTTTTTAGACATTTCATGAGTTACGGATTGCACCACATAAAAGACAGCACATGGAAAGCTGGCACTGGCGCTTAGTTCTGCGCACTACTCGAAAAAGAAGTGTTTCTTGAGTTAGAGAGTGTTCTTGAAGAACAACTCGCTTTTAGTGTGATTTGAGAGTCAAATCCTCAGGTTTTTTGCTTCCCTCTTCGGATCTAAACTTTGCTAGCATTGAGACTTCATTCAAGACTATTTCCTTTGAGGTTATCTACTCCACTCTTCATGTGGATACTATTAGAGGCAAACCAAGGGCGTGGTCTGCTTCGGTTGTTGCTGCGTCACCCTTTAGATTCGGTTTTATTTTGAACCGATTTGATACCTCAAGACGATCCTTGATGGGTTTGTTTTCCAAAATTTTAAAGTTACGGCTGTTTAGGCAATTGCTGCCACCCTAGAAACCCAACATCTCACACAATGCTTCATCAATTAATGGTGCATCTCCAAGCCATATATCTCTTCAATATAGAGTGTGCCTTCCATTCTGAACTTGAGTCCTCTCTCCTTTACGAAGTAAGTTTGCTGCCGAGACCATGCCTTTCCAAGCATTGGAACAATTTTGTTTCCTAATATGTTTTGAAAGATCCATCTCCTTTTACATGTATTTGTCAGCAAGACTATCTCTTTCTTCCATCATCTGTCACCTAAGCCCCCGCCAAGTCCACCTTGATCTTTGCCTGTTGTGAGTTGACTGCATACTGATTTGCTAAATGTATTTTCTTCTTTTCCTAAGAGCCTTCCTAAAGGAACCGTCTCACAAACTCATCAATTTTGGTGCATAGGTTTATGGGAAGAAGAGCAAACTGCATGGTACAAATTCGTATGGATGTTAGAGTAGCCTGGGCTAGGAGAGTTTTGTACAGAAATAGTGTTTTTGGAATAAAAATCTGAAAATATATTATAGGTTTAAAAAAAATGGCCCAAGCTAGTGCGTTTAGTCTTGGGTGTGTATGACGATGGCGCTTTGGAAAAAAATTCGATGGCCCAGAAGCGTTGTGAGCAATAGAGGCTATTGAAGCTTTTCAGCGAGGCCGATCATTGCAAAATAAAAATAATTATGTGTAAATATAAAATTATAAATTTTGCATAAACCAAATGTTTTTGTTTTTGTTATCAAATTTTATAATTTATATTTACACAATTATTTTTTATATTTTCTTACAAGGAATAAAAATAATTTTACTGTAAAAAAATAACAATTTTATTTTCATTGGCCGTTGTTGTGGACGATGGCCTTTGTGAACGACGGCCAATGCGTAAATCACATTAGTTTAATCATTTTTTTTAAACCTATAATACATTCTGTATTTTTTATTCCAAAAACACTATTTTCGTACAAAACTCGGGCTAGGACGTGTCTCCCGCTAGAGACAGAAGTTTGAACCTCCTGTCTCTCAATCTGTCTAGCATTTGTTGAAAGACGTCTGAGTTGACTCTGCCAATGAATACAGTGGGACTCGTAAAAGGTTGTACTCACAGGGAGGTTCACCAAATTTTAGATTCTGTTAGAGCGTGTGACGATAGAGTAAAGCAAATATAGATCTTCAAATTAAAAGCTTGTCGAACTGACGGTGGAGTAATAATGAAATGGCTGTGATGAGCAGTTGTGATTATATTTGTCGGAAATATAGCGGTCGTAAATAAAATGATGGAAAAACCTCTTTATCCTCATAATATATGGCGAATTTGGAAAGCAACAAAGAATTTTTGATTTTCCAGTTCAAATTCACCTCTACAAAACCGGTGAGATATCACCGAAATTTTGGAAATATTGTTTGAAAATGGAGGAAAAGAAAAGAAAAAAATGGCGGCGTGAACCTGGAGGCTGGGACCACGGGTGCCGCCACTGAAATCCAAATCGAAGGGTTGGCTTTGAACGATTGTCTTTAGGAATTGGAAATGGGTCAGGAAAGTAGGAAAAAGGGAGGAAACTGAAGCCTGTATTGGGGAAAGAAAGGGGAGTATGGAGAAAGAAGGAATTAATGTATTTTGGCTTTTGCCCAAACAATCCTATCATTTACAGCCTACTACCGCCACGTGAATCCACTAACTCCTCCCCCTTAAAAATTATTTAAAAATTAGATGAATGAATATTTTAAAAATTACAAATAATTTAAAAAATTATTTAGTTTGATATGGAGCGTAATTTTTTGATTACAATTTAATAAATATTTTATAGTATTTGGAGTGATATAGATGAATGAAGGGTATATGATGTAATTATTAAGAAATGGTAAAATTGAAATGGAGTTACGGATAGATAGAAAATTCGATTATTGATGTCATGGTTAAAATCAGGAATTATTGTGACTTTGGTTAAATGCCGAATATGACTTTTGAATCGACCATCATTCGTTTCGAATGTTTGTTGGCGACATTCGCCGATGACCAAAATATCTTCTTGGAAGATATTTGTTTCATCATGCCGTTTGCTTCAGATCGGAAATTAGTTGACGTTCTTCTTGTTGAGATGGATTTGATTCTGGATAACCACAGGGGGTAAAATTATCTACCGCGAGGACAGTTAGTTAGTTCTGGATGGATAGATTTTGGGGTTCCATCTCAACCGTTACAGCTAGTTTATTAAGTAAGTCTTCTCGTGTAAAATCAAAGAAGATATAAAGGATCTCGGTCTTCTTTATATCGATCTTGCTCGTAGTTGAACAAGTCATCTTCTTCTCTATTTTAGATGGCGCGGATCATTGGATCGCGGTTCGACGTTTTGTTGATCGCCGAATGGATCGTAACATCATGTTTGCCCCTCAGAGCAGAAACGCTTCTCAGTTCGACAATAAACGGCGATAAATCATTCAATGTTTGTGGGATAATGACCACGCCATGTTTGCATTAATGTTACTGTTGATCGAACGGATATGATGAGATTATATAGATGGCGTTTTGTTTTTGGGATCGGGATCGAGGATGTTTTGCCTCTTTCAGGCGTTATTTGGTTAAAAGAAGCCAAGATCAGTGACGGAGTCGCTGCAACATTCATATTTTGGTGGTAAAAACAGCGTGAAACATTCACCTTTCGGGGACTTGAAGGGGGGCCATATCAAATAACGCTTTCCTGATTTCCTTCTTTATAAAAGGACGTTAGAGGATATTGAGTTGGTCAACTGGTAGTGATGGGAATTCGTTGGGAATCTGGTAGCAGTTTCCTTCATATGTAGTCTCCTGCTTGAAAAGCTTGGAGAAATAGTCCTACACCATGCGCTTCAGGGTTTCCTTTTCTGTTATCCACACTCCCGTTTGGTTTTTTAGCACTTCAACCCTGTTTCACCTTTTTTTTTTTTTTCATGTATGCGTTGTAGAAATTCTAAATGTTCAGTCTCAGCCGGATTTAATCAATCTTCCCTCATTCACTGAAGCTCTTCTTGTTGGAAAGGTGGTATCAGAATCTAATTTCTGGAGCTTCCTTTCAAGTTTAAGGAGATGTCTTGCAGTGATTTCTGATAAAGCTTCCTGCAATTCGTGCCTAGATCATTCTCTTCCTCTTTAAAATATGCCCAAAACATTCCTTGTTCCACTAGGAGAGCCGGGATGGTAGGTGACTTTTGTTTTATGTTAAGGGAATCCCTCCTTTCCAGTTGGCCTTCACAAAAGGGATCGCATGATGAGATGGCTTCTCCAAGGATCCTGATGAGAATGGGTGAGTGATCCGAATTCACCTTAGGAAGGATACTAACCTTTGCCTTTGGGTACAACATCTGTCGAGTCGAGACTTGAGAGATAGACATCCCCCTAGTCCAAGTAAATTTGGGTCCCCTACGTGAATCCCATATCAACGAGCTCATGTTCAAATATCCAGTCAGTAAATTCTGAGCATCTTCTTTAATCCAACTTCCCTTGATTTAAGGTCTCCTCTCCATTGGTTATGGAATTGAAGTCACTTACAATGAGCCAATTAAGGATCAGTCAGACTGAGTTTATTATGATCATAATATTCTATGTGGATTGTGGAGGCAAGGTATGCAAACCCACACTAGCAATCTTCAAAGTGGACTGTCAGGTAGTGATCCAGGGCCCTCCAAACTTTGCTTTTTCATAATCATCCACCGAGGAAAACTTCGCTAGAAATAACTGTGAGATTTTCATAAAGTGGGCTTCATTAATTAAAATTTAACTGAATTAAGTTTGGTCTAATTAAGTGAGAAATATGGATTCTAAATAGTTGAATATGGAAATTTGGTAGTGTGTGAGTGAGTACGGCCGACGTAATAGGGGGCAGGTGGTCGAGCTATAAATTAATTCTTTCAGTCACTCAATACTGGGATACGTCTTTTAAATGTCTGGTCAAGATAAATCTTCTACGATGCGAGAGGCGTTACCATTGAGCGGTGTCAATAATCTGGGGTAGGAGAAGATGTGAGATCATTCTTTGCAGTCTTAAATCGGTCAGCATCCAATGATAATGGATTAGTCGGGTATCGCAATTTTGAGTTTCTCCGTTATTATCTTTGTATTGCATGTGTCTAAGCGATTGAATCGTATCTTACAATAACCTGTTATCAATTGTTGCCTTAAGTGCTCTAATTATCCTTCTTAGAAGCAGATTATATATAGCTGATATTCCTTCCTAACAGCTTGATTATTAGCATTTGTCTCCATGCATGGTTTTCTGATTCTAACCTTTTCCTCCTTCGACAAGATATTATTAATTATAGGATGGTCGGGGTCCTGACTCCTGTTCATCATCGTGTATCTGCTCCTCATAATCAGAATTCCAGTCCGATCCAGGTTGCTCTAGTCTCGATCCCCAAGCAAAGGATGTTGTTTTTCCCCTACACTCCGAAAACTGTTCTACTTAGGGGACTCTCCTCTAACTTTTTTTTTGTTATTTCTAACCAGGGATGAAAATATCCGATATATCCGTCGATATATCAGATATTGGTGATGTTCGATACGATATCGGCGATATATTGGTTTTGGACCGATATATCTTGGAAATATCAGGTCTATGGCACACGTGTGCGTTAGTTTAATTTTTCGGTAAAATATCTTAAAAATATCGAGATATATCGAGATATATAGGAGATATATCGGGATATATTCTTATATATCAGGATATATCAGAATATATAGGGATATATCAGAGATATATTTAAATGGCCAGATTTGAAATCTGGCAATTAACGGTTATGGATTGATTATAGTTTAATTCCAGATATATCGATATTCGTGTAAAAATATCTACGATATATCTCGATATGATATATCCGTAAAAATCAGTATCGAATATATCGAAAGTCGGCAGATATTTTAAATAAACACATTTATGTAAACAATTGTCTTTACTCTAATAGTTTCCTAAGCCTTCATTAGTATGAGTTATTAATTTTTACATCTTTCAAAAAAATTTAAAACTAAAAACTTTTTGTTGGATAAATTAATTAATGTTAAACGATAATTTTTATTTTTATTTAAGTGAAAAACAAATTTAGTCAATATAATTAAAATATATTTAATTGAAGCTTTATTAAAAATCAAGATAAATAATTAATCTTTCATAATAATGAATGATGATACTATAATATAGCCGTAAATTATATATTTTTATAAATATTACCAAATTATTAAATATGGATATTAATATTTTATGAAACAATAATAGATTTATTTTGTCTTTTAACAAGTGACATAATAGATTTATTTTGTTAGAAATATATTATAGTAATTTAAAAGTAATAAATTTTAGAACAATAACATCTCCTAGGTTGGAGTCCTGATTATAATTTATTATATAATAATAAAGTATTTAATTACCAAATTTTTTTTTTTACTCCCATGACCTCAAAAATTGTAATCATAATAATATTAACAAATAAACTCATGACCAAATTCTCAAAATTGTAAAATCTGAATTAAGGAAGGCGATAAAATAAATAAGCAAAAATGCAGGGACCTTTAAGCAAATAAATTGATTTAGGGTTTAGGGCTGCTTTAGAATAAAACCCTGAATGAAGCCTTCCGTCTTCAAGCAGCCTCCTGCAGCAGCACATAGGGTTCCATTTCAACAACTCTGCACCTTATGGTAAATAGCTCTTTTCTTCTTTCTTCTAATCTTCCTTCATCTCTGCTAGGGTTTCCATCTAGGAATTTTCTTTGCCGCAGACCTCGTGGATCGCCTTAATCTACATTTGGTTTTAATTTCAGTTTGTTTCCCTAGGAAGCTGGGGAAAGCCCAAGAAATTTTAGTTTTGGATCTCATATTCTGTGTACTATCTAGGCTTCATTTCCTGAGATTGAAAAACTCGAGCTAAATAGGACGAATAAATCAGATTTTGCCCCAAGGGGCATCTGGTATTCGGTTAGATTGACATGTTATTGAATGATGGTTTCCGACTTGAACATCAATGCTATCAAATCTTCGCGTGCAATAGGTGATAGTACTTTGATCTAGTTGTGTGGATGACACCCTTCCTGTAGGTCATATCTTCGTGAAACTTCCTGTAGATAACACCCTGAAGATTGTTTTTAGTGCTGCTGTGTGGATGATCCTTTCTGTATCATTACAGAAAGTTTCAGACGAATATATTTGATCAGATTCGCATTGGCATATATATTCGGGCTTTTTTTTTTTTTGATCGATAAGAAAAGACCGTAAATTGAAGAGGCGCCACAGTAGCTGCTCGAGAAGTACAAACAAAAGACGTTTATTCGGGAATAAGATTGATAGTCTGTGTCGGAGCCTTGGCATCTTGTGGAGGCTTTTCTAACTGGTTGTGCCCCAGTTTTGATGAACTGGAGACTTTATAGCCATGGGTATTGGATATGTGTGGGTTGGCATTAACCAATGCTGCAATTTTGCAACTTTATCAATGTTGAAATGGAACAGCTTAAATATTGGGATAAGTTGTTGTTAGGTGCTTAGCTTTTTTCTTTTATTGACTATGTATGTATATATATTTTCTCTCAGGCTCCCAAAAAAGGTGGGAAGGCTGCAGTGCCAGCAAAGAAGAAGACTGTAAGTGCCCATTTTTCCATCTCTTGATGAATATTTGCAATAATAAAACGTAAAGTTGATGTGTTTTTTTCCTTTTGCATAGATGGTGTTGATGAATTTTGCCTATACCTTGAATAGGTTTCATTACTCCTAACTTTGTTGGAGGCTTTCTTTTTGACCAAGCTACTTTTCATGGGTTGAACTGATAGTGGTCTTATGTTTTGCCTAATCCTTGGCAGAGAATCTTGTTTGAGGAGTATCCTGATTTTTTTTGCATTATGTGTTGAATTATTAAACAAGTGCTATTCTTTTGGGACTGTAGCCATTGGTTTTTCAAATGATTGTTTTTAAAAAAAGAACTTTATCTTTGATAAAAAATAAATGGTTTTCTATTTAATTGATTGTCTTGCATTAAAAATAAAGGGATTTACAAGTTATTATTTTTAATTGTGACCTTTAACTCAAGTGTGAGGTCTGAAGTTTTAATAAACATTGCTAACAGCCAATGTTATCACCTTGGTCACTATCAATTTAGATGTCTTTGTGTCTTAAGCATGAAAATCATAAGACTACAAAATCCTCTGGGATAAAAGTAACAAATAAAATAAATCAACCTTCCTGAAGAATTTGGTGGTTGTGATTTTACTTCCTGAAGAATTTGTAGGTTGATAGTGCCAATTGTTGAGATCTAAAAATACCTATTTTTTCTTCACGGGTTTTTCTGGGATGATTTTGATTGTTTTTGCAACAATTATAGAAAGCTTTTGTCCGTTTACTGGGAATCTGGATGATTTCCTTACATTTCTTGTTGTTTTAAAATGTTTGACCTTTGTCAAGCTTTAGTAACTTTGGTGTTTTGCCTATTCAATTTGAAGTGCTATTAGTTTAGGGTTTTTTTATGATGGTTAATATTTAACTATTCATTACAGGAAAAGGTTGTGAACCCCCTGTTTGAGAAGCGTCCTAAGCAGTTTGGGATTGGTGGTGCAATACCACCAAAGAAGGACTTGACTAGATTTGTCAAATGGCCCCATGTTGTCCGTATCCAGAGGAAAAGGAGGATTTTGAAGCAACGGTTGAAGGTTCCTCCTGCTTTGAACCAGTTCACTAAAACCCTTGACAAGAATCTAGGTAAGGATGCCATCTATTAATGTGTGCCCTATTTCAGGTGTTTTAATCATGTCTAAATGATGGATTTTTTTTTTTGCCTTCAAAAAATGGTTGTATCTCTTAGGATCTTGAGGGATTTTCTTTTATCACAGTGACCTCTTTTGGACATTTGCTCCTTCTGCATTCTGATGTTTTACTTTTATGGTTTTCTGTGTTATAGCCACAAATCTTTTTAAGATGTTGCTCAAATATAGACCTGAGGACAAGGCTGCCAAGAAGGAGAGACTTCTTAAAAGAGCACAAGCTGAAGCTGAGGGGAAAACTGCTGAGTCAAAGAAACCCATTGTTGTCAAATATGGGCTTAATCACATTACCTATCTCATTGAGCAGGTACTGAGCAATGAATTAAATCTCGTATGATCATTTGTGATAGATATACAAAGTAAAAGAAAACAGTAGCTTACGTTTATTACTTCAGATTAGAGATGTAGGGCCTGTTTGGTTCCTGTTTTTGAAAAACTGTTCTTGAGAACAGTTTTTGATTGGTGTTCTTTGAAAACTGTTTTTGTTCTCTAAATGTAATGTTTTCTGTTTTCTCCGTGTTTTTCAAACCAAAAGAAAAAAAATGAGAACTAAACGTGTTCTTTTCCTTGTTTTTCAAAATAAAAAACAGTTTTCAAAAACTATAAACAAACAGGCCTGTATTCTCCTGATTTTTTTTTTGGTTTTGTAATTTTTTCATGTATGTATTTGGAACATGCATTTTGGGTTTTGCTTTTAGATTTTTCTCCTGTTTACATTCTTTTAGTCACAGCATTTTTTTCAGTAAACGATTTTGGAATATAATCATTGGTTCTGTTGTTCATGCTCTGTACTTCCATGAGATTTTCCTTTACCAACTTAATAGGTTCCTGTGTTTATCTACTGTTTCTTCCAAGTTTCACTCCATACCTACCTGGGTGCTGTTAGTCCATATCGTTCTTACAATTGATGAAGTTTGGCTTCTAATTCATTCTATGTGTAGAACAAGGCTCAGTTGGTGGTAATTGCCCATGACGTTGATCCAATTGAGCTTGTTGTTTGGCTACCTGCTTTGTGCCGGAAAATGGAGGTCCCTTATGCAATTGTGAAGGGCAAGTCTCGACTTGGAGCGGTAAATCTTGCACACCTATCCTGTTTATTTTATGTAATTCCATTTATTTTGGTCAATTTTAGGTTGGAATTTCAGATCTTTGACTTCACCTCTTGCTAACATAACCTTGAACAGATTGTCCACAAGAAAACAGCCGCAGCTTTGTGTCTTACATCAGTGAAGAACGAAGATAAGTTGGAATTCAGCAAGATTGTTGAGGCTGTTAAGGTAACAATATCTAATCATGGCTCCAAATTTTGAAGTTTCATTTTTTCTCAGGAAAGCTAGACCTGGAGGCACTTCCTCACCTTATTTATCAACAATATACTCTATTTGTCTCCCATTCTGATAGTAGTATTTCCACTGCATAATAAGTTAATAAGTAGCATTAGAATTCAGTAAAATGGATTTCTTGTCCCATGGTGTGGATTTCTTGTCCCATGGTGGGCAGATAATTTACTGTAAAACATCTTATGCTTCTATTTATTAATCTTCTCAGGCGAACTTCAATGACAAGTACGATGAATACCGAAAGAGATGGGGCGGTGGCATCATGGGGTCCAAATCTCAGGCTAAGACAAAAGCAAAGGAGAAGGTCTTAGCCAAGGAGGCTGCCCAAAGAATGTCTTAAGAGTGTCACCACATCGTAGTAGAAGGAGAAAGGAGAAAGGAGAAAGAAAAAAGAACGGAGAAAGCGCATAATATAACAGAATTCTTCTACAAAAGTTTCTTGCATATCTTCATTTTGCTTGTCCAACTAGCTTTAAGTTTTGTATTTGGTTAAAAATCTAGCTGATATACACTAGTATTGTATTTCTGCTACTTAGTTTTCCTTTGTTAGGAGGATGGTAAACAGAGTTTTGCTTTTTGGTGAACTAATCTCCTGCAGACTTAAGGAAATGCGTTTTTGTTTTGTTGTTTCTATTGAATTTTTGTTCCCACATTAGGTTGAGGTTGTTTCTATGCATGAATCCTGATGTTATTGATCTTGAGGGGTCTTCCTTCTGGTTCTCTTCATCCCCAAAGTACGGAGGAATGTTCACTTGGTCCTTAATATGATCTAATTAATTAATAACTGTGTGAAAATGATTTCTCATTTAAGATAATCAATTGACATGGTTCAAATAATGTCTCTATATAAACTTCAATTCAAGAAAGAAAGTGTCGATGCCATTGTTACATCTTTAAAATGCTTCAGTTTGCGTTTTAAAAGTTTTACATATCCCCTCTGTTTTAGGCGACAAAAAGGCCACCTTCGAATGTGGTTTGAAAGCGATTTGAAAATACCTAATGTCATGGTTTTAAAAGCATGCCTTGGTGGTATTAAATAGGGAAGCAAATAGAGTTCAATTTTTCTAGAGATGTTATAAAAATTGGTTTGGAAGATTCTTGTAGTTCTTCCTATAATAGAGTTTGGAAGATTTCTTGTCCTTAGTTTACGTTCACCAAAAAAGAGGTTGCCTTGTAGACTTTAATTTCCTTTCTAAGCATTTTTATTCATGAAATTTCTAATTATATATTGAAATTTATATAATTTTTAGGAATAATACATTTTCAGCCCCTTTGTACTTTCACATTTTTTGATATTTACACTTGTACTTTAAAATGTTAAAACTAATCCCATACATTATACAAAACATGAAAAGTAGGTCATTTTCTAACTGTTGCGGTGACCATGGTTATCTATTCTTCTACCATTATCTACGCTTTCAACTTAATCTCCTACATTTTCACTTTTATTCACATTACCCCCTCCACTTTGAAATGTTAAAATTAATCTTTTACGTTTTCGAAAACATGAAAATTGACACATGTTGTGTTTTTAATTTTTATTTAAAATGAGATAAATATTAAAAGATTAATTTTAGCTCAAAAATTTGGATAAAAATTAATTTAAATTTATAAATAATATATATATTTAACATTTATAAAAGGATGATTTTTTTCTCTTGGTATTTTATTTTTCAAAAATAACTTAAGAAATAATAATTTTATTTTCATTTTTTATAAATTTTTTAGAATGTTATACAATATTGAATAAATTAAAAGATAATTTTTTTTGGTAGATAATCATTTTTATTTTCTGAAAATTTAGATAAAAATGCATTTTATTGTAGATAATATATGATTTAACATGTTAATGAAGCCATGATAATTAATTTTTAAAATAACTGAAAAGTATTTATAATAATAATTTTATTTTAATAAATAAATTTTGTATAATATTTTAATAAATTTATAAAAATAAAATAAAATAATTATGATAATGCTAATTTATTTTTAAGTTATTTTAAAAAATAAATATCATAAGAAAAAATCATCTTTATCGTACATGTTAAATTAATATATTATTTTACAAAAAATAAATTTTTGGCTTAAATTATGAGAAAATTAATCTTCAAATAAAAAATGATTATTCTATCTACTATTTAAAAAAAAAAAAATCTATCTTTTAATTTATTCTAATATTTGTATAACATTCTAAATAGATTTGCAAAAAAAAAAAAAAAAATTATTATGATAAATAATTTACTTTAAGTTATTTAAAAATATCATGAAAAAAAATTTTAAAATGACAAGTTCATCTAAACGTATTTTTCAAAATTAAAATATCATGCACTTTAGGGTATATCATCTCTTGGAAGTCAAGTTCACTCAAGTCAAATAACCAAGATTTCAAATCTAAAATGATAGGTAACAAAGACTCTAAGCTCAAGTATCAAATAAAGATTTTGTAATGAATGCATTTTTCAAAAAGATATTCAATTTAGACACAAAAACCTAGTTATGAAAAATGCGCATGTAAAAGATGATATATCCTAAAGTTCACCAATGCATTCATCTTATATAGATTCATAAGTTTACAAAATCTTCATTTGATGCTTGGAGCTTGGAGTCTTAGTTACTATTCATTTTAGATTTGAAATCTTGGTTCTTTGATTTGAGTGAACTTGACTTTCAAGAGCTTGATCAAATACACTATTGTCATCTTAAGTTTGGAATATCTTCATTTGATGTTTGATCAATTTCAACGTATCATTCAACTCAATGTTAACCATTAGTAATCAACAATCTTGGTTTATTATCATCAAAACCTCAATTAGAGATACCCTTAGGCTAACAAAAATAATTATCCTATCTAACCAAAATAATTTTAAAAATCAATACTTTTATTTTTATTTAAATTTTAAATTTAAAAATCCACATTTGAGAAGTCAATTTTCATGCTTTAATTTTTAACATCACAAATGTAGGGTAATGTGAACAAAAGTGAAAGTGGGTTGAGATAAGGGCAATACAACGTTGAATGATAGATACTGTCTTCTACTAATAAACCGTTAGAAAAATATTTACTTTTCATGTTTGGTATAGTGCAAAGGGTTAGTTTTAACATTTTAAAGTGTAAAATGTAAATGTCAAAAAATGTGCAAGTGCAGGGGCTGAGAATGCATTATTAGAGCTAGGAATATGGGCTCAGCCCATTTTGGCCCGAACTTTCGAAGGGTTGGGCTATGCAATTGACAACTAATAAAACCCGCCTACTGGGTCGACCGTACCAGCCTCGTGACCCATTCGCCCGGCTGAGCCGAATCTTCAGGCACAATTTGACTCTTCTCCTTTTCTATTTTAGAACTCTCTAAAGCTGAGTGCTTTGAGCCTTTGTTCATTCTTCTTCTCTTGAAAGTTTGTTCATTTTCTTCTCTTGAAAGTTGGTTCATTTTCTCTTGAACATTTGAACCCTACAGATCTCAAGGGGGTGTTTTGATGGATTTTCTAATGGAATTCACCAGAACATACAAAAAGCATAGAAATTGGTGAAAGTGCAAGCGTGTCAGGAAATTATACTATTTCCGAACTAAAATTGTATCGAAATCTAACTTCTATTCAAGCAAAAAATAGATCCCCTAGTTTCCTTGACAGTTCCCTAAATTATAAGCAGAAAAATACCTTGAAAATTAGCTTGTTTAGACTGAATTGAAAGCTAAGAGGAAACTTAACATACTAGCTTGAAAAATAGCAGAACTCATTATAGAATTGGACTAAAAATCAAATGTTGAAACAAAAAAGCTTTGAAGTAACAAAATGCTTGGAAAGAAAAACATAAAGAACTAAGCTAGGAATCTGGAAAAGACGGCTGCTGAACTTGTAATAATGTTGAATTGTTCTTGCTCGGTTTTGAGTGTTCAATCATCGGTCCTTTGCTCTGATGCTTTGATTCCCTTTTATAGAGGTTCAGGTGACTACCCACGTTCCCTTCTTCACATTCTTCCTTAATTGTTGTCCCACTCTTCCAGTAGGGCCACTGTTTAGTTAACTCATTCCCTGGAGAATCTGCACTTCCCCACTATTTGCTTGGGGACTACTCTTTTTATAACTTCCCACGTCACATAGTCCTTTTATCTCAAATTTACATGTGTCCTTGACCTTTTCCATTACCTTGGCTTGCCAGATCTTCAACCTCTCTACATAGTTATTCTTTCATGTGTCTTTCCTCCAATATTTACTTTGTATAGTCATCTGACCATTTCCTTCAATTTAAAAATTCTATGGGCTAGAGAAATAACTATTAGGCTTTGAGAAATAAACCTCGGACTGACATCTTCTTGAGTTGGGCTTTATCATATCAGGTTGGGTTCGCACGGTTTGGGCTTGACATATCTATTCGGCTCATTCCATTCTACTATCATTTGGGCCCAAAAATTATTTAAATACCATTTGGACCTAAACAATTATTTTTAGTGTGAACAATTACACTCCGCATATAATATGACACATGGGCCATGTTGTATGTATTAGAACCCCAAAAGGTTTTTTTTTTTGGGCTTATTTCCAACCATGAAACCCAAAATCCAGCTTTCAGCCCATGATGTGGAGTTCTAACGGCAAGAATGAGTCAAGTCGGATAGAACAATTATTGATTCCCCGAGAAAAAGTTCCCGCCATCATCAAATTTAAACCTCCAACTTTTGTTCTTTCTACACTAAAGGATTTTGTTCTTCCAAAGAAAAACCATCTGACTTCTCCTCCAAACAACTTAGGATTTCCTTCTTTCCTTCCCAAAAAGAATTTATTTTCTCTTTCTAAACAAACCCTTACTAAGCCGAGAAATGAGACTTTTTCATTTTACCTTTTTTATCTTCTTATTTCTCCCTCTCCACCATTGCCATCACCGTCACTAGCACTATTGCCGCCGCCGCTGCAACTAACACCGGCTACGCCGCCGATGCCGCTGAAACTGAAGATTGAACTGTCGTCACCAGAGAAGCCCATCAAGTCGTTGCCATTCGTGTCGTCGACAGAGAGGAACTCACTGTCGCAATTGCTACTCGTCAATCGATCAGAGCCACCGTTGTTGCCGCCATCGATGACGACAATGTCGTCCCTCTAGCCTACACTGCTGCTACCAGCCACGACGTTTATGTCATTCATGGAGGAGTTCTCTTTAGTAGGATCAGATCTTTACTATTTTCCTTGATAATGAATTTATGATTTCGAATTTCTTATTGAAGAAACTTGTTTTGAATGATTTTCAAGGTTTCTTAGCTTTCTTTGATGCACAAAAATTGAAACTTTTCCTTAAGGTTTGTTCGAAACTTTTCCTATGTACATATTTTTCGAAGAATCATCTTGAATGCATTCTTGAAAAATTCTTTGAAACTTTAAGCTTGTTTTGAACATTTCCCGGGATGTAGAATTTGAACATAATTATGAGTACACCCTTCGAAAAAATTCATTGAAGCTTTTCGGCTTATTACAAAAGTTTTCTTAGTTGCAAACTCTTGAAATCGAAAATAAACCTTTGAAAAATTTTCTGAAGCCGTTTGGTTGTTTCGAACCTTTTCTGGGGTGTATATTTTGAAAATAAACATGAGTACACCATTTAAAAAAATTCATTGAAGCTTTTCGGCTTATTACAAAAGTTTTCTTAAGTTTAGACTCTTGAAAATAGTTGAGAATACACATTCGAAAAATTTTCTGAAGTAGTTTGACTGTTTTGAACCTTTTTCAGGGTGTATATTTTGAAAATAAACATGGGTACACCCTTCGAAAAAATTCTTTGAAGCTTTTCGGCTTATTACGAAAGTTTTCTTAGGTTCAAACTCTTGAAAAGAGTCGAGAATACACATTCAAAAAAATTTCTAAAGCTGTTTGGTTGTTTCGAACTTTTTCCAGGGTGTAGAATTTGAACACAATCATGAGTACACCCTTCGAAAAAATTCATTAAAGCTTTTCGACTTATTATGAAAGTTTTCTTAGGTGCAAACTCTGAAAATAGTTTAAAATACACATTCAAAAAAAATTCTTTGAAGCTGTTTAATTGTTTCGAACATTTCCTAGGGTGTAGAATTTGAACATAATCATGAGTACACCCTTCGAAAAAATTCATTGAAGCTTTTCGGCTTATTACGAAAGTCTTCTTAAGGGCAGACTCTGAAAAGAGTCTAAAATACACCATCAAAAAATTTATTTGAAGCCATTTGGCTGTTTCGAACATTTTCCTGAGTGCATATTGAATGATTTTCAACAACCTCGAGTTGAGTGACCTCTCATCTGAACTCGAGCTTTTTCTTTGACAGATTGTAGGCCACACATTATTAAATAGTTTCGACTTATCCATCGAAGGACCCGACCTAAAGGTAACTCTTTTCCAAATAGACTTTTGCCCTGTTGATTGTCTTGACTACAACTTTCTTGGATTTATTTTCTCAGGATCTTCTTGTGCTGGTTCAATGACTTTCAACCCGGTCTCATCTTCATCAATGCTCATTTTCTCTTGACCTGTGCTTTTGTTCTCCATAGCCTATGATGACAAGTGAATGTCCTGAGACTATTATCTCCCTTTCCTACCTTTGCTATGTGGCCATTGACCTACAATTTTTTCTTGGTAGAAAGTGGAGAATTGGAATGTATTCTTGAGATGTTGTTGGAGACTCATTGAGTACTAGACTGCATAGGCGCACTACAACCATGACATTCATCAGTGGATCAAGGTGGCACTAGGCTACATTTTGATATGTGTTGATTGCATGTGGAATGAATTGTGGAAAATCAATGACACCAGCACACATTCGCTACAACCATGGCATTGCATTAGTGGACCAAGGTGGCACTAGGTCTACCTCTGGATGTGTGTGCTTGACGAACATTTGCACAAGCGCACTTCTTGCATGTGGATGAACTAGTGGACCAAGGTGGCACTAGGCCTACCTTGATGCATTTGCTGCAAATTTATTTCAATACCTCGAATGATCGTTGTCATTGGGACAAGCACTACTCGGGAGGAAGCCATTCTCGATTTAGTGGCCATAAGGCCTACTTTATTTATTTATTGTGATTGGGACGGCTTGATAAAAACCAAAACCCCTTTTCCCGAACCATGCCCAAAGGCCTACTTTATCTGACTTCCGTCAACTCTTAGATCCCCTTCTAAGCTTAGAATAGCTATAGAACCTAATTTTTCCTTTATGTATATTGTATAATCCTTGGAAACTATATGCACCACCCCATTAGCTAAAGGCCTACTGTGTTCATCCAACTAGTACACTTGTACTAATTTTCCAACTTCAGAGTAGTTATAAGGTTTACCTATCACTTGGTGCAATTTTATGATGTAACATGTCCAATTCTTTAGAGAAATCTTGCATTTGAAAGTGCAGTGGATATAAAGCCCACTTTCCTTTAGTCCAATTCAGCATGAGGACTTATTTCCTCAATCTTAGAGTGATTATGATACCCTCTCATGAACTTGTCTAGGTGCTCTTTTTGGGGATATTTGTGTACCTAGTGGCCTATAGGCTTACCTTATTCACGTAGATATTTCCACCCTAATTCCCCAATTTTGATGTGGTCAAAAAGTCTTCCTTGGGAAATCAGTAAGGAATCTTGAAGAAGTTTGTGTTTTTGAGGTGAAGTGGCCAAAGGCCAATTTTACCGCCTCAAATCCTATCTTGGAACTGGTCTCATACCCACAGTGGTCAAGAGACCAACTTTAGGAAATTGAGAATATAAGGTAGACTTTTTGGAGAAAAGCATGAATGTGAGGAAACCATTGACAAGAAGTTTATCCAACCAGTCTATTTGTACCTATTTCTCCGACACCCAAATAATCTTGGGACATACTTATGGGATTTTTAGAAATCCGAAGAGTGAATAAGAACGCCCTTGGAGAAATCAGTGTGCTAGCGAATGCAATGGCCAAGAAGCCACTTTATCATTAGGTCATCCTATATTTCTCCAGTCTTAAAGTGATCATGGAACCTACTTTTGGAGAATTGATGACACAACAAGCCCATTCTTGGGGAAAAACCTTTATTTAGGATCAATAGAGATCACAAAACCTACTTTAACCTTTTAACCCATAAGCTGGTACATATTTTCCCCAATTTTAAAGAGGTCAAGAGACCTACTTTATTTATTCATAAAACATTGAGAGTATAACAAGTATGACATTGAGGAATAAAAAATGTTTGATCAGTGAGTGGCCAAAACATCCTACTTTATCACTCAAAGTAACTACTAGGAATAGTTTTCCTAATCCAAAAGTGGTCAATGAGACCTATTTTGCTTGTTATTCCCTCATTCCCTACCTTAGTTTTTCTAGATAGTGTTCAAAATTTCTCACATTGTGCGAAAGTATTTCTTGAGATACTTCCCATTGATGAACCTTTTGTATGGCTCCCCTTCAAGGCTTGATAGCCAGTAGGCATTTCCGGGCAGTACTTGGTAAACCTTGAATGGTCCCTCCCAGATAGGAGACCATTTCCCCATTCTCTATCTTTAGAATTGATGGGCAACACTACCTTCCAAACGTGCTCCCCTTCTTCAAAACTCTTTCTTATGACCCACTTGTTGTAGGCCCAAGCCACTTTCTTTTTTTAGATCATGATGTGGTTGAGCGCTTGTAATCTCTTCCCATGCAATGCCTCAAGTTCCATCATCATGACCTTACTGTATTCTTGAGGATTAAGGTCATTATGCCTGGATACCATTAGAGAATGAACTACCACCTCCATTGGAAGCACTACATCCTGCCCATAGGTTAGAGAGTAAGGACTTACCCCTATAGAACCTCTTTTAGAAATTCTATAAGCCTATAAGGTCTTAAATAAAATTCTATGTCAATCTCTAGGATTATCCTCCAGCATCTTCTCCAGGATGCTTATCAACACCTTGTTAGAAGCTTCTGCCTACCCATTTGCTTAGGCATAAAAGGGAGTTGATATAATGAATTAAATGTCATAGTCCTTGGAAAAATAAGTCATCTCATCCCCAGTGAACATGGTGCCTTGATCGGTTGTAATGGACTGAGGAATTCCAAATTTATGAATGATTTGGTCCTTGATGAATTGGATCACATCCTTCTACTCTACCTTCTTCAAGGGTACTGCCTCCACCCATTTAGTACTTAGTCTCGAGCAACCAAGGATGAAGTCAGGTCCCTTTGATGAAGCTGGTTAGATTTTCCCAATTAAGTCCATGGCCCATCATCTGAAAGGCCATGGTTTCAAAATTGAATGGAGTTCCACTGCAAGTATCCTTTGTATGATGTCATACTTTTGATACCGTTGGCAGCCCTTGGAATAATTGATGCAGTCACTTAGGATGGTTGGCCAAAAATAGTCATGTATTTCATCAAGTCGGTTTGGGAGACCACATACACTTGAGACTTGATCAAGTAATGTCTCAATTTCATACATGCAAAGTATAAGGCCAAACACAACTTCTCAATGGGTGTATACTTTGTTTCTGCTGAATTTGGGACCCTACTCAATTAGTAAACAACTTGCCCTATAGACTCTTTTGCAGTTGATAGATAGAGTTTGAGTGGCTGATCCCTCAAAGGTGGCATTAGAAAAAGGGGCTTAGAAAGGTAGCCTTTGATTCCATCAAAAGTTGCCTAGTGCTGCTCCTCCCGTTTAAACTCTTCCCCTTATTTCAGCTTGATTAGGTCAGAGAATACCTTAGTCTTCCCTGTCAAGATTAGAGATGGACCTCCTTAAATAGTTCACCTGACCTAAGAACTTCTGAAGTTCTTTCTTATTTTGAGGAGCCTTGGTTGAAATGATGGCCTTGGCTTTGTTTTGATCCACTTCCACTTCCACTCCTCTTTGGTGAACTAGAAACCTTAAAAAATTTCCACCTTGAACTCTAAAAGATCATTTCAGTGGATTGAGTTTTAGTTGATGGAGTCTCATTTTTTTAAAAATTTCCTTAAATGATTCACATGTTCAGAGGCATTCTTAGATTTAACCACAATTTCATTGATATAAATCTCCATGTGGTGACCTAACATATCATGAACGATGATATTCATAGCCCTTTGGTAAGTTGCACCAGCGTTCTTCAAACCAAAGGGCATGACCATACATCTGAAGGTAGTCTTAGATATATCATTAACAACTATTAGGATTTGGTTATACCCAGAGAAACCGTCCATGAAGGACAATAACTCATTATTTGCAGTGGAGTCAACTAACATGTTACAAATAGGCATTACGTACATGTCTTTAGGAGTGGCAGCATTTAAATTCCTAAAGCCTACACAAACTCTAAGTTTCCCATTCTTCTTCATCACATGGACAATGTTTGCCAACCACTACACATACCTTATAGGTATGATGAATTTGGCCTTCAAAAGCTTCTTAATCTCCTCTTTCACCTTCAGCTCTACCTCCTTGGACATTTTTCTAGGTGGTTGTTGAAAATGGTGGAACTTCGACTTGATAGGCAAGCAGTGTTCCACCAAGCTTCTGTCCAACCCTAGCATCTCGTCATAATTCCAAGAAAAGCAGTCTTTGAACTCCCGTAGTATTACAATAATTCATTCCTTCAAGTCAGAAGGCAACAAGAAACTAATATAAGTAATCATTGGCTCCTCCACAGTGCTGAGGTTCACTTCCTCCATGGGGTCGTGTACTTTAGGCTGCTTGTCTTTGAACTTAGGAGGGGCTTTCTCCAAATCCTCCTTCCGTATCTTTTCATCTTCTTCATATAAATCCCCTTCAAAAATCATCTCATCCCCACAGGTGTCTTGGAGGTGCTTTTCTCAATCATTTCCACAAATGGCCAAAGAGATTTTCATTTTGAATATGGTAGCTGGGTGTTTACCGCCTTTCCTTTTGAGAGTAATCGCCATCACGATCTCCTTTGATGATCGACTAATTGGCCGCCTATAAAGGCACGATTGTAGTCACCTTTAGGAGTTTGGTCTCCTCATTTTGGATTTCTACAAAGCCCTTTGAGTCCATGTATGCTTTCTTTGGGACCCCATCTTTCCTTCTGCTAGTGAACTTGATCGGACCGAATTCCTGATCATAATACTTGGCTTCCACAGAGCCTATAGCCGCCATGAAGGGCCACTTATCTGCCTGCACCAACTCCACTTCATTAACCTTCTAAAAAAGTAAGAACTTGTGAAGAGAGGACAACACACACCAGTTGGCATGAATCAGTCCCTCCCTAGAAAAATGTTATAATTTGCAGTAGAGTCTATCACATACAAGACAAATAATGAAGTTTTGCTACCAATGGTGATATCTATAGGCAGTATCCCTAAGGTCTTGGATACTTCTCTAATAAAGGCATACACAGCCACCTCTGTTTCTATCAGATCACTAATGCTCCATCCAAGAGCTTTTAACATCCTCAATGACATTACATTTCCCACTGATTCATTATCTATTAGTACCTTGGATACCAGTTTGCCATTGAGATGGGTTCTTAAGTACAAAGGCTTTATATGCCTCGTCATTTCCACAGAGGGTTTCTCAAGTATTGATAGACACTTGCGTGATTGTATTTTTTGTGTACATGCAAATAGAAGTGCAAAGTGTCGATTCTACGCAAGTATACGCTTGTCAAGTAATAAAGTGTACCTAAGTACGAATATCGATCCACAAGGAAAACCTTAATCGTATTGTGCTAAGTACCAAAATTACAATACTACTTTAATATTCAAACTAGCACTCATGATGGCTAAGCGGAACTAAAAGCGAATTAAACTATTACTAAAGTAATTGTTTGTTTCAGATGTAAAATTGATCATGATTTGTTAGGTGTTGGTGTTGTCGACAATCCTACTATGTAATGCTGCGATTCCATTCCATTATCTAATATAGTGTTTTCCAAGGCGGCTCTTATCTAATGTAATTAAAGCCTTTCTCAAGGTCATTTAACCTCCCTTTATCACTAGGTTTCTTGCTCCTTGGCTCAACCCCAAGCATTAAAGGTGCATAGAGTGCAAAGAACTCGTAAGCCTCCTAATCATTGATAATCCTATATTACCAAGTTTATTAGGTTAACCTAACTATGTCTAATTCTTCATTCACTTCTCAGATCTTACAAAGAACCACTCACATATTAAGATTGATCAGAAATTAATATGATTTCATCCAAGCATGAGTTAATGGTAAAATAAGTATATAAAAGATAATGGAATTATAAAAAGGCTAAAACTTTAACATAGTATTCATGTCCATATCTCTACCAACACCCTAAACCAAAAAATTAGAACCTCATTATGTTCTGTACCAATACAAATGAAAATCAAGACATAAGAATAGGACTAGAGGAAACTACAATGATTGAGGGAATGACGATCTCCCAGGTTCTTCAAGTCTCTCTATCAAAGGTTGGTCTTCAAGTCTTCTTTCCTTTGTTCCAAGCTCCAATTCCTCAAAACCTAGCTCTACAAACCATTTTCGAACCTCGTCAATTGGATTCTCCCCTTCCTTTTATAGCCTCTCCAAGAGATAAGGTTTGTTGAGACTTTCCCGCAACGTCGCGACGTTAGGTTGACTTTCTGCACCACTCTTCTCCAGGCCTCCTGCAAGGCTCCATTTCCAGCGCCTATAAAAACCAAATAAAACTAAATATTAGAAAAGTAATCAAAACACGATCATTTATTTATGAAATCGATCCCGGATCTCACTAAATCCCGAGTTTGTAATGAGTGTTTTTGGGCACTCATCACACCCCTAAACTTAGCTTCTTGCTTGTCCCCAAGCAAGAAACAGACTATGAACCAAACACACAGATAATAACATACTAAACTTAACGATGCGAGGGTGATGCACATGTTGCCTAGATGAAGGATCAAAATGAACCAAACTCATAAATCTTGCCCTTTGTTTCAAATTTTAGAGGATCCTTAAGGTTGTTCGACTTTCGAAAGAATTCAATTGAATCTGGTTCGGTTGACAAGTGACTCATCCTAGGTTTTCTATAGCCTTTCCCAGGAAGTCTATGTGCATTGGATGTATGATCTCTAGCATATAACTCGGTTCCAGGACCCCTAAACTTGAATTCAACTTGCCTACTTGGGAGAGACTAACTACGAAAGGATAAGAATGCACCATTTTTATTCATATTAACCTACCTATTCATGAATGAATTCCTAGTGCCCGTAAGTTTTAGTTGACTGTCCCTGTAGCGAGAATCCATTGGTGACTCCCCACCAGTTGGTTAAAGGCACCAGACATTCAATTCCCCTCGAACTTCACCCCGAACACTCAACCAAACCTAGGGGCCCTAGGCTGTGGGAAACTTCTATCCTTTGTCCCATGTAACGGGCAGTGAAGTCAATGGCTCCTGGCTAGTTGACTCAGTAAGCATTAGGGCTTTCGAGAGGCCCTTCTGATCGTGCCCTGGATTCGACAAGGTCCCACTTATTCTATTCACACTTTCTTTTTGATTTGTCTCTTTTCTTTCTTTCTTTCTTTTTTTAATTTAATTTTTATTTTTTATTGGGGTTTAATGACAATCCTCTTTTCAACGGTGTCCCATCACTTGGGTGCTAAGAAACGCCTAAGGCTCGTTGAACGTTAGTGAGCAGGGGCCGGAACCTAGGCATATCCTGGAGATCACACTATTGAGTGTGTGGTAGACCACTCTGGAATTGGTTTCTTGAACACCAAGGAGGTGACTCTCTATGTCATTCCTACCTATCCAAGCATGTAATTCCCGAGCATCTAATGTTCTGCTGATCCTTTCTTGTTACTTGCACTGTGTGTTTCGAAAATTTTGGAGAGGTAAAAAAGATCCTTGATTGGAAATCATGGCATCACGCACACATACTACTTAACACAATCCTAGAACAAGAAATTAAACTAAGACATCCTAACACACAAACTTAGACGAAAACTGTGAACGTATGAACATAAACATAACCTAAACATATCTAAATACGAACATAAACATATCTAAACAACGAACATAAACATAAACATAGCTAAACACAAAAGTAAATGATGCCAACCCCGACCACCCACAACCCCCCTCCCCCAAATAAAAAATGGACAATGTTCTCATTGGCAAGGAAAGAAAGAAAGAAAGAAGGGAACTCCCCTGTTGATCCCGGGATCATCGTGGTGGCTGTGGCAGGTGGGCATTACGCAAGGCAAGCAACCGGGCGAGCTCGTCGCCGGATGACCCGCCGGTTGGGCGGAGTACTGTGTTCATGTTGGCTCGTAGTGCATCCATATCCTGGCTCATGGTGACTCGATGCTCCTAGGTCTCATCCCATAACGCCATCAAGCCAAGTAGTGAGGTCCTGAACCTGGTCATCAAGGGTAGTAGCCGATCGTGACACAAACAACCGGAGGTGGAGGAGGGTGGATGGGAGCGGAGGGGGCCTACCTCTACCCGGGTCTCCTCACGCATGCCAAACAAGGATTGGTATGCTGTCAACTCCTCCTCATCCGAAGGTTCATGACCCGAGTCATAAACCGTGTCGGATTGAGAAACATCTGACTTATCTTTTTTTACCACGATGGCCTTAATGGGATGGATCCAGGCCTTGTTATCCTCTAACGACATCCCTGCATTCTTGCATAGGCCAACTAACAAACACGTAGTGGGCACAAAGTGGGGTAGGGAGCTTGAAGCACGAAAAATGGGTCTAGAACCCCTAACCAACCCTAGAAGACCTTCTAAGACACAAAACACTTAGAAAGAGGGGAGTGTAGCAGAACCAAGACCTGAACGGAGCCAAAAAAGCCGAGACTCCAGGGAAGCGGTCTCCAAATGTCTAACACTAGATGTTTCTGAAATGGACGAGCCTGTGTGGCCATGGAGGGTCTCTATGATGCCTGCCGGCGCGTTGGGAGGCCGATCGTAATATGGGCCTAAAACCCGCAACACAAAGGAGAGCACACTAGGTTTTGGAATTTCGAGGAGAAACACGTTTCGGGTCTAAAATGTGACAACGCCGCGGACGCGCTTGGGCTAACGTTGCGACGTTCCCGAGAGGCGTTATTTCAACGTTGCAATGTGGTATTCCAACGCCGCAACATTGCAGAGGGGTCCATTTTCAATGTCACGACATTATGTTTTCAACGTCGCGACGTGCCCGAGAGGTATATTTTCAACGTCGCGACGTTGAGTCCAACGTCACGACGTTGAGTCCAATGTCGCGACGTTCCCTAGACTAACAACCAGGAAATTTTTACAAAAAGTTTTCTAAGTATAGAAAAACTCCCTGCATTAGATCTACTCCTCCCAAAGCTTGCACAAAGCTTGTCATGCTATCTCTCCTTCGCCACGGCAACCTTGGAACCTCGAAACCTGCAACACAAATGCATCAAAATTAAAACAAGCAAAATTAAACCTAGCAAACTTAAAATAAGAAAAACTGATGACCATAATAATTTAAAGGCTTGGGTTGCCTCCCAAGTAGCTCTTTGTTTACTGTCGTTAGCTCGACCAAGCTGTGTCCTCCTAACTGGTGCCCAACCATAGACAACTGCTGACTAACACAAATTTCGTGATCCCAAGCATTTCTTATGTTGGCTTCAAACTAGCGGTGGACTTATGCTTCTCAAATTGACTACCCAGATAAATCTTCACTCATTGCCCATTCACCTTGAATCGACTTCTCTCAGGGTGCATTAGCTCGATACTACCGTAGGGGAAGACTTTAGTGATCACAAACGGTCCAGACCATCTTGACCTGAGTTTCCATGTGAACAATTTCAGCCGTGAATTGAATAGCAATACTTGTTGTTCCGATTTCAACTCATTATGCATTAGGTGCTTATCATGCCACGCCTTGGTCTTCTCCTTATAGATTCTTGAACTATCATATGCGTTTTGCCTAAGTTCATCCAACTCATTCAACTGAAGCATCCTCTTTTTCCCGCCATTTCGAAATTCAAGTCCAACATTCTAGTTGCCCAGTATGCTTTGTGTTCCAGTTCTACAGGTAGGTGGCAGGCCTTACCATAGACGATTTGGTACGGGAACATGCCCAGTGGGGTCTTGAAAGCTGTGCAATTAGCCAATAAGCTATCATCAATTTTGCTTGCCCAGTCTTTTCTTGTCACATTAACTGTCTTTTCTAAGATTTTCTTAATCTCTCTGTTTGATACCTCAGCTTGCCCATTGCTTGGGGGTGGTATGCAAGTAACACCCGATGCTTCACCCCATATTTGGCCAGGAGCGATGCAAACAGCTTGTTACAGTAAATGGTTCTCTCATCGCGACACGCTCTAGGAGTCCCGAACCTGAAAAGGATGCTACCCCGATGAAGCGCAGCATTTACTGGCATCACAAGTAATGATTGGAATGGCTTCCACCGACCTGGACACGTAATCTACTACCAAAAGTATGTACTTGTGCCCATAGGACGATGGAAACAGACCCATAAAGTCAATGCCCTAGACATAAAAAAGTTCTACCTCTAGAATATTCGTCAATGGCATTACCATCGCTCCACGTTCCCTGGGCCCTTGACATCGATCACAGGACTTTGCAAACGAGTGTACATCTTTGAATATAGAAGGCCAATAAAAACCTGATTGCAGTACCTTGGCCGCTATTCTCTGTCCATTAAAATGACCCCCATACTCTAAAGAGTGGCAATGCGTCATTATCTTCACTTTCCGGCACACACCTTCAAATAATCTAGTCGGCGCACTGTTTAAATAGGATTGGGTCTTCCTAGAAATAGTGTTTCACTTATGCAAAGAATCTCCTCTTTTGTTGATAAGTGAGGTCAGGTGGAGTAATATCGGCAGACAGATAATTGGCTATGTCGGCAAACCATGGAGGTGTTTCATCATGTGACAAAGATAGTATCTGTTCATCTGGGAACGTGTCATCAATCTACAAATGATGTTTCTGCACTGTTTCTAGAGTTTTCAGTCTTGATAGATGATCGGCTACCATGTTTTCAGAACCCTTCTTATCTCGAATCTCCACATCAAATTCTTGTAATAGGAGCACCCAGTGAATAAGTCTAGGTTTCGCGTCTTTCTTAGTCATCAAGTATTTGATTACTGAATGATCCGTGAACAAATAACCTTTGTTTCTTATAAGGATAAGGTCCGAATTGCAAAGCAATCATAACAAATAATACCTTTCTCTCAGCATAATTGAGTTGCGCATCATTCAACGTTCGACTGGCATAATAGATGGCATAGAAGACTTTTTCTTTTCTCTAGCACAAAATGGCCCCAACTGCAAAGTTGCTTACATCGCACATAAGTTCAAATGGAAGGTTCCAATATGGAGCAACTGCTATAGGGGCTAAGGTCAACTTCTTTTTCAGCAACTCAAAAGCATCCAGGCATGGCTTATTAAATTCAAACGACACACCTTGCATAAGAAGATTAGACAACGGTTTGGAAACTTTAGAGAAATCTCGAATGAACCGTCTATAAAAACCTGCGTGGCCTAGGAAACTCCGTACTCCCTTTACTGATGTGGGAGGAGGCAATTTCTCTATAATTTCAATCTTGGCTTGGTCAACCTCAATTCCTCTTCCGGATGTGCGATGCCCCAATACTATGCCTTCTCTCACCATAAAGTGGCACTTTTCCCAATTTAACACTAAATTGGTTTCCATGCACCTCTTCAGTACCAACATCAGATGACGGGCCGAAAGTGAGTGTGTAAAATTAGGTGGGAAACGCAACCTGTATGAGCAAGTATACGCGTCGAGTTGACGTAGTGTAGTGGTTAGTCAAGTGTCGTTCCTTCTAAGAGAAGCTTGTTGAATATTGATTTGGTGACTCCGACAATATTTGGATCTAATCTTAAAGCGAATTACGACTAAATTACTTGAATTAATAAAAACTTAAAATTGAGTGTATTGAATTATATCGATGATGAGAAACCTAGGGTTTTACCATCTCCTACCACACTTGATAGATGTCAATTCAATTAAGGGCTTATTGAAATATACATATGAGTTATGTTGGCGGGTTAATCTTTCCTACAAGATATTCTTTCTCGAGATATATTTTCCAATCTCGCCAATGGGATGTATTACATCTCTGCCTCAATCCCTCGATTCCGAAACGCCTAAATGTGCTAAACCTGGGGCCACACTCGGCAGCCTGAGTTTCTTATTCTTGATCACCCAAGTGTTAGCTGTTCATGTCCCTAGAAGTTATCTTCTCGATCTCAAACTCCCACTTTAAGAGAGATGTCATGGTCGTCAGACAATAACATGTAATTAAACCTTAATTAAACAAACATATGAACTCATATTAAATAATCATAGCACAAACCGAAAAATCAATCCATCAAATCGTGGTTAGGGTTGGAAAAACCCTAGAGAAACGAGTTAGTTCATCATATTATTCACTACAGATTGAAGAATTCGAATCATGAAGTGGGTTGAAGGAAAGACTATAGAAAATTCCGTCTTCGTGATATGTCCCGAATCTATTTATCTTGATCTCTCACTCCTGTATCTCCTCCTTCTTCCCGATCCCCTCTCCCTTTTGCTTCGAAATTACTCCCTTTTTATACCTCAAGACGCAGGCCCATCAATGGCCTAGAAAGCTAGGGTTTTTTTTCAGTTCGTAATGGAAAGGATCCTCGTCACCTTAGTGTATTTCACAGCGGCGAACCCGAGGCCTTTAATTTCAAGCTTTCTGGTTCGCTGCGGCGAAGGGGGTCTTTGCAACGGCGAACCCGTAACCCTTTGTGATGCTGCCTTTTCATCATTCCTGCTTTTGCTATGTTTTTCTGTCTTTTAGCTGCCCTTTTTATTCCAACATCGCCATATTCTATAGAATAATATAATATGAGGGATTAGCGTAATATTAATGAAAAAAACCGCGAATCATGCATTTTAGCTATAAAGAACATCGAGAATTTAACTGAAATGCACGCATGATTTATCCTGATCAACTCCCGACCAATTGGCTTAGGGCATTAGGCTTTGAAAAGCCCCTCAGACTGTGCCCAGGATTCCGATTGGATGATCCACATTGTTCTTATTATTCTTTATTTGGGGCCTAAAGGCTTATCTCTCTTTTTCTAAGGTGTCCCATCACTTAGGTGCTTACTTCCTATGTCTGTAGGACTCTTGTATGGTGAGTCCAGAGTCAAAGCATACCCCGAAGACCACATGTGTGTGTGCAAAATAGCCTACTTCGGGAATTGAGTTCTTGAGATCTAAAAAGGGTGGCCAGACATGGTTAGTCTCGACTTTACACAATGCAATCCCAATTGTCAAACAACCTTGGAGTCCCTACTCCGTTTTGCGATTACTACAACTTCCATTTGTTGCCATTCTACTCAAAATTAAGGCAAGGGTACTCAATACTAACTCTGGAGACTGTCATATTGGTGCATGGGAAAAAACTAGCACACGCCTAAAAAAATAAATAAATAAAGGACCTAACATGCAAAAATATCAAACATGCAAAAATAAAAAAATAAAAAAATAGACCTAACATGCAAAAATGGCAAAGATAAAATAAACTGGACCTAACATGTAAAAATAGAAACAATAACCCAAGTCAGAATAAAACTAAGTCATAACACTAAAAAATAAAATAAGTCACACTAATAAATAAAATAAAACTAAGTCACACCCTCATACACCCACACCCCTAAACTTAAAATCGATAAAGGTCCCCAATGGTAGAAAAGAAAATAAAGGTAAAGGTAAAGAAATACGTCCCGTAAAAAAAATGTATCACCGTGGTGGTGGCGTACTGCGTTGTGTGGAATGACAGGAGCTGAGCGAGCCGCCAAGTGATCCGTCCCGTCGGCTCGAATGTAACACCTCGAAACATACCCTCTAGTTATTTTCAACATGCTAGGTTATTATGTCTAAGATAAATTAAAATTCTTCGTAAATTAACCGCGAAAATATAGAAACTTAGAAACTTAAGTTGTGCAAATTATAAGGACAAAACCGTAAATTGTCCAAAGAGGGACATCAAAGACATGGTTAATATAATTAGAGGCCAAAGTATAAATGTTAAGAGTTAAAATGTAATTAAGGGGAAGTTGGAGGACAAAAAGGCAATAAAGCAAACTTAACCCAAAATGAGTTTTGGCGCCAAACATGGCCTTAGAAAAGATGGGATTTTAAAGACCAAATTTGGTCTCAAATGGGGAGGAAAAACCGTAGAGAGAGAGAGAGAGGAGAGCAAAAGAAGAAGAAGAAGAGGAAGAAGGAGGAACCAAGATCAAAGGTATGGATCTAACCTTGGATATGAACTCATTATGAATCACATGATTTTGTATGGGATTCTGCAGAGGCTTATGAGTTCCAAATCTGTGGTTTGTTAGGATTTCTTCCTAATCAAAGATTTATTGAAGGTAGGGTTGGTAAATACTCTAAATCCACAAGAAAAGTAGGGAATCCTCTCTTTGAGGTTGGATTCATGGTTAAATATTAAGCAATTTTGAGTTTAGCTTGTGTATGGGTTAAGACCCATATTGAAATGATTTTGGGAGAAATTCATGGAAAGGTTTGAAAGAAGATGAGAAATGAAAGATGAATTGAATAGAAAAGAGATTCCAAGGTGAATTGGAATGGTTTTGAGGTGCAGGAAGTGTGGGAGGATCCATGGATTAAAGTGAAGGAAAATGTGAGAAAACACCCATTCCGGGCATTGCAGTGCTCCTACCGGTGTGGCTAAGTTCTACCGGTGTAACTCGATTCTGGTCATTTTCGCCAAGTCCTACCGTAGAAGTTAAGTTCTACCGGTAGAACTTGTTCTGGTTTTCCGCTTTTGACCGCTTTTTGTATTTTGGCCATAACTTTCATTTCTTATCCGACGGAGTGATTCATGGGCCACTTAAAATAGACTTCAAGGAGAACCAAACTTAAAGAGAAAGTATCATTAAATTCTGATTCTAAGGGGCTGAAATATTCCACTCCAAGTAGGGGCTTATGTGCAAGCCCATTTCCCGTGATCGCTTAATCATAGAGAAGTCCGCAGTTTCGACGACCCCGAGTTCTAAAGGCCTTGAATCGGTGATTCCAGTTGAATGTAACCTCAAAGACCTTAGCTTTAAAGGGTATAAGGACATGGTCAAATATGAAGTTAAGACCTCGGAAAAATGAGTAATACGATCTGTCAAGAACACATAATATGGCTAAGAATGCCCTATTATAAAATAGTGTTATTTGAAGTCATATAATTATAAAAATGCCTAAGACCAATTATTAAGACACAAGACTCTCGATTAGTGCGACTAAGATTCCTCTCGATCGTGCTTCTCGCACATTAGTACTTCCTCGGGTACTCTCGAATAGTGCGACGGCACTCTCCGATCGTGCTTCCGGCACATTAGTACTCGATACTCTGATTAGTGCGACGAACTCTCCGATCGCGGCTCTAAGATATTAGCAATTTCTGATTCTCCGAATAGTGCGACGTCACTACGCTGCTTCGCACCCGCCAAGGTGTTGCGACTTCAAGATCAGAAAGTATCTTTGATACTCATTGTGCTATGTCTTACTCATTTATTATTACTGGCTCCAGATTCTACAATTATATGATAATAACTTGAATAATGAATAAGAGAACATGAAGGTTTATCGCTTTGATCCTGCACATACGCAGTATTTCGAATACGAGTAAGCTCAGAATTCCTACGGAGACCTCAATAATTATAAGTCCCGTAGTACAAGATAAGTCCAAAGAGGGCCCCACGGTACTTCGTATTAATGAACTCCGTGAAGTACCTACGGTACTTATATATAAGAATAAGCATAATTAACTCGTATAAATCTAGCGATATGCATGCATGTAATTTCCTAATATCTCAAGTATTGTTATATGCTGGGCCGAACTGCATATGCATGTTATATGTTTCCCACTAAGCGTAAAGCTTAGCACGGGTTTTTAAACCGTGTAGGTACAGGAGAAGACGTCCGAGAACTTCCGCATTCTTCAGGGCCAACACACGACTAGGGGTTCATCATAGTAGGTTCCGCACTTCCGATCTATTGTAAATGTATAGTTTTTGAATATGTAATGGGACTCAGTATTGTATATGTGTGACACTGTAAACTCCACTACGGTGGTAGTTTTATTTTGGATATTTGTATATGATGTGGATATATTATAAGACTTGGATATACCAATGTCTAATTAAGCAGGTAAAGAGTCCCAGTATATGTTCTAGCGTCCCGGAACCGGCTCGATCCGCGAACCTGCCTGCCTGAATCTGTGGCGCAGACACCCGGGAAGCGTACCCATCTCAAACCGATGGAGTCCATGTTCCGCTCAAAGAACCCGGTGCTCCCGCGACCATCCCGGGCAAGCATCCAAGCCGGCGGTCGCGCATGGATCCGGGCCGGCTAGGATTGGGTCGAACTAGAGGGACCTCAAGGTCACCGTCCACCAGGCTCTGCCGCGACTTCTGGTGTGGTAGCCGCATCATCGCCTGGCCCCGCCATCTGGATAGTCAAGGCTTCTGAACTTCACCCTAGGTAGTGGAATGGGCAGGCGCTGCTGTACCTACTCCTCGGAGTCCAACATCTGAACTTCGGCTGATCGGCATAACCTCGATCGTGAGGGGTGGATCAGTAAGACCAAGCAGCAGTCATTCGCCGGGCCTCTCGATCAACCCCCACTCAATGACCGTCCCGATGTCGAATTGGAGGGTGACACCCCTTCTTTGATTCGACCTGATTGGCGGGTTCGAACCGAATCCGGGATGCTCCGATACCAACTAATCCGTGACACCCCCAACCCTGCACCCGGTGTCGAGCGAATGTGTCATATTTTTATTTTTTTATTTTTTAAACTTATAGCCTCTAAGTTTATTCATTCATATAATATTAAACATTTAACTTGTATTATATTCTGTAGCAGTGGATTACAAAATATATACAAGCTCCATATATGGAAGTGTTTAACATTTACATTTACATTAGTTATAAAATAAAACAAATTACATATACAAATGTACTCAAAAGGTCTTCCAATGGGCAATCTAGTACGCGTGGCCTTGACCGCGATGGATTGTTCCCGTCCTTCCGTTCCTTTGTACCTACATGGATGAAAACACCCGTGTTTTACGCTTAGTGGGAATTAATACATATGGATGACCTCTACTGAGGGTCTCCACACTTCTATATAAATGCATATACTTATGACACATATAACATTTACATATACTTATCATTTCTCAGTTATATACTTTTTCACAACATGTTTCATTTCTTATCATATTTCATATATTTTTCATGTCATCTTATACTTTACTTCTTGTTCTTGTAACTGTATACTATCATCGCATAGCAAGTAAGTTATGCTTCTCATATCATGTCATATATTCTTTACATTTCATTTGCATATACTTGTCATTTTCTTTTATGTTTCATGTCTACAAATACCTTAGAAGCGGATACGGGAAATAACTGTATGTACCCGAAGGTACTATCACTGTACGAGACAGTGATCTCTATCTGTATATACCCGAAGGTATCATCACTGTACGAGACAAAGTGACCTATGCCATGTAATGATCCAAACGGATCTATGTCATCGACCCAAATGGGCCTCGACATTCAGAACTCGTATGCCTAACAACTCGTGATCTTCCCTATATGCATGCCTATCTATCCCTTTACTAGGTTCTAAGCAGACAATCTGTGTGTATTTTATGTTCAGTACATATCTCATATTATGCATGAATAAGTATGATTACCACATATGATTACTGTTTTTCATGATTTCTGGACCTAATGTGAGCTCCAATTTTATCATGCTATATACGGCTGGATTCTTGATTCAATGGGCTTTCCATAGAGTCCAAAACACCTGAAACGGAGTTCGGACGAAGAAGTTATGACCTTCCGAAGTTGGAGGTCACACGTAGTCAAACCCAGCCGAGCTGACCTGAACTGGCCGAGCTGAGTTGACCTATCTGACCTCATCTATTGTCCTCCACAGGCACATGAATGGATTCTCGACTAATTCGCCTCGATAGCCCAAGAACACCCGAAACGGAGTTCCTGGACAAGGCGACCTTCGGTTGGAGGTCACACGTAGTCAAACCCAGCTGAGCTGACCTGAACTGGCCGAGCTGACCTGACCTGGCCGAGCTGACATGTCCTGGCCGAGGTGCACTGGCTGAGCTGGTCACTAGCCGAGGTGTACTGGCCGAGGTGTACTGGTCGAGCTGCACTGTCCAGGGAAAAAGGGTCATAACTTGGGCTACAGAGGTTCGAATTGAGAAATTCAAAAGCCTAACATCAAGTTCATTGATGTGGCTACAATTTACCAGAAAGACTCACTGCCAAATTCCCTTTATTTATTACCTAAAATCAGTTCTAAGGTCTGGCTAATGCGTGTGATCAAAAATAGGGAAATTTTCGTTCAAATCTGCAACCGACCTTCCTAAAACACATATATAGGAGCCTTAGAGCTCTTCTCAACTCAACCCTAACAAGAAATGAGTTTGGGAGTTTCCAAACCCAACCCATACACAAAATAGAGGGTTCCAAACCATGTATCTATACTTTCTATACCAAAACTAGACAAATTTCATACTCAAATCCATACAAAACACTAGACTTACATACTAGAATCCATACCCGTGATCTTCTTTTTCCCTTCCTTCTTTCTTCTCTTCTCTTCTTCTTCTCTCTTATCCGTTTTTGCTCTCTCCAAGACCAAAATGAGATATTTATTTTGGTCTTATCTTTATTTGATCTTATCCCTTTATTTCACTTTGGTCCTCTAACTCTAATATTTGCCAATAAATTTAAGTAAAGAGATATTTTTACATTAGCCTCTCATCTTCTCTATTATTCTTAACTTATGCATATTCCTACTTTGGCATAGACTTTACCCTTAACTTTTGTATTAATTCCGGGTTCTTGCTTATTTTAGTTTTATCTTTATTTTAAAATATATTTTCACTTTTATTATACCCTAAACATGTTATAAAACTATTAAGGTATAATTTGGGGTGTTACATGGAGTCCCTTGGTCATGGTGTACAGGAGGATCTTCTTGTCCTTTGTCACTGTACTAAGATGCAATGAAGGTTTAATCTTAATAGATAAAAAATTATACCAAACCTTCGCCACGGGCGTGAGTGCTGTCAAAGGAAATGTGGTGAACTCGCTTGTCAACGGGTGGCGCCTCCACACACCCTGGCCCTGTGTGAGCTCCTGCATCAGGCCCTCAAATTCGGTGGCCACAAATAGTGCCTGGTACTCCTCACTGTCGTCCTCCCACAGCTGATAGAACTGGTTGATGGCCCGTGCCCCGAAGTCTACCCACCTACCTTGGACAAACATTATGGTGCCGACCCGGACAAAGCTTGAGTAGAAATAAGGTCGAACGGGCCACTCAGCCTGGGAGCACATAGGGTCTGCCAACCTCGAGTCTGGATGGTGAAATTGAAGAACGCATTTGAGGTCGGAAAACCCCGCTCCGGGATGAAGGAACGGATTCAAAGCGACTCGTGGTAGAGCCGCTCTGCTTCCCGAGAATTGAAACGACGCTATCTGGGTCCCGATGGGAGGTGTCGCCTGATGTGGAGCCGGAGCAAAGGTCGCTGGCCGGACGGCTTTCTGCACCATAAGAGTCACTGACGGCTCGAAATTTGAAAAAAAAAATGCACACAAGAAGAAATAAGAGATGAAGGGGCGCACCAAAAATGGGTGGAAGGAAAAAATTAGCCAACTGCGGGTATTTATAGGCGTCGGAATACAAGTCTCTTCGTCGTGGCGAGGACATACTTCAGCCCTTCGCCGCGGCAAAGGACTAAGCCTCGCAGCGACGAAGGTGACTTCGTTGCTGCGGACCAGAAAGTTTGGTCCTAGCTTTGTTTAATACGATTAAAAAACGAAATTTTTTTTTGTAAAACAGTCAAGAGGAATGGAAGTAATACGAGTTTAGGGAAAAAGAAAATCTCACAATGCTTGGGTTGCCTCCCAAGAAGCGCTATGTTTAATGTCATTAGCTTTCGACATTCCCGCATCTCCATGTAGCCTTATGAACCTGAATGCTAATGCACCTTCGTGGTGCTCAAAATCGTCAGTAATGCTGCTCAAGACTATTTTGGCTACCATGCCTTTGATCTTCCGCTGTAACTCGTTAAACACGATTTACCTCGGAGTTTACCACTTCGCCTTGCAAGATATGGGGTGGAGGACTGGGGTATCATTGTTAGGTAGTCATCTGTGAGCTTCATAGGCCGGAATACATGAAAGGTGATCTCGCTTTCATGGCCTCACTCTCACCCTCCATTCCCGCACATCAATCGTCCCGCCACACCGGCCTACCCAATATGATAAGTATTTCTTTATCTTCTTCCATATCTAGAACAATGAAATATGCCGGAAATATGAACTTGTCCACTTTGACTATAACGTCTTTCACACCCCTAGGTGTTTCCAAAGGGCCTATTTTGCCAACCGGAGGACCGTGGTTGGGCGAGCTTCAGCCTAATCCCAATCGTTTAAATATAGATACGCATTTAGTGTTACTTGCCCCCAGATCACACAAGGCCTTCTCTAAAGATGAATTTCCACTGTGCATGGTATAGTAAAACTACCTAGGTCTTCACCTTTTGTGGCGCCACGCTGCAGCATACCCACTCCCGCTGAGGTTTATTGTCTCAAAGTTCGACAGTCTTCTTTTGTTAGATAGTATCTCTTTCATGAATTTCACATAGCTGGGCATCTACTCTAATGCATCGACAAACGGAATGTTTATGTGGAGTTTCTTAAATACCTCCAGAAATTTGGTGAATTGCTTATCCAATTTGGCCTTTTTCAGGCGTTGAGGGTACGAGATTGGGATCGTAAGTTCAGTCATGTTTGGTTGACCCTTAGCCTATGTTTTTTCTTCATCCAACTTTTTCTGATGGGTTTGTTCCCCTGCTCCCTTGTCATTCTAGCTAGGCTGGATTACTTTTCTCGTCTCACTTATCACCGGTGGCCGCCCGGTGCCGCTTAGTCTTTGCCACTCCTCAATGTGACAGCTTTTACCTGTTCGTTACCCTCTCGCCTCAGGTTCACCTCAGAATTACTCATTAATGCTCCCCGCTACCTCTCTGTCAACTAATTGGCCATTTAGCCCATTTGCACCTTTAAGTTTCTCAATTATGCTGCCTGATTGTTCAATTGGGTGGTTTGGCTTTGCAAATTCACCTTTGTCTCATTCATAAAGGTGGTGTGTGAGGTGAACATTTGTGCAAGTGTCACTAAATTTCTTACTCTTTTCTCTCAGGTTATTCATTCACTCGAGGTGGTGGCATGTTGTTCGACCATATTCCTCCAACCATAATTTCCGATTGTTCCATTACCTCGTTACCTCTCCATACCCGACCGCATCTCCGACTCCTCGACCGTACCGTCTCCGACATGCATTGCCCCATACTACCCGTTTGTCGATTCTACGATTCTTCTGATTCACATATTGGGCCTACTCTACTATCATCTGCCCTGACTGACACTCCATAGTACTGTGTTGTCCCCACAAGATTCACAAATTTCCCATAGACTATTCTGAATAGCATTCACTGAGCCTTGTTGCTTCGCAAATTGCGAAGAATCAGGTAACATGATTTACTGTGATTACTTAGGAATCTCTCAGGTTCAAGCCTCCTACGAAGGGATTCCTCGGTGTCGATCTATCTCTAAGCCAATGATTAGTATTAGTAGTTGTATCCTCCAAGATCTCATAGGCTTGATATGTAGTTTTCTTCATCAGAGCACCGCTCAATAAGACACGATTGCCTGGCCGAGGCGCTCAAACCGTCTGTAACGTACGCACCTGCATCCACTTAGTTAATCTATGATGTGGGCATCTCCTCAATAGCTCATGAAATCTCTCCCAAGCCTCAGCTAGGTTCTCCCCCTCAAATTGTATAAATGTATTAATTTCTTGCACCAATTGAGTTATTTTCTAGGGTGGGAAAATTTTGGTCAGAAAATTTCTGCACCAAGTCATTCCATTTGAGTGCGACGAGTCCCAGGTCGGGTCATCAACCAAGAGTTTAGCCCGGTCACTGGCACAATGGAATAGCCGCAGTCTGAGAGCTTCTTCGGTTACCCCATTATACTTGATCGTATCACATACCTCAATAAAGCTAGTCAAATGTGCATTCGGGTTCTCAGTTGGTAACCCATGGAACTGGATATTATTGAGCATATGCAAGGTCACTCCTTTTAACTCAAAGTTGCTCAGCTCAGATAGGTGGTCGTCAGATAGTTAACTCGAACAATCGTAGGTGGCAAATTTCAAGTAGCATATGCGGATTATCAGGCTATACGAAAGGTGTGGTGGCCGGATTTCTATAGTTTTGTCCATTCTGTTCCACCTGTGGTTCATCCCCATCATGAATACAACTCGCCTACTGATGCCGCGTGATGATTTAGGCCGAAAGCCACGTGGGTCTTTTCACGAATCGGCGCAAAGGTCCGCTTCCGTTCGGGATCGAATGGATAGCCTTGTGATCTTGTCTTTGCATACACTCTAAATACCTTCTTGAAATCACAGATAAGAATGAAACCAAATCACGTTACGTATGCAATAAAGCAATAACACGAAACCGTGGAATAAAAGTAAAAAGAAATGATCAAGAAGCGAGAATAACTAAAGAAAGTAAAATTGATCCAAAATACTATCTATGGCAGGGTTGTCAATATCAACACTAAACTTCTCCCTAAAGAACGACGCCCAAAACCTGACTCAGGCCAGCTTTGTGTGTAAAATTGCTGAAACGAACCTCGTGTGCGTAAGTATACGCGTCGAGTTAACGTAGTGTAGTGGTTAGTTAAGTGTCGTTCCCTCGAAGATAAGTGTGTTGAATACTGATTTGGTGACTCTGACAATATTTGGATCTAATCCTAAAGCGAATTACAACTAAATTACTTGAATTAATAAAAACTTAAAATTGAGTGTATTGAATTATATCGATGATGAGAAACCTAGGGTTTTACCGTTTCCTACCACACTTGATAGATGTCAATTCAATTAAGGGCTTATTGAAATATACATATGAGTTATGTTGGCGGGTTTATCTTTCCTACAAGATATTCTCTCTCAAGATATATTTGCCTATCTCGCCAGTGGGATGTATCAGACCGCTCAATCCGACCGAAACGCCTAAATGTGCAAACCCTAGTGCCACACTTGCAGTCTAGAATATCTCTATTCTTCGACTACCCAAGTGTTGTTTTAACCATGTCCCTAGAAGTTATCTTCTCTCGATCTCAAACTCCCAGCTTTAGCATGTCACGGTTGGCCAGACAATAACATGTAATTAAACCCAGAATTAAAGCAAACATATGAACTCATATTAATAATCAAATAAGCCAAAACCGAAAATCAATCCATCAAACCGTGGTTAGGGTTGGCAAAACCCTAGAGAAAAGAGTTAGTTCATCATATTATTCACTACAGATTGAAGAATTCGAATCATGAAGTGGGTTGAAGGAAAGACTACATAAAATTTCGTCTTCGCGATCTGTCCCAAATTCGTCTATCTTGATCTCTCACTCCTATATCTCCTCCTTCTTCCCGATCCCCTCTCCCTTCTGCTTCGAAATTACTCCCTTTTTATACCTCGAGACATGGGCCTATCAATGGCCTAGAAAGCTAGGGTTTTTTTTCGAGTTCCCGTAATGGAAATGGATCCTCGCTTCGCCGCGACGAACTCGAGGCCTTTGATTCCAGGCTTTCTGGTTCGCTGCGGCGAAGGGGATCTTCGCAGCGGCAAACCCGTAACCCTTTGTGATGTCAGCTTTTCGCTATTCTTGCTTCGCTTGCTTTTCGTCTTTAGCTTCGCCTCTTTTATTCCAACATCGCCATATTCTATAGAATAATATAATATGAGGGATTAGCGTAATATTAATGAAAAAGACTGTGAATCATGCATTTTAGCTATAAAGAACATCGAGAATTTAACTGAAATGCATGCATGATTCATCCCGATCATCAGATTATGGAGGCAGTCATCAAATGTAGATCCAATCACTGAAAAATCATCCATGAAGACTTCAATGGATTTTTCGACCATGTTCGAAAATATTGCAATCATACATCTCTAAAGGTTCAAGGCATGTACCCTAAATGCCATTCTCCTGAGTTTAACAAAGCATAAGGGCACGGAAGGTGGTCTTCTTGATCTTTCGAGCTATAACAACTGATTGTATCCCGAGCATCCATCCACAGCGTATACTCATTCCCTAATCTATCTAACATCTGATCAATGAATGGCAGTGGGAAATGGTCTTTTCTGGTCACTTTGTTCAGTCTTCGATAGTCAATACAAATCCTCCATCCAGTAACTGTTCTGGTCGGGAGCAATTCATTTTTCTCATTTACTACCATTGTAGTCTCTCCTTTCTTAGGCACCACCTGGACAGGGCTCACCCATGAACTGTCAGAGATAGGGTATATCACTCCCGCATCTAACAATTTAAGTACCTCCTTCCGAACTACCTCTTTCATGGAAGGATTTAAACGTCTCTGAGCATCCATTGTTGGCTTGCTGTCTTCCTCCAGTAATATCCTGTGCATAAACATAGATGGCCTTATCCCCTTTATATCAGCTAGGGACCATCTAATTGCTTCTTTATGCCCCTTAAGGATCTTTTAATAACAATTTCTCCTCCTCCATGTTAGAGAGGGAGGATGAGATGATAACTGGGAGTGTAGATTCCTCCCCAAGATAAGCATATCTCAAATGATTGGGGAGTTGCTTCTCTTCAACAATAGGGCGTTTCAATAAAGGGAGTTAATCGACTTGGGCTAGCTCCTAAAGATTCAAAATACTTTCTTCTATTCGGGCCAAAAGAATCCATCCATTTGACATACTCTTGAATTGTCTCATCTTCACAAGATGAAGGATCATCTTGAGTTAGGCTAGTCTCCAATGGTTCTGAAGGAACCAAATGGCTAGACACTATAGCCTCTAGCATATCCACTCGGAAGCAACTGTCAGTATCATGTGGATGCTTTATGGCATTAAAGACATTGAAGTCACTTCCTCTTCTTGAACTCTCAACCTCGCTCACCCTTTACACATCAATCATTGCCCTTCTCGTGGCTAAGAATGGTCGTCCCAGGATGATTGGGACCTCTTTATCTTCTTGCATGTCTAGAATGATGAAATTTGCTGGGAAGATAAATTTATCCACTTTGACTAACATATCCTCTCTGATACCATGCGGATGAGTTAGTGATCGATCTGCTAGCTGCAAAGTGATTGTCGTCAGACTCACTTCTCTCAATTTCAGTTTCTTAAAGATCGACCACGACATAAAATTAATGCTCGCACCTAAATCACACAGGGCTCTTTCAAATATTGCATTCCCAATAGCACATGGGATTGTGAAACTACCTGGATCTTTCAACTTAGGGGGCAGCTTCTTTTGCAATATAGCACTACACTCTTTTGACAGAGTGACAGTCTCATAGTCTCCCAACTTCCTTTTCTTGGACAAGATGTCCTTCATGAATTTCACGTATCCCGACATTTGCTCAAGTGCTTCAGCAAATGGGATGTTTATGTGAAGCTTTTTGAAGATATCCATGAACCTTCCAAATTGCTTATCCAATATGTTCTTTCTCAGTTGCTACGGATACGGGATAATAGGGTTCTCATCATTCTTAGGTTTCTGAACTTCAACTTTCTCTAGTGTATCTGAGACTGGTTTCTTTATTAATCTTTCAACATCTTTAGAGATCTTGGCACTGCTTTTCTCATCTCCCACAGGGTTTTCATCCTCTTCTTGGGCCTCAAATGACTATTCTAGAGTCTTACCACTCCTCAAGGTTACAGCTTTGCAATGCTCGTTTCCTTTTCTCCTTGGGTTGGCCTCAGAAGTCTTAGGTAGATTTCCGTGTTACCTCTCGCTCAATAATGAATATTCGCCCATTCGATCTCCAAATTTCGAGCCGAGTCGCTTGATTGTTCAATGATGTCCTAGTCTCATTCCTCGAACTTATCATGTGACTTCATCATATTCATATGCATATCACCGAACTGCTCCATTTTCAAATCTAGAACTCCACTTTCCTCTTGAGGTGGTTAAGAAGCTTGTCATTTACAGATTACCTCGCATTCTGATTTTTCCATGAGAAGTTAGGATAGTTCTTCCACCCCAGATTGTAATTCTGACCATATGGGTTGAAGTTCTGGTTTTGGGGGAACTTCGCCATATATTGAGCTTGTTCAATAGTCAAATCCCCCATGACATTCATCATTAGGCACTGAGAGGTGGGATGAGGTCCATGACATTGCTCGTATGCAAGTGGGCCTTCTTCAACTTTATGCACAGATTCTTGGGAACCTAATTGTTGAGAAGCTTGTAGTTGCTTGAAAGTGTAGGACACTTGCAATGCATAAGTTTGTGAACATGTTCAAATCAAACACCTAAATGGTTTCTTCATACTTCAACCGCCATTGACAATCATTCAAGGCTATGTTCTCAAGAATTTGATACGTTTCCACTTCGTTCTTCCCCATAATCACTCCTTCAACAAAAGCATCAATAAGAGTCCTAGTGGGATGACTCAAACCATTGTAGAAATGGTGGACTTGCATCCATTTGGTGAAACTATGGTGAAGGCATTTTCTCAACAAATCTTTGAATCTCTCCCACGCTTCATAGAATGACTCTCCTTCATACTGATAAAAGCTACTGATGTATATTCTCAACTTTGCCGCTTTTGCTGGTGGAAAGAATTTAGCCAGAAATTTGTTTGATAAGTCATCCCATGATGTTATTGAATCTGGTGGTTCTGAAATGAGCCAATGCTTGGCTTTATCCTTCAATGAGAATGGGAACAATTGAAGTCGAATAGCATCATCGCTCACCCTCGTTATATTTCATTGTATCACACACTTCCAAAAAGTTAAGGATATGAGCACTGGGGGTCCTCAGTGTGCGAGCCCAGAGGAATTCGATTCCCTTGCAAGAATCGAGGGTGATGGACTTGAGCTCGAAGTTGTTCACTTGTATTGCTAGTCTCCTAATCACAAGTGGAGTAACCGCAGATGAGCGACCATAATTTCTGATAGGTGGCAACAAATTATCCATATTCGTCAAGATTGTGTGGATGTATACTACCTTTAATAACCAACATCAAGCCGGCTTCTATTTTCTTCCATCGGTCCCATAGGTAGTTGTTCCATTCTAGCTACTTCTCTCTTGTCCCTCAGAATTCTTTTCAAAGTTCTTTCGATTTCAGGATCCAAAGGAATAAGATTTCTAGTAGGTTCCCATCGCATACAACCTAACGTACTTGCAAGTTTGTCACAAAGCAAAGAAAAAATAAAGCATCAAAAATTTAGCAAAACAAATGTCTGAAATACCAAAGAAGTACTTAGTATTGATATTATCATAAACACTACGAATAAATAGAAGTTCCCCGACAACGGTTCCAAAAACTTGATAGACACTTGCGTGATTGTATTTTTTGTGTACATGCAAATAGAAGTGCAAAGTGCCTATTCTATGCAAGTATACGCTTGTCAAGTAATAAAGTGTACCTAAGTACGGATATCGATCCACAAGGAAAACCTTAATCAGAGCGCATAAGTACCAAATTATAATACTCCTTAATATTCAAACTAGCACTGCATGGTTGCCGGAACTAAAGCCGGGCAATTAAACTATTACTAAAGTAATTGTTCGTTTCAGAAGTAAAATTGATCAAGGATGCAAAAGGGTTAGGGTGTTGGTGTTGTTAGACCTTCCTACTATGTAATGTTGCGATTCCATTCCATTATCTAATATAGTGTTTTCCAAGACAACTCTTATCTAATGTAATTAAAGCCTCTCAAGGTCATCATTTAACTCCTTATCACTAGGTTTCTCGTCTCTCGCTCAACCCCAAAGATTAAAGGTGCATAGAGTGCAAAGAACTGTGAAGCCTCCTTAATAATTGATAATCCTACATAACAAGTTTATTAGGTTAACCCAACTATGTCTAATTCTTCATTCACTTCTCATATCTACAAAGAACCACTACATATTAAGATTGATAAGAGAAAATTAATATGATTTCATCCAAGCATGAGTTAATGGTAAACAAGTATATAAAAGATAATGGAATTATAAAAAGGCTAAAACTTTAACATAGTATTCATGTCCAAATCTCTACCAACACCCTAAACCACGAAATTAGAACCTCATTATGTTCTATTCCAATACAAATGAAAAGCAAGACATAAGAATACGAATAGAGAAAAATTAAATGATCGAGGGAATGACGATCTCCCGGGTTCTTCAAGTCTCTCTCTCAAAGGTCGGTCTTCAAGTCTTCTTTCCTTTGTTCCAAGCTCCAATTCCTCAAACCCTAGCTCTGTAAATCAATTTCGAACCTCGTCAATTGGATTCTCCCCTTCCTTTTATAGCCCTTCCATATGCTTTGTTGAGATCCTCCCGCAACGTCGACGCGCTGTGATGTCGCGACTAATGACTCTCTCTCAGACCACTCTTCCTCCAGCCTTCCCGCAAGGCTCCATCAAAGATTTTCCAAGAGCCTACTACAAAACCAAATAAAACTAAATATTAGAAAAGTAATCAAAACACAGCCATATATATATGAAATTGATCCCGAATCTTGCTAAATCCCGGGTTTGTAATGAGTGTTTTTGGGCATTCATCAAGTATCACCTTTTGAGGTCCGCATTCTTCAAAGGATTCTATGGTGACCCCACCGTGGCCCTCTTCTTCCTCTATCTTATGGTGCTTCTCTTCTACCTCAACTAGGTCTTCCTCTGCCTTTTTTGACTTGAAGATAGTTGGCAATATTAAAGAAACAGTGGAACAATTTAAAGAAATAGGGATTTCACCTATTAATAAGGTCTCCGAGTCCATTACTTCATCTACACTGCTCATTGACTCCATATCCTCAGGAGCTTTCCTCTCGAACTTTGTTTTTTTCAAGGTAGGAATCATTCCTTCCTTCACTTTCTCTAATTTCATGGCCTCTTCCATGAGTGTTTTATCAGGTACATCGATAAGCTGCCTTTTATTAGCTACTCTTTGCCTCTACATCCTCCTCTTTTGTGTCTTGGAAAGCCTTTGGGGAAATTTTTTGTATTGTACCACATACCACCTTTAACCAGGAGAAACCTTAGGAGGAATGATACACCTTACTTGTCTTTCCATCTTTGTAATCCTTTCCCTTGAAAAAAACAGGTTTGTTTCCCACCGTATCTTTTGGAGAAGTGAATTTGTCCCTGGGAGACATCATTTTGTACCTTGGAGAACCGGGTCCACCTCCTGGAAAAACAGGTCTGACTTGAGGAACATGTCCTTCCATTGCCTTCTCTCTTGAAAAAGTGAAGTTGCCTACAATCTTCTCTCTTAGGGGAAAGAATCTACCCTTTGGAGGAATGATTCTATCTTTTGGCAGAAACCTTCTTTTACTTAAAGGAACAACCCTATCCCAATATCCACCTCTTGCAAATTTTCCCTCATATCTCTCCCTCGTTAAAATAGGTTTGTTTGCCTTCTTTCTTGGAATAGTAACTTTCCCTACAGCTTTGTCATTTGGAGGAGTGAACTTACCCCTTGGGGAAAAGGCTCTATTTCTTGAGGAATATTCTTTGAACATTCCTGCATCATTTTCCCTTAGAGCGGTGAACCTACCCCGTGGAGGGGTGGGCCTTTCTGTAGCCTTTTCTCTAGGAGGAACGAACCCACCTCCTGGGGAGTTCATCTTGCCTTTTGGGGTAAGTCTCATTTCTTTGGAGAATCGGTTATGTTGCTCTGTTCCTTTCTATATCCCTTTCACTGAATTTCTCCCTAATAGAGGATCTGTACAAACTACATACCACTCATTTTTCAACTTATCAACACAGAGCAGACAATATTTAGGGACCCATACCTTTCTTGGAGAGAGTTTTCCCACCTTCTTGGATTCTATCAATGCTCTTAAGTTGAAGTTAGCAGTGTTAATTGAGGCCAATGGTGGGAAAGGATCCTTATCGATTGCCATAACCTTTTTTTTTGTTAAGGAACCTGGGTATCCCTTTGTTGATCATGTCCTGTATGACATTTCTGAAACCCCAACATGCATTAGTAGTATGTGGTACTTATAGTAAGTTTTTCCCCTTAGTTCATCCTTATTGGGGATCTGGTGGTCTTTAGGGAAGGTAATGAATTTTTATGTCACTAGGAAATCGAATAGTTCCTCTGTCTTCGCTACCTCAAAAGTATACTGGACTTGTGTACCAACAGTTTATGCCTTCTTCCACAAATCAGGTGTCTTTTCTACCAAAAAAACGACAGGTGAATGTCCCTGTAGTAGATAGATCTGCCACTACCACCTCCTAGTTCATCTCTTGACAATAGGTTCCCATGGACTTCTTCCTCTAGTAACTTTCTTCCTTGAGAAGCTCCCCATATTCTGTCACCTTAGCTGCAAGTTCATAAAAATCTCTAAATTCCATACCTTGGAATTTTTTCCTTAACTCAATTTCCAAACTCTTTCGCCATTCACGCACTGCCTCCGAAATGATCTGTGACTATTTCCTCATCTCCTTGAACCTAGATGAGCCTCAAACTGAACGATTCCGCTTTGAGTCGCCAGGGATGGTTTCTTAATGCAATTCACTTCTGTGCTCAAATTCCTTGAAAACTAAGTGTGGAATTGTCTTTCCATTTCCTACTAACTTCAATTGGAGTTCCTTAGCAATGTTGTATACCAAGTGAATGTTGCCCCTGTCAAAGAGTTAGGAAACAATCTAAGATTGAAATGATAGAAATTCTCGTAGTTATCCAATTCCCCACATTGCACAGTGAATCTAACAACATGCTCTAAGGTGGATTAGCCATCTTCTCCAAAGAATAAGGAGAAATTAGGGATCATATACCCCCCTTGGGTAGGGGTTCTCCCTGTCTATCATTTCTGGATAAGGTTTGTAGAACTCCATGTGGCCAATTTGCTTGAGGCCTGACCCATATAACTCCTGCACCATCTCTTTGATTGTTTCTAAATCTAGTACTAAGGCTAGTTGCCCAAAAGGCTGTTGAGGAACTTGTTGAACTTACTATCCCCTATTGCCATTCACTCATGCAGGAGGCTGCATGATGCCCCTCGGGCCTCTATTGAAAGAAAAGCCCCCTTCATATGCTCTAGGCTGTATAAGTGGATTAGTATGAATAAAAATCCTCTGAGGGGTCATGGCTCTAGCTACATTAGGTCTTTCCCATGCTACATTCTCCATAGTACCAACCTCTCTCCTATGGGGAGGAAGGTATCTAACCTCTGCCTGCATAAGTGAGCATTGAAATTCACTAGCTTCTCGTAGGTTCACATAATGTTGCCTCCCAAGTTCATTAAAAAATTGTCTTTCAAGCTTAGAAACAACTTCCTACCTTGGTTGCCCCCTTTCTCTAAGGTTCTCCAAGATGGATTGAGATTGTTGCTTCATTTCTTCCATAAAGGCAGTTGTGATCACTCGTTGGCTCTTTATTTCTAGCATGAGAGCTTGAAATTCATTAAAATTATGAGAGAAAATAATAGGTACATCAACATTATCTGCACCCATTCCTTTCACTAGTTCAATGGGGTTGTTGGATGGATTCCCCTGTTGTCGTACTGAAGAATTCATCAGGTTTTCTATCTATTCCACGAAGGCTGGAACTCTTCCTTCCTATGCTGCTTCTGCAGCATCAGATCTTAAGTTTGAAGACTCTACAGTTGTCTTACTCCTCAATTTTGGTGGCATTCTTAGCAAAAATCGTGTCCTACTGAGCGATGTTTCACAAAGATGTGTCCCATTGAGCAAGCCAAAAATATGTTTTGGTGGATTTTTGAGTGGAATTCACCAAAACATACAAAAAGCAAAGAAATTGGTGGAAGAGCGAGCGTGCCATGAAATTATAGTATTTCCAAACTGAAACTGTGTCGAAATCTAACTTCTACCAAAGCGAAAAATGGATCCCCTAGTTCCCTTAACAATTCCTTAGATTCTAAGTAGAAAAATACCTTGAAAATTAGATTGCATAGACTGAATTGAAAGTTAAAAAGAAACTTAAAAACTAGCTTGAAAAATAGCAGATTTCATATTGGACTGAAAATCAAATGCTGAAGTAAGAAAGCTTTGAAGTAACAAAATGCTTGGAAAGAAAAACATATAGAACTAATCTAGGAATTTGGAAAAGACTGTTGCTGAACTTGAAAAAAATGCTGAAATGCTCTCGCTCAGTTTTGAGTGTTAAATCATTGATCCTTTGCTTTGATGCTTTGATTTCTTTTTATAGAGGTTCAAGTGACTACCCACGTTCACTTCTTCACATTCTTCCTCAACTGTCGTCTCACTTTCCCACTAGGGCCAACTGCTTCAATTAACTCATTCCTTGAAGAAACTGCTCTTCCCCATTTTCTCATTAGAAAAACCTCATCAGCCCACTATTTGCTCAAGGAATATTCTTTTTATAACTTCCTTATGTCCCATAGTCCTAGTCCTTTGATCTCACCTTTACACATGTCATTGACTTTTTCCATTGCCTTGGCTTGCCAGATCTTCAACTTCTCTGCATAGCTATTCTTCCACGTGTCTTTCCTCCAATATTTACTTTGCATAGTCATCTAACCATTTCCTTCAATTTAAAAATTTCATGGACCGGAGAAATAACTATTAGGCTTTGAGAAATAAACATCAGACTGACATCTTCTTGAGTTGGACTTTATCAGATCAGGTTGGACTTGCACGGTTTGGGATTGATATATCTATTCGGCTCATTCCAGTACCATTTGGACAAAAAAATTATTTAAATACCATTTGAACCCAAAAAAAATTATTTTTAGTGTCAACAAACAGTTTTCTAAGTTTCTACCTTGCTGCATTTATAGATTCTCTACAGACCTTTCTGTTTCCAAAAAATGCCATAGAAGACCTTCATGTTGCTCTACCCATCTCGATGAACCTGACTACCCACCAAAATATTGGTATGTAAACTCTCGCCTTTGATTCTCTATTTTCGAATGTTTGGCTATGGAAATGGCTGAATATCTTTGATTGAGAGGCTACTGAAGTTTAGATTTACTTTTGAATGTACTGGGTGTATATATTTGATTCTCTATTTCTGATTGTTTGGATATGGAAATGGTTGCAGATTCGCCGTAATAACCTCTTCCCTCATCGTTTTAAGATATGATAATTGTGGTTTTTGCCATTCATTTTGGCAGGGAGAAAAATGAGATGTTCTTGAACAGATATGAGCGTTTTTACATGTGAGAATGCGTCGCAGTGATTGTAAGGGCCTCAATCTTATTGTGAAAGGAAGACTTTTTTTTCTTTAGAAGCTGATGAAAGGAAGACTTGGAAGTGGGGGAGGTGGAGATGATTATAAATAAATTTATAATATAAGCATTGGGTGTGAAGGAATGTGTTCATTCTGTGCTTCCACTAATGCCCATCCAGCGGCTAATTCTTCCCACACATACTCACCTATTGTGTTTGATTTTCTAAGTAATTCATATGGAATGGTTCTTGGTAGACATACAGGATGGTTCAATAACAAGAGGAAATGGTGTATCTAGCCACATGAGATTCCAACTGCAAAGAACAACTAATTCGTTGATTCAATTCATCTAGAATATATTACTAGATTTAGAATTAGCACAACATGGTAGATGATTTGTTTTTGTCATTTAAATTAATTTTTACATCACTTGGTTTCCTAAAATATCAATAAATAATTAAATATAGTACTCACCTCTTGGAGGCTACTTTGCCATTTGTTCATTACTGAAATTTTGCTATAATTTTTTCTTTAAATGTATTTTTATGTTTACAATGCAATATTCAAAGCCCAATGCAATATAATGAGATGTGTATTATTTATTTTTTATTTGAAGAATGATGAAATTAAGAAATTATCTATTTTCGTATTTTTTAAATATTTTGGCCCGTTTTAGCTTATATATAGTTGGGTTGGGCTAGTAAAAAACTTGTCCGAATAAAAGTAAGCCAAATTGGCTTGACGTGGCCCTAATGGGTTGGTCCATTTCTCACCTTTGTGCATTATGCCTAATTTTTATACTTATTGAAGGTTCCTTTTAAATGTTAGGAACTTTAAGTTTTTTTATTAATTGAATTATATTTTATGAAATTAATGTGCATCCAAGGTCATATTTCACTTCATTCAGGCATGCACTTTGTGTTTCGCTTAAGACCCAAGAAGCTATGTGGGCCTTGTGCCTTTTAAAACTATGTCTATTGTTCTCTTGTAAAAATAATCAAAACATATGTAAATATATAAAATGATAAAAGACATTTTTGTCCTTAATAGGGTATTTTTCAAGAAAAAAATATGGAGTGTGAGGTTATTTAACCAAACATTTATTTATTTTTTTATTAATGTTACAAACTTCGCAAATACCCGGAAACAAAAATAAAGGAGACGAAAATTACAAAGGAAAGAAAAAGCAAATTACAAAAAGGAAAATAAGACCGAGTCTTTGTCCATTCAAAGACACCAAGTCTCGTGAGGAGTCACGATCTCCTTTAAACATATTCGTCATTTCCCTGTTGCTTGGAGAAAATCACATCGATGTCTATCTCCCAGGATAAAACATCATACAAGCAGCATCACAACATCTTGATACTACTCCGACAAATTAAAACAATGTTTGCTCTATCATTGACAAGAGAACAAGAAAGAAGACAGAAGTATATAACTTGACTTCAGTGAGAGATTTGTGAGGAGACTCTGACACTAATATATAGAGTATAGGGGATGAACGAAAGAACAAAAACTTCGATTGTTTCAAGTTCAAAGGCTGAGGGGAATTAAAACCCATAAGTGGTATTAAACCATTGTATGTTTTTACCAGCGTTACAAAAAACTAAATCTCGGACATACATTTCATTCACACGAAAAAGGAAATTCCAATAATACCCCACATGAATGAATGGATGAAATTGTCATTCATAGAAGAAATAAATTGAAAAATTAAAAACCACCCCGTGTTTTCAGATCCGTTTTGAAAATGAATTAAAATCAAATAAATTCATCCATTAAAACGTAAAACGAAAATTCCAACAATTACTTGCGTTTCCATCAAATAAAACTAAACGGAGAGTTACACTAATAGTTATTTTATTATCTTTCGTATTCATAAATTTAACTTTTACAAATATTATCATGAGATCCACCATTATCTGTTTCATTTTATATTTGTAAGATGAGGTTTTTCAATTGATTTGTATGCACAAATCCATTTAGAAAATTTAGGATGTTTCTATGGTCTCTCTCTCCATTTAGATTGGAGTGAGTTTTAAGGCAATCTTCACATGGAAGCCTACCCATATTGATATTGGCATCTCATTCTTGAATATGGATTAGGTGCTCTTTAATAGCATCAAACAATATTGTAATGTGCTCTTCAATGAAATATTTTATAAAAGAAAACTTGTCTTTTTCTTTTATGAACTAGGACATCATTTTATTAATTAAAAAAAAAAAAAAAAAACTAACACCATGTACTGAGATTTTAATTAGACATGAAATAATTATAAATGTTTGACTGTTTATATGTTAATTCAACTATTTGGTAAATCGTAAGAGATTATTTTTGTGTATTAGGACAATTAACATTGATGCATAAAAGAACCTTTTTTTTTTTTTTTATAAGTATTATTGCATAAAAGAAACTTGACCCAAAATAGGTAGTATTTTAAGTTGCATCATGCTTTAAATCTCAACGTTTTTAAATTCACTGCTAACATGACCATTTATGACATATTGATATTGCAAACATGCTATACAAAAAGTATATAAAAATTAATGACAATTTCCAACTTGATGCTGTGGTGTAGTGGTTATCACGTTAGTCTTACACACTAAAGGTCCCCAGTTCGATCCTGGGCAGCATCAATTTTTTTTAATTATTTTATCTACAACTTCTGAAATTTAATAAATTTTCTTTAGGTAACTTTTCATGAAATCTATTACTTATTATCTTACAGGTATACAAAACAAATTAATCTTGATGTTATGATTATAATTGATGGATGATAATTTAATAAAAAGTGGCAATTGTAAGAAGTTTAATGGCAAAGTTTTTGCGATCATAAACATTATTTGTGTATGATTATGAGAGTTGTCAAAAAAAAGAAAGATTATGAGATATTTATTCTAATATTCTTAGAGAATCTAGCAAGGATTCTACCATTATGTTTTAGTTAAAGTAAGTTATACTTGCTATTCTCTTATAAAAAAATTTAGCTTTCTGATCATAACCATTATGAACATCATTTTGTTTGAAAGAGTACTAAACTAAAGTCACGTTTGTTTTTTGAGCAAAATAGTTTTCAGAATTTAGCTTATTTGTTTTTTAACTTTTTTTTATGACTTATTATTGAAATTTTTATAAAAAAATAACTTAATATTTAATGTTATTAAATACTATTTAGCATTAAATTAAAAAAATTTATATTCAACATTAAGTAAAAAAAATAAACACCACCTAAGTTGGAAACTCTATTGAATCCATACTTGATGAAAACGTTCCTGACATAGTAACGTTAAAGAATTGTTACTTGTGAGATCTTTGTTTTAGCAATTCTTCTAGAGTTCAAGAAGGATTATTTTTAGTTCATTTTGACTTAACACTATATAAATGCACCAGTTAAACATTATTTTAAAAAATGGTAAAATTGTTGATTACCATAAACATTCTTTTATTTAAGTCTTTGACATTACTAAGACATAATTTGTAGAAACCATACTTTTCAAAAATATATATGACATGATTATACAATAATAAATAGAACAAAATATCCCTAAATTAAGTGATTTCTATTTTATAGAAACTATACTTAGCAAAACAATATCTAACATTTAGTTTTGAGATGTCTTGCCTATTCTTACCTTATGATTAAATAAGTGAGACTTTTTTTTCGAAAATTTTCCATTTACTATTTGTTACCCATTAACAAAACTACAAGATAAACACTGGTTTGCAGTGGAAATAAACTATACTTGTTGAACAGAACTCGATGTTTTCAATGCTTCAGGCTAGAGTCAGATCATTTTGATTGAATCCGTTCTAAGTTTTTCAATTTGCAAACACCCTTTTCATCTGTAGTTTTTAGAATGATTTATCAATCTGGTCTTTTATATGAAGGAGATGATAGATTTTTCATCTTTTTTTTTTATCCAAACAACCTTAGGTGGCCCCATGTTCCCGTGATTATAGGAACCCGAGGATTACTTCAGGAGACATCCTCGACATGTCCCTTCGGTCGAGTCAAGCCTACTTGGGCGATCCATACCCCTAATCCAACATCTCCCACTCGCCCATGTTGAGCTTGACTCATCACAAACATCATCCTAATAATTCAAACAAAGAATAAATCATACAAGTGAATAGACCGTGTGACCTGAAGCACATCGATGGTGGGAGCTCCAATACAAACCTATCCTTAGGCCATATAGAGGACATCAACCTCATAAGGATAAGGCAGTGCTTATTTACCCCAAGCATCTTTCATAATACACATGATCAAGTATGATTCAATCCCTCAAGAATCCACACTCATATCTCTCTTATAATTACTCAGTATTCTAAGTTATTCCAAGCTCTATCAAGTGAAATAACTTCGGCCGATGAATATAAGTAACGAGTGTATAAGCAAAGAATACTTTTCCTTTTGCCCTCATACCAATCAGATTTGAGTTAACTCGCTTTTCTAGGAATGTTTCATTAAGTCTGATCTTTTCATGACTATGGGATACATCCTAAGATAGCTAACATCAACTCATCACATCACAATATAGTCAAAAGTCACAAAGGATAAGGAAAGATGAAATCCATATATAGGATTTATGGGACTCACATAGCAAAGAAGTAGGGATTAATTCTTTTGCTTCCCAATATCGTTTCAAAGACATGCAAGATGAAATGCATGTTATGGTGGAGCTTCTCTTTCTTATAAAAGATGAAATAGTGTATGTCTTGCTCTAATAACACCATATGAGTCTTAGTCTTGTCGCTCCAAAAGCGCCAAACTTGAAACTTTTATTTTCACATTCCATGATGTTAAACAACAAGTTCCACACTTAGCTTCCTTTAAATAGACACACGAATGGTAGGGTAAGGCATTCATGTCGATTCAAACAAAGAATCTCATCTTGATTCTCATCAAGGTGACCTAGTAAGTGATAATATGACCAAAGTTTCTCCCACTGCACCTCAGTCCTTTAAAATAATGGTCTCATCTCTACTCACTCTCATAGAGCTAGAGGCGACTACTCATGTGAGGGAGTCAATCAAGTCTATTGACATACATTATTTGAATTGTGCTAAGCAGCATTTTCAATATATTCATGAAACAAAAAAAAAAGTGAATCATGTGAAATGCTCTTCATCTTATTGTAAGAAGATCACAAGTGTTTTGTTCCATTCAATCACATCCTACATAAGCCTAGGGATCTCACATGCCTCACAAATGCATCACTAGCTATTGGTTTAGTAAATGGGTCTACTACCATCTCATTGGTAGGAATGTATTTCAGAACAACTTCATTTTGCGTGATCATATCTTTGACGAAATGATATCTAATCTGGATATGTTTGGTCTTCCCATGATATTTCACAATCATTCAACGAGAACACATATCCAGACGTCGATTTGCGTTAACAAGGATTGCTTCCCCAATTATCATCTGTATAACTAATCAATCGCAAATCTCTCACTTGGTAACACAACACATAATCTGATGTTCCTTTTAGATATCTCAAAATTCTTTTCACTACCATCTAGTGTTTCATACCTAGATTATATTGAAATTTGCTTGCTAGTCCAACATCATAGCATATGTTTGGACGTGTGCACATCATTGCATACATCAGACTTTGGATAACACTTGAGTAAGGTACTTTGGACATTTGTTCTTTCTCTTCAACTGACTTGAGACACATATCAAGATTAAGGCTCAATTTTCTCTCAACAGGGGTGTCCATAGGCTTGTAATCATGCATATAGTAATGCTGCAACATTTTCTTTATATCCGTCTCTTGAGATAAACCCAAGAGGCATTTTGAGCGATCCCTTAGGATCTTAACACCAAGTACATAGCTAGCCTCCCCCATGTCTTTCATTTTGAAATTTGATGATAACCACTTCTTGGTCACATCTATCAATTTCTTATAATTTCCAGCTATTAATATGTCATCGACATATAAGGATAGAATTATGAAGTGGTTATTTGAATGTTTACTATACACACAATGATCCTCTTCCATCATTGTAAAACCATCTTTCAACATGGCTTGATGAAATTTGAGGTTTCATTGTCTTAAGGCCTGTTTAAGACCATAAATGGATCTATTGAGCTTGCAAACTTTGTGCTTCTATCCTTTGAGCTCAAAGCCTAAAGGTTGATCCATATAGATTTCTTCATCGAGCTCTCCATTATAGAAAGCAGTCTTAACATCCATTTGGTATAATTCTAGATCCATTCTTGCCACAATAGCTAGAATGAGGCAAATTAATGCAAACCTGACCACAGGCGAGAAGGTCTCTTCATAGTCAATTCCCCATTGTTGTGTGTAACCCTTAGCTACTAAACGAGCCTTATATCTATCAATTGTCTTATCTGCCTTGTGTTTAATATTGAGAACCCACTTATTCTCAATGGTCTTACGACCTGGTGGTAAATCAACCAAATCCCAGATTCGGTTTGATTGCATTGAATTCATTTCCTCTTTCATAACTTGAAACCACTCTTTAGCTTTAGGGCTGAAAAGAGTGATATTAGTAGTGGACCGACTCCGATATTATAATTAGTGGACTACCCTCCGATGTATATCAATTCAAATACTCCGACCATACTGGGAGATTTTACATGGACTACCCTTCGATGTTATCAATCAATGACTCCGACGATTGATATTTTATATGGACTACCCGATAATTATTATTATTTAGTCAACTCCTCCGAAACTATTCTCTCGATAATCTCACCTTCATGCACTCACTCTATTGTTCTAGGGGGTGCCCCAATGCATATGGAATGCATGATGTCAATTCCATTACAATTTTATAACACATGCAAATATATAATCATGCATATATTCACATAATTTAAATCACACAAACATATTATGTAATTTCACATTCCATTACACAAAAAATTAGCTCACTTGGGCTAATTATTAAACACAAGCAATTCAACTTGAATTACTCAACCAAACACATTATTTCACAAAAATATTTTTTGAACACTATTCCTATGAACAATGAAACCCTCGGGTTACTATTCCCGACAATTCACCAATCATCGGTTCACTTTGTGAACCCGAATTTCACGGCCATTTCCGGCCCTATACACATCACAATACAATTTGTTTCACAAATTATACAATTACCAACCCCAAACAACCCCTCACGGTCATTGATTTCACAAATGGGTTTCAATAAATTAAATCACCCGTCCCAAGATTCGGACGCATCAAACGGCCACTCACGGCCTCAATCAACTCAAACATCATAAATACACTTAAATAAAGTGTAAAACTCAAGTAGGATGAAACCCATACCTCATGAAGTTTGTTGAAAACTCCCAAAACCGGTGTCCACGCGTAGGCCTCTCTCCGCAGAGAGCGCTTTCCTTCTTGGCCCGAAGACTTCCGACGATCAGATCGCTTGCAAATCTAGAGAGAAGCTTAATACTCTCTCTCTAAAAACAAACGAAATCAGCTACTAGTTCTTCCCCCCCTCTCCTTCACATTTTTGACTTCTAATTTCAAGTGTAGGAGATGACACTATTGCTCTTTTGTCTTTTTCTAACTTAAAACAATTCCAAAATGACATTTATGTCCTTCTTTTCCCGCTTTGACACTTATTAATTATCTCTGGTCCATTTTCATCCTTTCTCTACTCATGCAACTTGTGTAACATGAGTACATGTTATATGTGATTTTTGTCACATCAAATATTGTTTTACGGCATCCGAAACGCGATGCTTCGAAAAACATGTAAATTTCAACTGTTTCGGAATTCAATGAAATTCGACGTGCTAGCTAGATTTCACGAGACGATTCCAACGGTGAAATCCGTTTCGACATCCGAGATCTAGAGGATATATTTCAGATTTTTGACAGAAATTACGATTTTGTAACCGAAATTACGATTTTGCCCTTTTTCCATAAATTGGAATTTCTCGGGTCTTACATTCTCCCCTCCTTAAAGGAATTTCATTCCAAATTCGTGACAATCACAACACAACACACATGCAAACACATCTGCCCATGAGCAAACTAGTCCAATTAATTCCAAACCACTTCAAACACGTACCTCTTCATCCCTAAACAAGAAGGGGTAGGTGGCTCGCATCGTGTCCTCGTGCTCCCACGTAGACTCCTCCACTCCATAATGCCGCCATAGCACCCTCACTAGCCTCACCGTCTTGCGTCGCAAAACCTAATCACGACCATACTTAGTGGTTCTTTACGTTTCTATTCTCATTTTCAAACAACATTTCGGCATTCGTTCATGAAACAATATCTCGCATTTGGCCATAATCCAATCACTTTTTCTTCATTTTAACTCACTTACCACATGAGTTTTCTGCACTATTTCAATTACACCAAACCTTTAACATATTTGGAAACATAATTTAAACACATACATGCAGTAATTTTGCACCAAAACCGAACCATACACACCAATACACATTCAACTACACATGATTCATGCATTAACATCCATTGCCTTCCCTTTTTCATGTTAATCCACTTGAGATCAATTAATCAACACTCAAACCAATTTATTTATGGTTCAAACCAAAAGCACACATGCAGATTTTATATCAACACTTCAGGTTTGATGACAAAATAAACACAACACCGAAACAAAAAGATAAATGTGAAGAACGAAGCAAAAGGATTGTTGATTCTTGACTCCTATGCCTTGAATCCCTATCTTAACTCGGGTTTTATCATCACCAGTCCCTAATCCATCACAAATACGTCACAATCAGAGAACAAACAAAGAAAAATTAGTCGTGCATGCTAGGGTTTCTAGTTAGGGTTGATTTCTACCCAATACACCTTCACTTGCAAAATTTTCTTGGAACAAATGAACCAAATTTTTGTTACCATATACAATTTTAGGAGTTTATACAATTTGGGACTCTATTATTAGTTGTATATATTATCTTACCATGTATAAATGCTAAAGATTAGGAATCTGTTAGTTACCATGTAGAGATGCAAAGACTAGATAATTTGGGAGACTATATGTATGGCAGATACTGACGGAATCAAGGGAAGAACTTTTCCAAAATCTCTCTTCATATTTTTCTGTTATCTAGTATTTTGACATGGTATTAGAGCCTAGGTTCTTGATTTCTGGTCTATTCGAATAATTTTTTCTCAGTTTTGTGGGTTTCTCTTGTTCTAAGACACTTGGTTCCATCTTGGTGAACCTGGATGAATTTCTATGGTGTTCTCTTGTTCTTGTCATCTACAAAGTCTCTATTCGATAATTTTCAGCGTTCCTGGTTTATGTATTTTCTAATTTTCGGTGCAATATATTGTTTTTCTAGTGGGTGTTTGTTTGTGTGTTTTTTTCTCACGATGCAAGCTACAATTTTCTGGTGGGATATTCTTTGTCTCTTGGTCACATCATGCCATCGAATAAGTTGGAATCATTCCCTATTCGGTTTACTAGTAAAAATTATTTGGCTTAGGAGTTCCATTTACATTATTTGTTAAAGGAAAAGAATTGTGGGGTCATATTGATGGGAGTGTTCCCGCACCTCAAGCTGCCGAGGATTTGTCTAAGTGGGAAATTCTTAATGCTGGGGTTATGACTTGGCTCCTTAGCTCGGTTGAGTCTCACCTTATTCTCAATTTTAGGCCTTATAAAATTGCTACTGCTATGTGGACTTATCTTAACACGTTTTACAACCAAGACAACTCTACTAAACAATTTCATTTAGAGTATGAGATGGCTAATTTCACACAAGGCAGTCTCTCTATTGAGGAATATTTTTCTGGTTTTCAAACTCTTTGGGTTGACTATTGAGACATTGTTTATGCTAATGTTCCCACTGTAGCTCTCTCTGATGGCTGAGAAGTGCATGCCACCAACAAGCAAGATCAATTCTTAATGAAGTTACGACCCGACTTTGAAATTACACGTTCTAATCTGATGAACCATCATCCTGTCCCATCTCTGGATGCTTGTTTGAGTGAACTTCTTCGTGAGGAGCAACGTATCGTTACTCAGGCTGCCATGGAACATCGGGCTACTGTTAGTGCACCTGTTTTTATGGCTTATAAAGATTGTGGAGATATAACAGTAGAGACATGCTGTTATCCAATTGCTTAGTTGTAAAGCTTTGGCCATATCGTCGATCAGTCTCCAAGAAGTTCAGAACTACCGTAAGAAACAAGGTCATATCATCTCCGGCTTGGTCCCATTCGCTCTGGAAGGAAGCAGTGGTACGCTTTATCATGCCTCCATCACGCTTCTAGTTATGTCGCATTGCTTGTCGCCTCGCGGTTGTTTCTCTTCTCATTCCACAAATTTTTAGCAAACTCGACCACACTCATTCCTAAAATGGTACAACAGATGATCCTTTCTGCTTTTGGGCTCTCAGGTCATCATAAAGTTTCCTCTAAGCCATGGTATTTTGACTCCGAAGCCTCTAACCATATGACTAATATTGTTGTTCCTCTTTCCAATATCAGAAATTATGATGGAAATCTGAAAATTAACATCGTTGATGGCGCCGCCATCGCTGTTGTCGTGATCTTTCCTCTTCCTTAACTGATATTTTTGTGTCTCCTGATCTTTCCACAAATCTTATTTATATTTGGCAATTGGTTGATAACAATTGTAATGTCCATTTCTCCCATTTTGGTTGTGTTGTGTAGGATCAAGTGTCAAGGCAGATGATTGCAAAGGGGCCTAAAGTGGGACGACTCTTTCCTCTTCATGTTTCTCCTTCCACTTTTATTCCTGGGCTCTTATTTCATTTGCATGTAATGTTGTTGGTTCTGGCAATAAGATGTGGCATAGACATCTAGGCCACCCAAACTCCATGTCCTTCGTGACTTGTTTAATTCGATTATCGGGAAATAAAGCATGTTCTTCATCGATCTTCTTTGATTGTACATCATGCAAAATTGGAAAAAGTAAAGTTCTACCTTTTCCTCATCATGCATCCCGTGCCTCACAATGTTTTGAGCTTATTCATAGTGATGTTTGGGGGATTGCACCTGTTGTTTCTCATGCTCATTACAAGTACTTTGTTACTTTCATTGATGACTTTAGTCGCTTACTTGGGTTTACTGGGCTAAGGGTGAAGTTTTTCGCTTTTCAACACTTTCAGACTCTCGACTCACCTCCTATCAGCATCAAGGTCTTGCGCTCTGATTTTGGCGGCGAATACATGTCTAATGAGTTTCAGGTTTTTCTTCAAAGCAAATGGATCATCTCTCAGCGTTCTTGTCCTTCGACATCACAACAAACTGTTGCCGAGGAAAATCGCCACCTTCTTGATGTCGTAAGAACTCTTTTACTTGAATCATTTGTTTCTCCTCGTTTTTGGTGTGAAGCTCTTTCTACTGCAGCTCATTTGATCAATTGATTACCCTCTCCTACGACAAATCATGTTTCTCCTTTCTCTAAGTTGTTTGGTCATTCTCCTTTATATTCTGATCTTCGTACATTTGGTTGTATTTGTTTTGCATCTCCTCCCCATGAACGACATAAACTTATTGCTCAACCGTTAAGTGTGTTTTGGTTATGTAACCCTCACAAGGGGTTATGTTTGTTACGATCCCCTATGCTTCTCAGATACCTGCTTCCTTAATGTGATCTTCTTTTTGAAAATCAATATTTCTTTCATCTCATGTCCAACTATCATCCTCAGACTGTATTCTTATGCCTATTTTTTCTCGAATTCCAACAATCAGGAATGGTTCAAACTTTATTTTCAGGTAATGAGACGAGTCGACATGAGTCTGGTTCCACTTCCTTTGTGCCTCCTTTCGATCTTGACTTGGCCTATGATCCTGCTCCTACTTCCACCACTCTTCATCAGCTTACTCGTCCTTCTCGACCCCCTAATTGGTATGGTTTCTTCTCTCCTATCTCTCTTGTCGCTACTTTTAAATTAATTATTTCCATTCCCTCATACAAACAAAGCATGGAACATGAGTGTTAAGTAAATTGCAATGAAAGCTTTAACTTCAAGTACTTGAGGAGAATCAAGGTTTTGGATATTGTCTTTGTCCTCCTACAATCAAACCTATTGGGAGTAAATGGGTTTTTCTTAAACTCTCGCTCTATGGCTCTTTGATCTAAGATAAAGCTCTGCTTGTAGCTCTAGGTAACAAGCAAGAATATGGGGTTGATTATGAGGAGACATTTGCCCCTGTTGCCAAAATGACCATGGTTCGAACCATCTTAGCTATTGCTGCTTCACAGTCATGGCGACTACATCAAATGGATGTGAAGAATGCCTTTCTTCATGGTGATCTCCAGGAGGAGATTTACATGAAGCTTCCCTCTGGTATGACTACTTCTTCTCCTCATAATGTTTGTAAGCGCAGACGTTCTCTATATGGGCTCAAGCAAGCGCCCCGATCTTGGTTTGAGAAGTTTCGCAGTACACTTCTTCCCTTCAGTTTTACACAAAGTCGATATGATTCTTCTCTCTTCCTTCACACATCTACGTCAAGTATAGTTATTCTCTTGGTTTATGTGGATGATATTATCATTATTGGCACTGACTGTGGTTTGATTACTAAGCTTCAACAGCTATTACATGCAACTTTCCATATGAAAGATCTTAGCCAGCTCACATACTTCTTAGGATTGGAAGTTCATTATCGATCCCATGGCCTTTTCATGAACCAACATAAGTATATTCAAGATCTTATCACTTTGGCTGGTTAGGAGGACACTTTTTCTGTTGATACTCTTATGGAGGTAAATGTCAAATACAGGAAAGATGAAAGGGACCTTCTGGATGAACCTACTCTCTATCGGCGCTTGGTTGGGAGTCTTGTCTACTCGACCTCGACATTCCTAGTATGTTGTTCATCAAAGTCAATGACCATGTCTTCTTCTAGCTTCTCCATCTCATTGCTAGCCATAAGAACATTCGCTATCTTCGAGGATCACCTACCGTGGGTTGTTTTTTTCCTACCGACGACTCTCTTCAACTTGTTGCCTATAGTCATGCCGACAATAAGTGTCCGTGACACACTACTGATCTACTATGTGTCGTGTATGTTTTTAGGTGATGGCATTAATTGAGATGTAAACAAGATCGTGTTTCTAAATCCTCTACCGAGGTTGAGTATCGTGGTCATGTCTATTGCTTGTCTCCAAATTGTATGGCTACGTGGTCCCTTGAGGAGTCTGGTTTCCTTTAGACTACTTACCCTCTTCATGCCGATAACACTAGTGCTATTCCAGATTGCCACTAATCCTGCTTCCATGAACGCACCAAGCACATTGAAGTTGATTGTCATTCTATTCGAGACACTTTGGAAAGTCGAGTGATATCTCTTCCTCATATCTCTTCTGATCTCCAAGTAGTTGATGTCTTCACCAAAGCTCTAACTCGATAGCGCCATCAATTTCTTATTGGAAAATTGTTGCTGACTGACTTACCAGCATCAATTTGAGGGGGGATGTTACCATATACAATTTTAGGAGCTTATGCAATTTGGGACTCTATTATTAGTTGTATATATTATCTTACCATGTATAAATGCTAAAGATTAGGAATCTGTTAGTTACCATGTATAGATGCTAAAGAATAGGAATCTGTTAGTTACCATGTATAGATGCTAAAGACTAGATAATTTGGGAGAGCAGATACTGACGGAATCAAGGGAAGAACTTTTCCAAAATCTCTCTTCGTATTTTTCTGTTATCTAGTACTTTGACAATTTTACCCAAACTTCCTTCAAGAAAATGATAGCTCTATGAATCTATTTTCAGTAGAAATTGGAATCATCACATTTGGATCATTACAACTTAACTTATGACCAAAGCACCAAAACTATACCAAAACAGAGGATAACCCAACAGCTTACCCGTGTTTTCACTTCAGTTTCAAAAACAGGGGACTTAGGGTTAGGTTTTCTTCTTGGTACCTTCCATAATTTTTTAGGTCTACCTCTTAGGGTTCTTTCCCAACTGGAATCACTCAATTTAGATGACTAATGGCCAAGTTATGGCCAAAACAAAAACATGACACAACCTAGAAATTTTCCTATTTCTAGACTCTATTTTGGTCCATCTCAAAAACACCAACATGACTGCTATTTCTGGACTGCTTTAATCTCTTTTTCTTCTAGAAATTTTCAACCATGAGTCTTATGCACCATCTCCAATTGGAATCATCCAATTTTGAGGTCAAGAGGCCAAGTTATGGCAAAAACAAAAACATGGGTTTTTGAAAAAAAAAAACTTTGACAACAATTCTCTTCAAAACCTATACATCTCTTTTTACACTTCTTGGTCTTTAAGACCCCACATGCCAAAAAAACCAACCCAAAGCAATACAACTCCAATTCAAAAATAAATTACCCAAAGATGGAAGAGTTAGGTTCTCTCTAAGCACAAAAACGAAAATGAGTTAGGACTTTCCTAACAATCAAAAGGAAGAATCTTTATAACCCAAATCCAAATCAAAACAAACATCAACCCAATTCTAACAAGTATAACACATGAATGAGAAGAGTTAGGGTTCCTCCTAACCTCAAACATGAACAAATAGGGAGTTAGGATGGTTTCCTAACCTTGATTTCCTTGAAATACTTGAACCTAGCTTCATTTCCTTCTTTTGATCAAGCAAAACCTTGAACTAAATGTAGAGATAACAAACCCTCAATTGGCTTCTCTTCTCCTTCACGTGAACCCTAGCTCCCAAAGTGTGAAATGCCCAATTCTAAGACTAAATTTGGTCTTATCCCATTTCATGTATAAGGCCTTGTTTGGCAAATCTCATTTTTTATTAAGTTTTCCATTTTTGCATTAAAGTCTTTCATTCCATTTCTATTTGCAATTCATTTATCACATATTCAACTTTAACATGTATTCTTCTAGCTTTATGATCCTTAAGTCCTTAATATGACATTTTTCTATTTTACCCTTGACTCTTGTATTAATTCCAGTTTTATCATTTTTCTCACTTAGTATTAAATTTTTTTTTTTCAAAAAAATGCAGATTTAACTTATTTTATACCCTAAACATGTTATAAAACTATTAGGGTATAATTTGGGGTGTTACATTACTTGTATCAATACAAGTTTCACTATAACAAAAAAAAATATTACACAATCACTTCTATTACAAAAAGAATAGGGTCCTACAAAGGGAGACTCCTAAGACTGTGTTAGCCTTGATGAACACAGGATGTCCCTGACAAGTCTTTTAGCACCTACATGGATTAAACACCCATGCTAAGCTTATAGCTTAGTGAGGAAAATACATAAAAACAAAACCACTTATAACTATTCTCAAATACAATAAACAAGCATGCAATACTATTTCAGGTAATTACATTTAACCATTTTCATGCTTATCATGTCTATATATATATATATATATATATATATATATATATATATATATATATATATATATATATATATATAGACACACACACACACACACACACACACACACACACACACATGTACGTATCCTTTGCAAGTCATCATATTCATCTCTCTCGTAGGAGCACATATCATGCAATTCGGAATAGAAGGTACCCAAGGGTACACTACAATACGGTGATGCATCGTAAATTCTTATTATCATAAGCATAATGGTCCCTATTCATGTACTTTTCATATAAATGTTTGTCTGCATAGATCAGTAAGAATTAATAACAGGTACACAGTACAGTAGGTACCCGTAGGTACAGTACCGTACAATACAAGAGTGTTGAAGCACTGAACAGGAGTGTTGTAGCACTAATCAGGAGTGTCGAAGCACTAAACATGAGTGTCGTAGCACTAATAAGGAGTAACATAGCACTAGTCCCTATTTATTCACTATCCGGTCTTAAGTAGGCTTACAATTATATGTGATTTAGAACATTTTACAGAGGTCTAACCTCATTCATATTATTTTACAAGTCAATTTTTATGATCGTAATTTCTTCATACATATCATCATGTTCAAATCATAACTATCATGCATTAACAGTGCATTTTTGCCAAATAAGTCAAATTATGGGAAATGTTCTTCCCACCTAGAGACAAATTTTTCATCTTTACTTGCACAATTTTTTGGGAACAAATGAGACATATTTTACTCAAACGTTTTTCATGAAAGTTGTAATTATATGAGTCTATTTTCAGTAGAAATTGGAATCATCTCATTTGGATCATTATAACTTAACATATGGCCAAAATACAGAACCTACCCATGTTAAGAAATCAAAACCCATATCTTCACTTCAATCTCAAAACCAGGGGACTTAGGGTCAAAATTGCTTCTCGGTACGTTCCATATTTGTCTAGGTCTACCTCTTAGGGTTCTTCCCCAACTAGAATCATCCAATTTGGAGGCCAAGAGGCCAAGTTATGGCCAGTATAAGAAAACATGTTCTGGGGAAATTTTGACAGCACTTCTCCTATAATTCTATCATATCCATTTTACACAAAATGGTCCTTAGAAAAGGACACTCCCAACACAATTTTGCAATACTTTCTTCATGAAAGTTGTTCTCCCAGAAGTCTAGATTACACAGAAATTTGAATAACTGCATTTGGATCAACCTATCCCAAGATATGACTCAAACACCTTAATTGACTAAAAACAGAGCTCCACTTTGATAAATTTTGGTGTATAACGGGTCTAAATCTAAATACACTTCCTTCATGGAAGTTATTCTACAAGAAGTCTAGTTTACCCAGAAATTAGAATCACTCAATTTAGATGAGTAAAACTCAACTTATGACCCAAACACTCAAAAATACCCCATTTCAGGGGCAAAACAGATCACCTAACTTCAACCCCAATTTCAGAGGTCTTAAAGTCACCTTTTGGTCCGAGTTTCTTCTAGATAATTCAAGATATGGGTATCATGTCTCATCCCAACCTAGAATCACCTAATCTTGAGGCTATCTAATAGCCAAGTTATGGTAATAAACACAAACACCTAATAATAACCTAGAAATTTCCTCGGTTAATTCCTATTTTGGTCCATCTCTGAAACACCAAAATTACTATTCTTTATGTACAAATTTAGGTTTCTGTTTATTCTAGACATTTTCAGCCATGAGTCTTATGCACCATCTCTAATTGAAATCATCCAATTCAGACATCTGTAGGCCAAGTTATGGCCGAAACACAAAACAGGGGTTTTATGAAGACTTTTGACAGCAAATCCCTTAAAACCTATGCATCTCTTTTTACACTTCTTGGCCTTTAACCATAAACACTTCCAAAACAACTCAAAGTACCATCAAAACAACCTCAAACCAACCAAAAATAAAAAATGTGGAGAGTTAGAGTTTTTCCTAACCTTGATTCTTCTTTTTCACTTCTTCTTCCTTTCTTCTTCATTTGACTTGAACAAGTGGAACCTTGAAATGGAGAACAACACACCCAAAAAAAAATGGCTTTCTTCTCCTCCAACGGATGCCCTAGCTCTCACTTTGCCCAAAATGAAATCCTCCTTCATTCAAAGACAAGTTATGGTCTTATCTCATTTGTTATAAGGTCATGTTTGGCTTTACCTTTTTTAACTCATATTTTGGCCCTAGTATTTTAGTAGTCCTCCAATTTCACACTTATAAGTCAACTTATTCAAATTGAGCACAACACATAATCTTTTAGCTTAATGACTCTTAAGTCCCCAATTTGACATTTTACTATTATCATATTTACTTCTTTAAAAATCCCGACTATGTCATTTTTCACATTTAGTACTTAAATTTTTCGAAAAATATAAATTTTACTTTTATTATACTTTTAAACTGTAATAACTATTATGGTATAATTTTGAGTAATACAGAAACACATCCCTTAGATGTGTCCCTTGGGTTACGGGCCAAGTCAAGTCCACTTGGGTAACCCATATCCATAATCCAACAAACAAATTATAAATTAGCACATTTTAGCCTTTTTAGGTGACTAAGTAAAATTTGTCATGTTTCATAAGGCTTATTACTTAGAAAAATTATAAGAACGCAATGTAACATTAGTAATTCTAATATATACTAACACGCATTTAAGAAGAGTTAGAAAAAAACAGCCTCAGGGATTCAAGGAATTCTTTAAATCCTTTTCATATTTGAAAATCAAATTTCAACATTTGATAGTCAAGTTTGAATATTCCATGATTAAGCTTGAATATTAAATTAATTCAAAGATTAGAAGATGAAGTTTGAAGATTTGAGAATCTAATTTAAGAATCTGAAGATCAAGTTTCACAATTTCACAATCAAGTTCAAATACCTTCTTTTCTGGCATCAACCCCTTGAAATGTTATTCTTTGAATAAATTTTTTTAAATAAAATATAGAAGACTATTTTTTTGTTTATGAGAATTAATAATAATTATTTCAATAATTAACTTCAAAAGTTTTCACTTATTCTAACATCATATTTTAATTTCAAAATTTTATATTTATTTTTTAAGAAAATACCATTTGTCCTCTTCCTTTATGGGGCTCATGTATATGGCATTATTTTATTGATAGTAAATTTATATCAATTAATAGAATTTCTATGGCTAGGAGTTAAAGTATTCTGGAACATTTCACTTTTAGTTAGTACATTAGTAACTTGATATAACTATGTGATAAATTATAAAAGGCTAAGTTTTCTTAAAGTCTATAATGTTTAATAGAAATAATGACTAATCTAGCAAAGATAAATACGTAAGCGTATAAAAAATTTATCAAATAATAATTTTAAAAATATTTAGAAAAAACAAGTAATATTTTCAATTATAATAATATGTCAATTTTTTAAAATTTGCTTATATGTTACATGTCATACTTAGTCAACTAAATTTTGGTTTTTGCCATCAAAATATCGTCGAAAAATCGGTTATCGGCCTGCCCTGAAAAAATATTGGCAACCGATAATCGGTTAGGAAAAAAAATCAGAAAAATCACCGAAATATCAGAAATTATCGATATTTGGGCGAAAAATCGAGACTGGGCAACAGACACCGGCGGCCATCGATTTTGTCAAAAAATCGCCGATTTATTGACGATATTGGCAATATATTGCCGATAAATCGGCAATATTTTGCCCATTTTTTGAAAAAAATAGGCAGTGCATCTAGACCGTCAAATTTTGTCATGATTTTATCAAACGGTCCAGATTTCGCCCGCCTTTTTAAATACATCCAACGGCTATATTTTTTATCCAACGGTTGATTTTAAATCTGAAGCTTGATCTAACAGTCCAGAATGATTTCTATCGGATATATGATGATCCAATAGTCAAATTTGAACCAAAATCAAATCCAACGATTAAAAATAAATCACAACGGTTTTTTGATAATCCAATGGCTATTTTGACTCCAAAAAATCTATAAATAACCCTAAAATCATACAATTTCATTACAAACTCATCCATTCACATCTAAACTCCATTTGACTCAAATTATTTTTTCTTTGTTCTTTATCATAATATTTTGAAAATCTTTGTGAATTAAGGTATGTTTATTTGTGAATTAATTTTGTTTTTATACATATTTTATTTTTAATGTATCTTAGTTTTATTTTGGTGTTGAAGTAGTTTATAATAAATATTTTTATACTATAGTTTTATTTTTAGTTTAATTTTGATAATAATAAATACATATAATATTTGAAACTTAGATATTACACATCCTACTATTAAAACAATTTTAATTATGTAATGTTGTAAATTTAGATCTTCTTAAATATCTTAATAATATTATTTTAGTTATTACGAACTAATATAATTTTTTAGTTAATTAATTATATTAGTCATTTAGTTAATATTACATTAAATTTGAAACGTATTTATATTATAATCTTATTTTATATTTGAAATTATTTATTTATTAAATTTTAGTTATATAATGTTTGAAACTTAGTTATAATTAAATGTTAGAAATTTAGATCTTCTTACTTAGATATCTTAATAATATTATTTTTAGTTCATAATATTACTAACTAATATACTTTTGTTAATTAATTATATTAATTATATTAAAGGCTATTATAATCTTATTTTTAATTATATAATGTTTGAAATATTTTATATTTATAATTTTATTTTAGTAATTTGAAACATATTATACAATTAGGCAAACCTGCTTGTTAACTTAGATCTTACTTTTATGTTAAATTACATTTATATAATGTTATTATAATGATATCATATTATATTATCACATTGATTCGAATTTCATTTTCAATAAAATCACATGTGTTTATAGGATGGCTGTTGGAAGTGGAGGCCGAGATCCTGCATTGAGGTATTGCACACCTTTGGAGGGACATAAAAATGGAACAATTTGCAATTATTGTGGTTTAAGCATAAAAAGTGGTGGAATTACTCGCTTAAAGTTTCACCTGTCACATACAGATCCCCATTTAAATACTAAGAAGTGTCCAAATGTGCCGCCGGAAGTAAAACAAGAAATGAATAACTCAGAACACAAAGCAAACATAAAAAACCATGATATAAATAACTAAAGTTTAATTGATGAAACAATGATAATATTTAATCACACTCATTGATGATGACTTATGAGAGAGGTGATGAGGATGTATATAATCCACTCATGACACCCCAAGATAGATAAATACTCAGTGACATAACAAAAGTTATGAATGAACCAGAATTGCTGTGGGGATTTTACAGGGAAAAAGATAAGAGCAATCTGAATCAATTCATTTTTCTACATGGTCTATGGCAAATAATGTTATTTTATTTATTTTTTTATAACAAAGAGTTAATCTTCACAAATATATGATCATTCAGACTTGAGCACAAGATCACAAAAGCATTCCATTATACTTGATCCATCATTCTTCAATGAAATCATCACTGAAAGTAAGTCTTCAAATAAGAAACAAAAGCTTAAAAAAATATGTTCAAAGGTGGTTCAACTAAGGAAACAATGGGACAATTGATTAGTAAGTTCTTCATATATGAAAGTGTTCCACCTCAAAAAGCGGACTCACACCATTTTAAGAACATGATTTTTGGTGCACAACAAGCAGGTTTGTCTAATTGTATAATATGTTTTAATAATGACATTATTATCTTAAATCATGATTACAAATTTGTAACCATTAACCAACTTTCCTTTAATTATATGTAGGAATTAAGAATGGAACCACCATCCCATAATCAAAAGCAAGTACTAAATGGAGTATATGATACGAAAGCTTATGTCAACATACAAAGGAAGAAATGGAGACATATGGATGCACAATTATGTGCGATGGATGGACCGAGCCAACCAAATTGAGCATAATTAATTTCATGGTATATTCAAAAGGAAGCACAATTTTCCTCAAATCTGTTGATGCGTCAGATAAGATTAAAGACAACAAATACATATATGGTTTGTTAAAGGACGTTATCAAAGAAGTTGGAGAAGCAAATGTGGTGCAAATTGTAACAGATAATGGATCAGCATTTGTGAAAGCGGGAAAATTGTTGATGAAGAAATACAATCTATATTGAACTTCATGTGCAGCACACTGCATTGATTTAATGTTTGAAGACATTGGTAAAAGGGATAGTGTTGCTCAGTTGATCATGAATGGCTAAAAGATAACCAACTTCATTTACAATAATGGTTGGTTGCTTGCAAAAATGCAACAGGTCTGTGGTGCAGATATTGTGCGTCCTGGAGTAACAAAATTTGTAACAAACTATATTGCCCTTAACAGTCTTCTAAAAAAGAGGATTGATTTGAAGAAAGTCTATATTAGTAATGAATGGGCATCTCACAAGCTTAGTCGGACAAAAGTTGGACATGAGGTTGAAATGCTCATGTTTGATCATGAATATTGGGAGAAGGTGGAGAAACTAGTGTCCATCTATGAGGCACTATATATAGTGCTTTGCATTGTTGATTCAGAAGTCGTCCCAACCATGCCATTTGTCTACGAGTTGATCTGGTTGATGAAGGCAAATTTAGATCGACTCAAAGCTAAAGAGTAGATGAAACATATCATCACAGATCGTTAGGATAGAACCCTTAAGCATCCTCTTCATACAACAAGTAACTAATTAATATCCTCTTCCTCGATATTCACATTTAATAATATTATGTTTATATTATTATCACATACTAATTCTCAATAACTATTGCAGCATACTATCTAAATCCAAAATTTCAATATAGACCTAGAGTTGGTTGTAACCCTAAGCTACTTCAAGCTGTTCATGACGTTTTTTCTAAATTAGATCCCAATGCTGAAGGCCTTTGTAATTTTAGAAATGAGGTAAATTAATGAGTTTCTAATTCTAATTAATTTATTCAATTTATTCGATTGATTTTTTATTTTAGATTTTTTGACATTTGAATTCACAGTTTATACTATTTCGTGATGCAAAAAAGGGATTTGGAGATCGGGCAGCAATAGCATCAAGATCAAAAATGGTTCCTGGTGAGTGTTAATTCTCATTATAAGTAAATTTTATAACTATTTTATTATTATATATTGAATATAAGTAATTTTTATTGCAGTTAAATAGTGGTTTTTGTATGGACATCAAACTCCAACATTAAGGAATTTGGCCTTGAAGGTTCTTTCCCAAACTCCATCATCTTTAGCGTGTGAAAGAAATTGGAGCACATTTGCTCTAATTCATACCAAACAAAGAAATCGGCTTGCTTACTCTAGGCTCCAACAATTGGTTTTTTGTTATTACAACATGAAACTAAAGATACGTGATATGGAAGCGTAAAACCGATAAAGGTCAAAATACCTTTCGATTTATCGAAATGTAGTTTGGTGAAGAAGACGAGAATCAACTATTTCAATGGGTTAGACCTCCATTTAGATGATGAAGATGGAAACTCGACCACGAATCTGTCGTGACATGTTCATAGCTAAGTGTTAATGTTGAGCTGGTTTTATCCAAGAAGTTCCATATGAAAGCTTTAGTCAAGACACGAGGGACTCATTTCTCAACCTCGCTGTTACTTCTCGAATCTCTTTAATTCATAGTTGGAACATAGTAGTAGACCAAGTTATGTTGGTACTTCTACTACAAGTTATGATGGCTCGAGAGGAGAGGGGACCAATTATGGTAGTGATACTGGAAATGATGGTGAGGATATTGCAGATCCACAACAAAATCAATATCTATTGAGTCCATTCACCGATGAAGATGATTTCACACATGCTATACAAGATGAAGACCACTGTCTAGAGAGCCGCCTAGGTATCGGGAGCCATTGGAAATCCAGGAGTGAAGACAACGGCTGATGACAACTGCATACACTCCAGGATCTGCTGCCGCTTTGGAGTCCATGAGTATTGAAACTCAATTCAATGATTCATCGTATAAGGGCAACATATTTCCTCCTTATACAATGAGTTATGGTCAACCTTCTTCACAACCTTCAGATTCTATCATACACATGAAACGATTAACTATCCCTACGATCCACAAATGTCATCCCAAATTCCCATATCAAATGCAACGCGATCAAACGAGCATGTGGGTGAACCTCGAGTTTCCTATCCATGGAGAGGTTGTGGGTAGAGTCAACAGATTTATGCATGGCATGTTCGAAGTTACAATCAATATTATCGGAACACCATGTCTTTGTATGAATATTGTTTTCATCAAAATGGGATCCCTTCATCAAATAATGTAATGGAGCCACATCGGTCTTCATTTTGGTTTTAAATGATTATTGTAATGTAATTTCTCGATAAATTATAATGAATATCGTCTTCAACAAGTGTATATTTGTTTATTTATATTTTTTTAATAGTTCAACAAAGTATTTCCATGAATTTCAAAGTATTTTTTATTAATTTTTGCTTAACCGATATTTTTGTTAAAATATCCACCGATATTTTCCGATATTTCCAATATATCCGTAAAATCCAAGTACCGATATATCTGTAATTACCGATATTTTATTCCTTAGTCATACTTATTCATTTTCTTCGTATTTTATTTTAATTGATTCTATAGATCATAACTATTCACTTCCCCTCAAACTAGTTTAATTGAATATAAATTTAACTAGTTTATCATCCTGATCCATATTCCATCAAAAAACCATATTTAAATATAATTTTTTTTATCAATAAGACTTAGGTAGCGTTTGTTTTTTTATTTAATGCTAAATATAATTTTTTTTGACTTTAATGCTGAATAATACTTAATATTATCAAGTATTAAGTTGTTTGTTTTTTAACATTTTGTAGTGAGTAGGGATGACAACTAGGGCGCATTATTTATTGGTCCCACCTCGCTTTTTAATGTATTGTGTTTGGTTTAACTGTAATCGGGTTTTTAACAAATTTTATTTTATTTTCTCAAATCCGAATTATGTTTCAAAAGGGTTCAAGTATTGTTACTCTCATCACATCCCAATTATATTTTAAAAATATTTTTCTTATTATTTTATTTTATATTTTAATATAAATAATAATAATAATTAGAATGTTTTTTAATAAATAATTTATGTGGCTCCACAATATTTTTATTTTATACATATTAATTTTAATATAATAAAATAAAAAGCAAATATAAAAATTAAAATAAAAATAAAAAATGTAATCAAATGTAAACGGACGGGTTTAGGAATTTTCTTCATTCACTCGCTGCTTAATTTTTTAAATGAAACAGGTTTAGGAATTGAAAAAAATAAACGAGTCGAGTCGAAATGAGGCCACCCCGTCTCAAACCCTCTCGTTACCAACCCTAGTAGTGAGTGTTAGCCATTTTCCTTGTTGGGTGATAATAGAATTTTTCTTATTTTAATGGAAAATGACTTTTTCTGAATAGGAAAAACCAATTATTTTCACTTTTTCTATTCATAATTTTTTTGAAAAATTTCAGCAATAAGTTATGAAAATTTTAAAAAATAAACAACTTAATGCAACAAAGCCTTATCTCAAATTTTCAACATTAAGTCAAAAAAAAATAAAACAACTCTCGCCTTAAGTGTTTGTGCTTATATCAAAGGGAGGGGAGTGGTAAGAATATATTTGTGAGGAACAAAACATATCAAATATATATATATATATATATATATATAAATTTTCATATTAAATGTATATGAATAAAACTAGGATATCTTTGCAGAGCATCTTGGGCAACATCAATTTCATTATTTATTTTAGTGAGTCTTGTTTTAGGATCCAAATAGCGATGCTATAAGAACATTGCCATGTCATTGGTCATTTCTCAATCTTTTCTTATCTTTTGCATTAATTTTTGAGTTCAATCATATTCAACAACAATTGAGTTTATTTTGTTAGATTTAAAATCTTAAAAAAGAAACTACAAATTCACATCAATTTATCAATAAACACATGTTAGTTTTGTTAATCTTGTTACTATTAAAACTTGCAAAGTATAATTGAACTTTTGCCAGGACATTGTCATGTCGTTGTTCATTTCTCATTCTTTTCTTCTCTTTTGCATTCATTTTTGAGTTCAATCATATTCAATAGCAATTGAATTTATTTTGCTCGATTAAAAATCTTGAAAAAACACTACAAACTCGCATCAATTTGTCAATAAACACATTTTAGTGTTTTCAATCTTGTTACAATTAAAATAAATAAATAAATTTAAAACCATGATAAATCATCCTTAAACATTGTTCATTTTTAATAGCAATCAACAATATATATATATATATATATATATATATATATATATATATGATTCTACTAAAGGAGCTAGTGCAAGTTTACATATATGATGATCACACATCCTTGGGAAATTTTAAATTTCAATTTATTAATACTTAATGTTTTTTTTTTACTACTTTTTCGCTCCTATTTTCCAAATTCTCTAGTAACCAAAATGTTTTTATTTTTATTTTATTTCTATTTACTTTAACATATTACATTGTAGGCCTTAGATATCCCATAACCTGGTCTCCCTCTTTTTTCATTTAAATTTGGCCTCATAACTATATTGTAGGTTTATATTTGTTATGCAACAAACAAACATAACTATAATAATAGAAAAACTTATCAATTCAAATAATATCCATTAAAAAGATGCAACGTTATCCAAGGAACTAAATATCTTATCAACCAATATATCATCGAAATATTGTATATTGGCCAGTACCGACACGATTTTACTAACTGAAAGTCGATTGGCCAAAAATTAGTAAAATCGTTGATATTTCCCCGAAATATCGAAAATTATCGATTATTTCAACGAAATATCGAAATTACATGGCACGCCCGCATGGGGCTAGAATAGTCACCAAAAAATCATTTTAAGAACATGATTTTTGGTACACAACAAGCGGGTTTGTCTAATTGCATAATATGTTTTAATAATGACATTATCTTAAATTATGATTGCAAATTTGCAACCACTAATCAAATTTCCTTTAATTATATATGTAAGGATGGACATCGAACCACCATCTTCATATGAAATCAAAAGCAAGTACTTGGAAATGAAGTATAAAGACATGAAAGCTTATATCAACATACAAATGGAGAAATATAAGACATATGGATGCACAATTATGTGCAATGGATGGACTAGGCCAACCGAATTGAGCATAATTAATTTCATGGTATATTCAAAATGAAGCACAATTTTCCTCAAATTTGTTAATGCGTAAAATAAGATTAAAAACAACAATATATATATGGTTTGTTAAAGGACGTGATCAAGGAAGTTGGAGAAGCAAATGTGGTGCAAATTGTAACAGATAATGGATCAACATTTGCAAAGTTGTTACATGCCAAGAAATACAATCTATATTAGACTCATGTGCACCACTGCATTGATTTAATGTTCAAGACATTGCAAAGTGGATAGTGTTGGTCAGTTGATCAGGAATGCCCGAAAGATAACCAACTTCATTTACAATCATGATTGGTTACTTGCAAAAATGCGAAAGGTCTGTGGTGGAGATATCGTGAGTCCTGAAGCAACAAGATTTGCAACAAACTATATTGCCCTTGACGGTCTTCTAAAAAATATGATTGATTTGAAGAAAGTCTTTATTAGTAATGAATTGGCATCTCACAAGCTTAGCCGGACATAAGTTGGAAATAAGGTTGAAAGGCTCATGTTTGATTATGAATATTAGGAGAGGTGGAGAAGCTAGTGTCCATCTATGAGGCATATACACAATGCTTCGCATTGTTGATTCAAAAGTCGTCCAACCATATTATTTGTCTACGAGTTGATTCGATTGATAAAGGCAAATTTAGATCGACTCAAAGCTAAAGAGTGGGTGAAACATATCATCACAAATCATTGGGATATAACCCTTAAGCATCTTCTTCATGCAGCAGGAAACTAATTAATATCCTCTTCACCGATATTCACATATAATAATGTTATGTTTCTATTATTATCACATACTAATTCTCAATAACAATTGCAACATACTATCTAAATCCAAAATTTCAATATAAACCTGGGGTTGGTTATGACCCTGAGTTACTTCAAGTTGTTCATGACGTTTTTTCTAAATTAGATCCTAATGATGAAGGCTTTTGTAATTTTGGAAATGAGATAAATTAATGAATTTCTAATTCTAATTAATTGATTCAATTTATTCGATTGATTTTATTTTAGATTTTTTATATTTTGAATTCATAGCTTATACTGTTATTCCAAGATGCAAAAAGGATTTGGGTGACTGAGTGCAAATAGCTCTCAAGATAAAAATGTCTCCTGTAAGTAAGTACTCTCATTAAAAGTAAATTTATGAACTACTTTATTATTATATATTGAATATAAGTAATTTTTATTGCAGTTGAATGATGGTTTTTGTATGGAAATCACGCTCCAACATTAAGGAATTTGGCCTTGAAGGTTCCTTCTCAAACAACATCATCTTTAGCTTGTGAGAGAAATTGAAGTACATTTGCTCTAATTCATACCAAATAAAGAAATCGGCTTGCTTACCCTAAACTCCAACAATTGGTTTTTTGTTAATACAATATGAAACTAAATATACGAGATATGGAGGCAGAGACCGATAAAGTTGCAGAAAATAATTTTCTCGATTTACTTGAGATTTCATTTAAGTTTGGTGAAGAAGAGGAGAATCAACTATTTCAATGGGTTAGACCTCTCCATTTAGATGATGAAGATGGAAATCCTGATCCACGAATTGATGCACATGTTCGAGAAGCAAACGTTAATGTTGAGTAGGTTTTATCTGAAGAAGTTCATAGTGAAAGTTTTAGTCAAGACACGAGGGACTCATTTCAACCCGCTATTACTTCTAAACCCTTTTTTGATTCTAGTGTTGAACATAGTAAGAGTATAAAGCTCTTACCGGTACTTACCACAAAGTTACGATGGCTCAAGAGGAGAAGCGGACCAATGATGGTAGTGATATCTGAAATGACACGGTGGGATATTAATCCACAACAAAGTCAATATCCATTGAGCCCATTCACTGGTGAAGATGATTTTACACATGCTACACAAGATGAAGACCACAGGTTTAGGAGAGCCGATCCAGGTATTTGAGCCATTGGAAAGTCATATAAAGGAAGACAACGAAGAATAACACCATACAACGAAGATTCGTTTTCGGCCACTTTTGAGTCCTTGAGTATTGGAACTCAATTCAATGATTCATCGAATGAGGGCAAAATATTTCCTCCTTATACAATGAGTTATAGCCAGCCTTCTTCATGTTCCATCGGTGAATAATATGAAATGATTAACTATCTTCATGATCCACAAATGTCATTCAAAATTCCATATCAAATGTAATAAGGATTTTAAACGAGCATGTGGGTGAACCCCGAGTTTCCTATCCATAGAAAGGTTATGGGTATGAGTCAACATATTTATGCATGGCATGTTCGAAGTTACAATCAATATTATCATAACACCATGTCTTTGTATGAATATTGTCTTCATCAAGATGGAATCCCTTCATCAAATAATCTCTTTTCAAAATCATAGGAATGGACAAGGAAAGATCCTCACAGTGATATAACCAAGTCATTACAGTTTAGTTATCCCTTTTGAACCTAGATCTTGAGATCTCCCGTCAACTAGGTTAGGTATCCACTATATTGACTTTTTCTTTTTTGGGCTTTAGTCCTATTCCCTTCGATGACGTTTCAATTAACTCTCTATTTAACCATTTAGTTAGCGGATCCGCAATGTTATCCTTAGACGTTATATAGTCCAAAGAGATAACACAAACTGAGAGTAGTTGACTAATGGTACTATGTCTACGATTAATATATCTAAACTTACCATTATCCATACTACTTAGTGCTCTACTAATAATCACAATGTATGCATATTGGAGGCATAGGCTTTGGTCACCTGGAAACATCATTTAAGAATTGTTGTAACCGTTCAGCCTCTTTCCCACTTTTTTCTAATGTCATAAACTCAAATTCCACTGTGAATTTGGTAATAATCATTTGTTTTGAGAATTTCCATGAGACTGTTGCAATTCTCAATGTAAACACTTAACTGCTTAGGTAAATTCAATTACAACACCGTTATTGGATTCAAATATAATTTCCAAAATATTCAAAAAAATGTTAATTCCAATAATTCAACACAATCCCTAATTATAGCCTAAAGGTTTAGGTTCCCAATAAGCAATTAGAATCTTTTACACAAGGTCTCAAGTTCTATACTTATCATTTTTATCATTGCGAACAGCGATTTCGAAAATCAACTAACTCTTTGTAATGCATTCTCAACAAGGATTTTTTTTCAAACCAACAAACCACTAGTTTGTTTGGTTGTAGAAATGTTTAGTTTTCAATCAAATTAGTTTTTTTTTTTAATTTATTTTTTATTTAAACCTCAAACAACTCTTTTCCGAATCTTTGTTCTAGACATTATTTTTGAAAAAGAAAAATTAAGGTTTTTCAGACACTTTTCCTTTCAAATAACATTCACCTAATTGGTTCCTTCCCATTTTCTATCAAGCATTGTCCTTTATATCCAATCTTTTTTTTTTCTACCAAAGCCGTTTTAAACTACAACCGGATTTTTTTTTCCAAAAGATAAACTCAATTGTTTCAAGTATCATTTCTTGGAAACTATAACCCAATTTCTCTGTTTTTTCTTAAAGCCACAAATCAGGAATTTGTTTTAACATAACCAAAAAAAAAAAAAAATTCCTTTCTCTTTTTCTTGTCTGAAGAGCCCCAACCTAGTACAATCACAATTTGTTGATTCTGTTTTTCCCCCTAAACAACAAACCGTATTGTTTATTTGTTTTCAAAAAGTTTTTTCACAACTTTTCCCTATTCAAGAAACAAAAGAATTGTTTCTACAATAGAGGCACAACCTGAAACACCTAGTTTTGGTTTTTTTTTTCCCCATACAGGTAACAAACCAAATCGTTTGTTTTCCTACAAGAGGAATTTTTTTTCCTGCAGCAACCAAACCAATCAACTACTTCTTATGGAGTCAAAGTTTGTCTTAAGATTGTTAGAAAAAATTTGCACCTTTATAAAGATGGTTAGCCCGAACAACCCCAATAACCAAAAGTGAAGGAGAAATAAAACTAAAGTAGAGAACAACCGAGTCTTGTGAAATTCACAATTTCCTTAAGACAAATTCGTCTTCTCCACTGGTACTTTGAGTTCCCAAGGCATCTATCTCCAGGATAAAACGGTTGTCGAATGGTCAACAAAAGCACATTGTCGCCACTCCGACGAACTAATGATGTGTTCCCACTATCACAGACAAAAGGACGATGGAAGGAAAACTCAAAAATCAATGACCTTTTTGAAACCCCTACTGAAATACCCGACGACCTTATAAAGGAGAGACCCGACCTTTTGGAATACCAAACCTTTTTGGCTTCCAAACCCTTAGAATTTTGAATTAAACTATTTATTGAATTCCAATTTAAATTATTCATTGAATGTCATGGATTAAATATAACTGAAATTCATAGAATTCTAAATAAAAAGTTATTCAGTGAATGTCATTAATTATTCACTATTTCCAACTATCACGCCCAGATCCCGGTCCGACCCGAATGGGGGATCCGAACCAGGTCCGAGGCGCGAGACTATATACTGGGACTCTCATTGACCGGTTCTTTTCTCGCAGCTGAACTCAGATCAGTGGTTGTACAAACAATTTGTAATAACAAAATCATTTACATTTTACAAAGAACGCACACCGGAGTATGTCCATCAAAAATCTATACACATATATCGAGTCCCATTTACTTATACAAACCCTTATATGTACACATGTCTAATACAAACATCAGATATCGAGGAAACAACATGAGCACCTATCTCCGGGTCGGCCGTCGTCGATGTGGGATGTCCCGCCCTCTATCCTTGTCTTCTCGCTTCATTTGATACCGATTGAATTGCATCAAGCTACGCTTAGTGGGAACATAAGCATGGACGACCACCAATGGTGACCTCTTCACAAGTTTATACATATACATTTACATATCTACATATTCATATGAACTTTATTTCATCATCTTTTCATTCCTATTGCATGCTGTCAATCTTTCCATGTTCTATGTCTTCGCATATCTCCTATCTATACTTTTACTATATTTTGATTATGATCTAATCTCGGATATCTCTCCAGGTTCCCCGGTGCCCCGCCTGAGTCCCACTCGCACAATCCCTAGGGAATGCACAAAGGGGCCCCACCTAAGAAAGAAGTAAACACACGCAGTACCACAATACCTCAATTATATAGAAAAACCCACGACCGACCTATCCAAATGTAGGTCATAACCACAACATACATAATAGGGACCCATATGAGTTTAATACTAATATCAGAGCATTCTAAGAGTATTTGTGAATTTAGGGTTACAAGATAAAAATAAATAGGTCCAACAAATCAAAGACAAATGGATGGGGTAGAGTACTGCAGCTGTCGCAGAAAGAGCGGTGTTGAATCTGGCGCGAGGTAGGCCCTACGAACTGCCCGGACCTAGGGAACATATTTAAAACAATAAACGTGAGAAATAAATCTTAGTGAGTTGCATAATTTATACGGAAAATAATGCTTTTATTTTTCGAAAATTTCTTCTCTCAAGACTTCACTTCCACTCTTTTGTAATGTTCCCCGTTTAGCAAACATTTCACAAAACCCAACTTTACCAAAGCCCAAATACATGTAAATCATGCTCAACAATTTAGCCGACACAATGTCAAGAAAACTATAATCTGAACTACACACAACATAAAGCTAATCATAAGGCATGTATAACCACCATGTAATAAGTAACCATGACATGCACCATAACCATAAGTATTAAAATAGTTATACCATATTCAGAAAATCAATGTACCGCATTCATCCATGTACTCCATCATAAACCGTCTGCAACTCGCAGACCACAACAACACCGTGTGGCAACTAATAAACCCCGCGGGTTACACCACCATCACTGCGGCAATTCAATAAACCTCCAGTGTATCTTACCATCACGTGGCAACTAACAAACCTCCAGGTAGACCCGGCCATCACATGGCAACTAACAAAACCTCCAGTAAACCCGCCTAACACGCCGCATCCAACAAACCTCCGGCAAACCCGCCATCACGTGGCATCCCAATAAACTTTCTCCCGGCTAAACCCGGCCATCACGCGGGCACCTAATAAACCCGAGCAACCCGGCCATCACGTGGCACCTAATAACCTCCTGAACTCCGCCCATCACGTGAAGGACTGGGTCATTAACTGCTCCCTTACTCACATGTACTTCCCAACAACATCGTACCAGTCATTCCACAAAAGCTCAAGATCCATTTAAACAATAGTTTTTTTTCAAGGTGGTTTTACAACCCAATCCACGTGACCCAAAATTCAAATGGCTCACATACTTCATCCTCGAACTCGCACAACTTCCAAAACGCTAAAAATGTCGATAAATCCCACATGAAAAATGATAACTTGTTTTATATGAGAACGATAAATCCACATTTAGGCGTAACCAACTACTTGATCAAAACAAGATATATGTAAAATATTTAATCACAGAATAAATATATCAATATAATAACTCAAATCATTTGAAAACATATAAAACCACTACGTAATTACGACGCCGCCTGTCCCTACAGATCGCCTCCTACGACGCCGACGTCTCCAGACAGTAATAAAAAATACCACTTTACGCCTCCAACACCAACCTTCAACGACATCGGATATCCCCACACCTAGAATAACTTTAACTAAGGAGACCATCCAAATCCCAAATCTCGACAGTCTAATTGTTGCCGCCAGGCCCATGTAAAGTCCCATGCACCCAAATTGGGCCGCACCCGTGAGCTAATCCAAACAACCGTCCAATAATTCCAAAAACATCCAACTCTTCACTATCACAACTTTACCTGCCAAATTCCTTAACAACGGTACCTATTTCAAATCCCGACATCTCAGAATCAAATTAAAACAACCTAAAAAAATTGAAAACTAACCAAACGACGTCCAAAATTTACAAACCTCATGATATCAACGGAAAGCCCAAGAGACCAGCAGAACCATCGCATCATTACCTTGGGTCCAATGGGGCCGTGGTGGTCTAAACTCGATCCAACCATCTGCACAATCTTTGTTTTCACCAGAATCCTTCAAACTGAGGAATCCGCAAAAAGGACCACGAAATGAGTTCTGCAAACCAAAACTGGCTTTGAAGAGATGATGGCTCGCCCGAAAATGATCTGAATGGTCGGAAAGGGGAAATCCATGACTCACTTGGAGCCGTCGTCTGCCACGGCCACTGATCCCAAGGAAGGCTGTCCCGCCATGCTCTGCCAGAAATTTCATCGGCATGATCGGTCCGGAGGTGGCGCACTCCCTAGTCATGCGTGATGTAGCACGGTGGTGGCTCGCAGCCTCCTTAGTCCACAATCTCCACTGCTCACAAATATCAAATGACTCCAACTCTAGGTCCACAAGTTCGAGAGCTTTTCGTAAGTGCGGTTCTTGAGTTCAAATGTGTTTCGAGGGCTGTGTGGTTTCCATTTTTTCATCCAAATTTATGTTTATAGGGCCTAGGTCATTTCCTTCTCGGATAAAACTTTGAAGACCATTGACACCATTAAAACACTGCTGTTTCAAACTGGCCGTGGGAGTTATAACTTTTTATCCGTAAGTCTTTGGAAGTCTTCACCACTTCCCATAATCAGATCGACGAGGCCTACGAAATGGTGTCTTAGTCATCCCAAAATTCATCATCCTGAAAAAGTCAATCCTTGGTCAACCTATCAAGTGTTACCAAACCTAGTCAAATTTGGTCAAACTTGGTCAAACTTAGTCAAACTTGGTCAAATGTGTTGCAAACTTGTATTATTTGGTACGGGTCATTACAATATTCCTCTTTGTATACTTTGCATATTTCATATTCATTCTATAACTTATTGTTTTTCATGTTCTATTACATCTTCTTTCATATACTTTTGTACTTTTATATACTTTCTATACTTTCATGGTTATATGTACTTATACCATTTGTTATATTATATTTTCATGTACCATATCATGTACTCGTGGTTCATATTAACGCTTTTCTTTCCCGTTATACTTTCTATATTATTTTCTTTATGTAATCAGACTGTTCATATACTTTCGTGTCAATGACACTTTACTGCACATCAGTATACTGTTATACTTATCATCGCATACAGCGCAATGCGCTTCTCATATCATGCTATATATTCTTTACATTTCTTTGCATATAATTGTTTCATTTTCTTTTTATGTTTCATGTCTCGCAGTCACGCCTCATGGTGGCGGATACAGGAAATAATTACCAGACTAAGGTAATCAGATATACCCGAATGTATCATCACCGTACAGCGACAGCCGACCTACGCCTAATATTATACACTTGTAAGGTATCATCACTCGTACTAAACAAGCATCACCATGCCCCCAATATTATACTGGTTGCATTAACATCAGACGAGACAGCGACCATGCCTCGTAATATGGGTATCTTTCAGGGCCTCCTCGATCCAAACGATTTACGCTATCGACCAAACGAAAGCCTCATATCTATAAACCGTATGTCGCAAAGAATCGTGGTCCCCATAGCATGCTTATCTATCCCTCTACCATAGGTTCTAAGTAGACAATCCATGTGTATTTTATGTTCAAGATATTATCTCATATTCCCCGAATCATTATTGTCATTCTGGGTGAATCATATGCGAGATATATACAATCATTTATTCTTAACTTTGCATTTTCATATCTCATATCTCACTTTACACATTTACATATGAAAGATAACATATCATATACTTTGTCATATTCTATACTACATATACCATGCTTGTGGTATGCTCTATACATAATTTGCATAATGCATATGCAATATATACTATCATTACTTTAATCATATTCATTCTCATATTCGAGCCAATATTTCACGTTTCATATTTATAATACATATATTCCTATATTTTTATCATGCAATGCATTTACTCATTCTTATATTCATCTATGCCTATCATTCTGTGTACATGTACTCATTTCTCGTAAATATCTTATATCTTATTAACTTATATTTTCACGTAATTTATTAGCTCATCATATCTTATGACATATACCTATACATTTCTATACTTCGTAATGCTTTACTTCAGGCTTTATCGTGATCGTCCTATCGACATACCCCCTTCCTGGGCGACAGAAATCACGGCAACCCAGCCAAAGAACCTCCCAAATCTTGCTCCGCTCGGGACCGGGACAAGTTACTCATGGTGTGCTAAGCCGCAAAACCGGGCTGAACCGCCTTTTGAAAAACGGGTTATAAAAATTTTACTTTTCTATCAAACACACATTTGATTTAACGAAAATCCCGGCAAAGATAACGACGCACGACTGGCCAAGCCCGAAATACAAAAATCACCCGTATAAAAAATACACTCCCCAATATTTTCCAAAATCCAACTACAATTATAAAGGACCTCTGGTCCTCATCAAAATATAAGTGATAAGGATAAATCCAACAAAATTTCATCGCAACTCCGTTCTCAAATCAGATATATTATTTTATAAAAGATATTTACATATACAAAATGTCACATTTTAACTTTTACTACTTTTACTTTACACCTTATCTTATATGTAATCACAACACAGCCGTCAGGATCGAGGATTCTGAGCGTCTTTCTAGCTTCAACACTGCACTCAAAAATTATTTTAAAAACAAAAATGCGAGCCAAACGCTCATGAGTACTATGTTCTAAAATGTTGTCATTCGTTGTTCAGATCCTTAATATAGCAAATTTGTACATAAATGGTTGTAAACTCGCTTATGAGAAACTGAAGCCATGGCGAAAACCATTTCAAAACTCGTGTTGAAAACTATTTATGTCGGCCAACTTAGCTTCTGGCCGAAACCTGGCTTCGCCGCTAAAACTGCTCAAACTATTTCGGGCCGAAAATCAAGCTTCAAGTGGTGGTTAATATCCAAAGTGCTATAATCGAAATCAAGTACCACACGGCCCATTTCGAAATACCCTGTGACGTGACGCCATGAACCCACCACATCGCAGTGAACCCTGAACACTACCCCCGCTAAGATGGTCCGAACACCGCGTGGGATTCTATAAACATAATGGAACTCCTGACCAAAATTCCTGATGGAACCCCAACCAACACCTCATCGCCATGTACTGCTTTTCACGCGCTAACTATATACACCTTAATGTGCGTAGGGCTACCACTATATATTCTAGATTCAACCCCAATTGCCGACTGCAATATAGTTAGTCATAATATCCCATAACTCCGCATGCACAATCCGAAATACATCCGGTCTGAACCGACCGTACATCTGTGAGGTTTCACAAAACCAGCCAAACTGCTTCTTAAATACCGAACTCGAACTTTTCACGAGTATAACAAGTGGAGGTAAAATAAATGCTTTATAAATTTATATTTTCAAAGCACTTTACAAACTTGTAATTTAAACACTTTCGCTTTAGAAAACGATCAAAGACTTTCACCTTTTTCTCGACTAATTTCTTACAATTCTTGTCAAGCACTCTAGATTCTCGCGGCTCTGATGCACAAATCGCCAAGGCTAACCCCACACACAAAATATGAAAATGCCCTCGGGCTCAACGCTTTAACCATAAAACATACACGGCTTAAAGCGACTATATCGAATCCAACTCTCATTCTAACAAAATCCTTACGTGCTAGTCCCATTCGATCGTGACATCGATAATATGATAAATTGACCAAAATGTCCCTACAAATTAAATGTCCTATAAAACTATCCTGCTTTAGTCAACTTTGACTCAAGGGACTTTCCCGCATAGCCTAAAAATAATTAAACATTTCCTCGAAAATTTTGTCCCACCTCGTCCCACCACAATCCCTTAAAATTTCAATCCAAACCGGCCCAAAAACAAATTCCGAAATTCAGCCTGTACTATCCGAACACATCCCAAAATTTAAAATTCCTAAACTCGCCTAAAATTTCGGAATTTACAACATTTCACAGCCTCTAAGAAAATTTCAAGCCATTATATAGCCTTTAGGCTCGAAATAACACAAGTACGAAAATTTCCTACCTTTTAAAGTTTGACAAAAGGCTAAGATATTGGTACCTTGTACTGCCAGAGCTCCTGTCACAGATACCAACTTTACCTTCTCGCTTCGATTTAAACTCTACTCATCCGATTTTCATAACGTCCGAGAAAAACAAAGAGAAGAAAAGAAAAATTAAAAATCGCCTCTCACGCCCTTCGCTCTCTCCATTCGCCTCCCGTAGATTTGACTTTTTATGTTTGTTTTTTATTTTTATTTTTTTTTTCTAATTATTATTCTTATTATTATTATTATTATTATTATTATTATTATTATTATTATTATTATTATTTGGATAAACGATTTCTATTACCCCATTCGAGTCCATTTCTATCCCGAAAATTTTTATTTCTTTAGTTCACTTTATTGTAAATGAACTTAAATCAAGCCACTTCCTGGCTTCCGAGATTTTTGTAAAAATCTCATCCCTGAAGTCTGCGACTTATCACCCAGAAATTCGTAAAATATTCCGACTGTCTCATAATTTGACGAAACTTTTCTGGGTCACTAGATTTCGAGACTAATTTAATCCATCGCAGCCCTGCTTTCATCATCCGAGATCTAGAATTTTCTATTTCCCGAACACCCGTAATTTATTATTATTATTACCTGCTTTTAAAAATTACATAATCGAATTTCACCCAACCACTTTAATCGCAGTGCCACAATTTTTTGAAAACTTTATAATTTCATCCTTAAAACGACTTTCAAAAATTCTATTTGGCACGAAAATACTCAAAGGAAGTCCTCGGGTGCACATATGCTTAATTCCCTACGCTACACATACCGTACACCCTCCTGGACTGGCGTTAAGCAAATCCTCCTCATTTAGAACATTTCGTCTCGAAATGAACAAAAACTAATATAAAGAGGATACCTTTAACTCGAAAACAATCGAGATCATTGACTCCGCATCTCGAGCCTCCGACTCCCATGTAGCCTCTTAATCCCATGATTCCCCCATAAAACTGACTTAATCTAATGACCTTATTCAAGTAAAATCTCGCTCTTCGCGATCTAATACTATCTCGCATTGCCAAGCCTTATAAGCCAAATTATCCTTGTCTCATCGCTAATCTTTGAGTGCAATGGAGGGATCCGGAATGAACTTGCGAAGCATGGATACATGAAACACATTATAAACCTTAGGACAACTCGAGGAAGGTCTAATCTATATGCTAATGGGTCCTACTCCGCACAATCTCATATATCTCTACGTATTTCCCGCCACTCTTTCCGCTGCCTTTCCAAATTCTAGGACACCTTTCCAAGGGGAAACCTCGAGGAAGACCCTATCGCCACCTTAAACTCGTGATCCCTACGGCGCTTGTCCGCATACCCCTTTTCCTCTCAATCCGTCCCTGTGCTATCTTGAGTCTCCTGTCTCTAGATAACTGGATCTTATCTAAGGTAATCAGACTAACTCCTGCCTATCGCCTCCTCTCCTATCATCCCAAAGATACCTGAGCATGACACTTCCTAGCCATACAATGCTTCCAAATGGGAAGCCATGCCTATACTCGGGATTGATAACTCGTTGTAATAGGCTTAACTCCATCGAGATAAACGCAGTATCCCGTACCTTCCCTTAAACCCATCACGCATGCCTCCAAGCATATCCTCTGTTGTCCGAATAGTCTCTCGACTGACCATCGCCTGAGGATGGAAGGTCGTACTAAAGTGCAATCGAGTCCCCCATGGCATCCCTCTCGTAAACCAGACCAAAATCTAGATGTGAATCCGGGTCCTCGCCCGAGACTATCGATATAGGAACACCATGTAATCTAACCATTCTCCACATAAAATCAGCCAACTCGGTCTAACGTCATCATTACTAATCGAGAAAATGCGCGATTTCGTTAGTCTGTCCACTATCACCCATATGGCATCGTTTGTCTCCAAGTTCTCTGCTTCAATAACAAAATCCATAGTAATCTTTATCCCACTTCCATACGTGAACCGTATGATGTATCTTTCGCGGGCTGCGCTCGCCTTTACCCGCCGATGTGTTAGGCATCTAGATATGAAATCTCGGCACTCTCTTTTCATACCCTTCCACCAATAATGCTCCTTCGTGAGTATGATACATCTTGCTACTAGTGGTGTACAGGCATATGCTAAAGAGTGAGCCTCTTCCAGGATTTCCCTTTTAGTTCACCTATTTCAGGTACGCCATCTCGACTCTAACTATTACGCCGATCGCCTCCGACCGAACTCGCTTCACACACCTCAATCTTTGCCTCAACTTAATCATCTCGAAACTGCTTCGACCTTCCTTGATCCGATCCACGCAGAAGAGGACGAATATAAAATGATGCCAATAAAGAGTCTTTGTATCGCCTAATTCCGCAATTGAACTCCCAAAGATCTCAACTCTATCAACAATGGAGATATAATCGTCAAGAAGATAAGCATGTGAACCCTCCGCTTCCTGGGCTTTTAAGGCATCGGCCACTACATTGGCCTTCCCCGGATGGTACTCTATCGTGCAATAATAATCCTTAATCAACTCCAACCACCGGCGCTGCCTTAAGTTAAGCCTTCGAAAGTAAGATATACCGCAGCTTCATGATCGGTGAATATCCGACAGTGGAACACCGTGATAGATAGGCCGTCTCGTGATCTTTAGAGCGAAACCACCGCCGCTAGTTCAAATCATGGTCGTAGTTCGCTTCTCGTGTTTCTTTAATCGACGGAAGCATAAGCTATCACTCTGCCAATCCCGCATCAAAACACACTCCTAACCCTTGTTCTTGAGGTGCATCACCAGATACACTACATAACCGTCCTTTTCCCGACTGGGTAGTGCACACCGGAGTTGTCGCACCGCGCCGCCTCCTCAAAACTATGCCGCGTATCCGACCACCCGAATTTCGATCCTTTTCAAGATCGGCCAACTGGCGTTATCTTCGGTAAATCCTCAACAAATAATAACCCATTAATCCAAGGAAATCGCGAACTCAAACATTTCCATGCTTCCACCACTATAGCTTCAATCTCGAGGATCCACACTAATACTCTTCTCACGAAATGACATGACCTAAGCAGTCGCATTTGGTCCAACCAAACCGGTATTTACTAAACTTAATCTTATAATCGACGCCTCCTTAAACCGCACACACCGATGCTCTTCATGTTCCTCCGATCGCTTCCTCGAGTACACTAGAATGTCATCAATGAATACGATCACAAACTTATCTAAACACGGATCGAATAATTCCTGCCTTATCAACCATGAACGCAAATTGGGCATTAGTCAATCCCAATGGCATCACTAGGACCTCGCGGTAGGATCAGATTCGTCCCAAGGCGCTCTTAGAAACATCATTCTCTCGACTTAATCGATGGCAAATCACCTTAGGTCAATCTTTAGAATATACCCGGTGGATCCATGCAATTGTCAAATAGTCAACCATAATGGTGAAGCCGGATACCGCTGCGCATTGTCGCCTCGATTCACCGCCATAGTCTATACACAAACCGCAAGCTTCCATCTTTCTTCTTAGCCAGAACCGGAGCTCCTACTGGGTGAGGTACTAGGTCTACTTAAGCCCTTGCTTAGCAATTCCTCCTAATTGTGCCTTCAATTCTTTCAACTTCATTGGCAACATTCTCGTAGAGGAGAAATGGATATTGGCTCGGCCTCCCCGAAATCGCTTCAATAACAAACTCAATTGCTCTATCCGGGGTAAACTCCGAAATAATATCATCCGAAACTCTTTTGATTATGTGATGTCTTCCAAATGTCCCCTTTGTCTCCTATCCACTATAATCAACAACCCCGCAACCTTCCAAAAGCATTTTCGAGGCTAAGCTGGCATTAATGAGACTAGAAATAAGATACTTCTTGATTCCCCAAAATATCACGCCTGGTTTCTCCGCCGAACCAATCTTACTTATTTCTTATAGCAATCTATGTGGCTCGCGTTTCTGGCTAACTAGTCCATACCTGCACTATATCGAAATCATGGATACCTAACACTATCAAGTATGTTGGAAAATCCTTATTCTGGATCACCAATCATAATCAACGATCCTTCTATATCATAGTATCCTCTATCGTATGGAAACCACCACACGACCATCTATAAGTCAAATTTATTCGGTGCCTCTCAAAGTGAATGGTAATCAAATAAACAATGGAGTGGTCTTAGGTCCAATTTCACTGCATATGCATCATGATCGTAAACCAAATCACACCAATAATCACGCCTGTATGATCTCGCTCCCGCCAGGATCAGAATGCCCAGCCTGCACGAGTACCATCAATTCGCTAACTGGTACCGCCTTACCTCCTACTATTCCCTACCGCGAATTCTTACCAAAAAGGTTGATCGCCACCTTCCGCTCGAACCACCTTACCACTTAATCGACCGCTGTGTCCGGGGGGTAGATGCAATGGGATTTGGCCTCGCAGGTCTCGCAACTACTAACTGTGATTACCCGACACAGTGACCTTCCCGCCCGCATGTCGGAAACATCCCGATAACTATGCGGTAAAATTGCCTCAGAATGCCTGGGCTGAATCGGGTCCTAAGTGACTGTGAGGGTGTCTCTTCTAATGGCCTCCCTACCAACCAGCCCTACTACCATCAAGAACCCTAAAATAGGACTTTCGCCATCTGAACACCCCATCACTAAGCATAAATTTCATTAACCCCGCTCTAGCCATGACGCCGGCCTGGCCGGTACCATCATAAGTTTTAGCCCCTAATTTTAGAGCGCATTATATCATGCCCTCTCAGTTCTTGGAGGCTCTGCGGCCTAACTGGGTAATCCTGTGAACAATCAGATGAACCCGAGCCATCGTCAAGGTACCGCCGCCCACCTGGCCTGCGCCCCTCGATATTCTGGCCGTCGATTCATCGGCAGGCCTTTCATTCAGGTGTGCTCGATATTTCTCTAGTGGTGCCTCCTGCATGGAAGTCCAGATCTACCCTACGACCTGGGCCCGTACATACGCCGTGAATTTCAAGGTTAAAATTCGTGATACTTTACAATATTTTGCATGCAAGGATTATAAAACAATATAGAAGGTACAGGAAAATCATTATAAAAAAAAAAAAAAATAATTTAGTAGGAAATAATTGTGGCAAAATCATTTAAAATGTTTAACTATCGCCTAAAACCGCCTCGATACCAACTTGATTGCACCCTTCCTAATGACAGAAATCTAATGCAAGACCTACAAGAATCTCTCAGCCAAGCTTCGCTGACCGACAAGTTACTAGCGTTATGCCGTTAAAACTCACAAACCGTCTTTTGAAAACGTGGGTTATAAAAATTTTACTTTTCTATCAAAATCACACCTCGATGAACGAAAATCCGACAAAGATAACGACCAATGCATGGTCAAGCCCAAATATAAAAATCAGTTCCGTGATAAAAAATACACTCCCAATATTTTCCAAAAATCCAACTATTAATCATAAAGGACCTCTGTCCTCATCAAAAGAGCAGATAAGGATAAATCCAACAAAATTTTCATCGCAACTCCGTTTTTTCTCAAACCATGCACATGCATATTTCTGGCAAAGATATTTACATATACAAATGTCACATTTTGAACTTTTACTACTTTATACTTGGCTAATCTTATCTTATATATAATCACAACACAAGGTTCAGGATCGAGATCCTGAAAGGTCTTTCTGGCTTCAACACTGCAGACTCGAAAAATTATTTTGAAAACAGAAAACCGTGGTGCCAAACCAGCCAAAGAGGTTTGAGTTCAAATGTTATTGTTCCGTTTGTACCTCCGTATGAGGTAAAAATTCAGACATAAAATTGGTTGTAAACCTGTTTATGAGAAAACCGAAGCTTTTTATGAAAACCATTTCAAACTCCGTGCTAAAACTATTTATGTTGTCAAAACTATTTCGCCGCTTAAAACTGCTTCCGGAACTATTTCGTCGAAAACTGCTTCAAGAAGAACATGGTGAAAAATATACTGGAAATCAAGTACCAACCACTATGGTCAATTTCTGAAATACCCTAAACGTGATGCCATGGAACCCCGAATCATATTCAGAAACCCCGAACACTACTCCTAGCCAGATGAGTCTGAATACACGGATCTTATAAATATAATGAACCTGTAATCAAAATGCCCTGGTGATGGAACCGAAACCAACACCTCATCGCTCATGTACTAAGTCAAACAAGGCTTAACTATATACCCTGACAGCAGAGGGTAATCTATATATTCTAGATCTAACCCCACCTACGACTGTGCAATAGCAGTTGGTCATAATATTCCGGCACCTTGCCACGCATTAAACCAAATACATCCGATCGGAACCGAACTCGCCATCTGTAGGTTTTGCTAAAACCAGTCAGAACTGCTTTTAACACCAAATCAACTTTTCTACCAGTATAACAAGTGGAGGTAAAAATGCTTTATAACTATACTTTTCAAAGCACTTTACAAAACTCGTAATTTAAACACTTTCGCTTGTAAGGATTTTGAGCACTCACCTTCGACCAATTTACAATCTTATCAAGCACTCTAGATTCGCTGATGCACAAATCGGGCCTACACAATCCAGTTATTGCTGCCACAAAATACGAAACGCCTCGCTCAACGCTTAACCATAAAACATACATGTGGCTTCTAAAGTTTAATTATATCGAACGAACTTCGATTCCAGAACAACCTGGACGTAAGTTCATTCGATAAGGACATCTGATAATGATGATGTGAAATTGACCAAATTGTCCCTACACATTTAAATGTCGAGGAAATTCTGATTCGTTTTAGTCAACTTTTGACCTAAGTGACTTCAGATAGTCTGAAAATATCTAAACATTTCGGTAATTTTTGTCCGACCGTCCGAATATGGTCCTAGTTTAACAAACCGTCTAAAATTGTTTAATTCAGCCCGACCGTCCGAACACGGGGTCCAAAATTTAAAATCTAAACTCGGCTCCAAAAATCTGGACTCAAGTTTACGACCTTCACTCTACTTCAAGAAAATTTCAAGTCATTATACAGCCTTTAGGCTCGGGAATAACACAAGTAGGAAAATTTCCCTACCTTTAAAGTTTGACAAAAGGCTAAGATATTGCACCTCATGCAGCCTCTGGGTCTATATACCAACTTCTGCCTTTCCGTCTACCGAAACCTACTTCATCCATTTTCGAATCCGAGAAAACAAAGAGAAAAAAGAAAATTAAAAATGCCCTACGCCTTCTCGCCTTCCGTCCGTCTCGTATTTGACTTTTTATGTTTGTTTTTATTTTCGTTTTTTTTTTTTCTACCATATTCTACATACATTATTATTTGATAAACGATTTCTATTGCCCCATTCAGTCCATTTCTATCCTTAAAATTTTTATTTCTTTTCGGGGCCTAATTTTATTGAATGAACTTAAATCAAGCCATCGGGGCTTCTCGAGATTTTTGCAAAATCTCATCCCCGAAGTCTCCCGGGGCTACACCTGGCAAATTAAAATATCTCCGACCGCTCCCGTAATTTGACGAAACTTTTCAGTCACTAGACTTCACAGACGACCTAACTACAAATTGCTTCGGCATCCGAGATTCTGCAAAGAATTTTCTAGGCTTCCCGAACAATTCTGGGATAATTTATTATTATTATTATCCTTTAAAATTATATAATCGAATTTCACCCATCCAATTTTTTTAATTGCAAAAGTGCCACAATTTTGAAACTCAGTAATTTCATCCTTAAAACGACTTTCAAAAAATTCTATTATGGCACTAAATAATTAAGCGAAGCTCCTACGCATTAGTACGATCTACGCTACACATACCGTACACCCCTCTCAGACGCGCAGCACCTATCTCCTCAGGATGCTGGTAACATGTGACTTCTTCTTTAATACCCTTAGTACCATTCATGTCCAAACTATTTACCTTTTTATCATTTCATTCAGATACACACATATGATTTGTTTGCTTAGACTGAGATAAAGAATGAACGAGACTTCTACATTAACATATAACACCGAAGGCACAAGACGGCACAGTAACACGACGTACCGCCCACATAATAGAAGTGTCGAAACACTGGCCAGAGGTCAAACACCGGTCATGTATACGCTCCTCGCCCACGTAATGTAGCCAGAGCACTCAGCAGGGAGGCCAAAGCACTGGGATCATATGTACGCGGTTCCCCAATGCATTAGAAGCGTTTGTAGCACTAGCAGGAGTGTCAAAGCGCTGATCATATATGTCTTGTCATTCAATATCCTGGCCTTAGTAAATACATGATTAGTGCCCAGTACATTTAACCCTATTTATTATAGGTTTTGAGTGCTTTTGTGTACTAATCATTGTAATTAACCTAATTTACACATTAAGGTCCCTATTATCTTATCTAGATCATTCAGGGCTAATTTTGTGTTTGGTGTTAATTATGCTAAATGAGTCGATCCAAGCACGGGGAGAATTCGAGTCAACCTATAGTCAAGATCGTATCCTGCATGAGGCAGAGCAAAAAGCGAAGAAATGAGAGATTGTGAAATTTGGTTCACAAGATCTCACTCGCTGTTTCTCCATTATTCATCCTCGCTAAAATTCTTATTCTCCTACATTTCACGCTTTTTGTTGCTTACAGAATTTTTCGTTTCTTCCCACTCATTCTTGTAATAGCTTTAGTTTCAGTTTTTGGTACTCATATACACCGAGCACCTATATAAGCCTCCCACCCGTACAAACTTGCAACACGCACTTCACTCCTATTACTAAACTATGGATCGGCAAGCCACTACGCTTCCTCCTTTCTTCCCATTTTCTTTCATTTTCTTTCTCCCTTTCTACTACCAAACACTCTCCGAGGATGACAACTCGTATGATGGTTGGCGGTAATCCTTCCTCCTTGGAAGAGGAAGGCTACCGGGATCTTGGTTTGAAACTAACGGTCCTCTGCTTTTAACGTAGGCATTTATTTTCATTTATGTTCCTATCCTTCACTGAGCTTTAAATCTCCTAGATACATCTTTGACACCGCATTTGGCAATCTTAGGGTTCATTGATGCTTATTGTTAGATCTGATATCATTAGTCAGCTTTGGCTTGTTACCAGAAGATGGGTCCAGAGGTAGGTTTTCACTGTCTCGGGACCATGAATGTCTATAAATGCAAGTTCTACCGCTTTTCATGTATGCGCTATGTATTCAAGGCTCCTCGTTTCTCACCTTAGGGTTAAATCTCCTAGTAATAATTCTCACTAACGTGTATTTAGTAGTTTTCTTTTGGTTACAAGGATGCTATCACTAGATCCTCATATCCAGCTAGTTGTTTCCTATTAGTTACTGTAGTGGTGTAGCTCTAGATATGTTATCACCTAAGTGTGACATTTATGCCCAAGCAAAAATGCTATGTTTCAAGAAGGGAAATATTAGTGGCTTAGGCTTTAAAGCCAAATGAAGATCCGCTCAAAGACTATATGTCATCCTCCCCAACGCGAGGAAAAAGACCCGAGGACATGTTGGTTACCTTAAAACCCTAAACCAGTGGCCAGACACTTCAAGGGGTTCTATTTGGCATTTTTCTTTACTTACTTGATTTTAATCGCACCATCCAACTCCCTATTTTTACTCAAGCCTTAAAATCCAAATTGAAATTCAACACATTTTTTAACCTCACTGTGAAGTCATTTGTACTAAGAAAATCATCCATGTGTTCTGAATTCAGAACCGCTATACTGCAAAGAGCTTTGTTACTTACTGTGATAGAGGAATTTAGGTATAAATATTGTTGATTCCGGCACACTACTGTGGCACGAATCAAAAAGCGCCGTTGTCGGGGATGGTGCCTGGGCGCAAGGACAGTTTGTTGAACTTGATCCACATCACAAGTGTTGGTGAATTTTCAACCTTTTTGTCTTTACTGTTAATTACCCCTAACAGTTCACTGTTAGATTGATTCAAATTTATACTATCAATATACAATTTCTATTTTTATTTCTAGCTAACATTAACCTTTTTGGTAGCTTTATTTTTGTTATTTTGCTGGTTGTGCTTTTGTTCAGTAACTTTATGCTGGATGGAACACTTGCATTGGAAAGGCTCAAGATCAGCCTTAACATGGTTTGTGGTTAGTATACACAACACCCGGGACAGCTTCCACCGAGAGCAATGAATAATCAATGGGGGGTAAGAACCCTAATGCCTATCGACCTATGAGGGAGCCATATATACACCCACCTGTGGTGATTTAATTCTCATGCATAATTCTGTCACAGAAGGCCTGTGAGACCCTACCTAGTGCCCCTACTCCCAACCTTTCATGGTATGGAGAATGAAAATCCATACACTACATCAGTGAGTTTAAAGGTTACACAACTTTTAAAGAAGGTAATAATTGACATGGAGCTGCTTAGCTTGAAGGCCTTCCCATTAACCCTCAAAGACAAAGCCAATTTGCCTTAATTCACTAAGGCCAAGAACCATCTGGGACTGGCAAAGTCACAGCATACTCCCAAAAGAAATTCTTCAAAGCAAACATGGGCACCACACTGAAGAGACACCGCACACATTTGCAACCTATGACAATGAGCAAGGTCACTAGCACTGGAGAGTTCGAGGAGACCATCAAGGCATGTCCACACCATGGGTCCGACATGGATGCTTTTGTGAATCATTTTTACATGGAACCTCAAGGAAGCAACCTGTTAGAGACCATGTGCGGAGGGGAATTCAAGCAAAATCAAGATGAGGCCATGGATTTGCTCAACTACAGTAGGCTGATATATCCAAGGCTGGACAGCCAAACCCAGTGGAGGCGCATGGCAGACCTTAGCAACTCAAGGAGGCATCTATTCACTAGAGGATGGGTCCAAATCTTGAGAGCATAGCAAAGAAGAATAAAGATGGGTCCACCTCTCAGCAAAGAAGAACACCAACCTCATCTCACCAGAGAACAAGCTATTGTAAACTGAGCAAGGTGGTAGGTGAGTTTGTGAAGAGCAAAGGAACAATGTACCGTCCAAAGAATTGATACTGGGTGGAAAGCACCTCGGTCAAGGAAGATAGATGGGCTCCAAAGTGGTCTCAATCAGAAAATAGATAATTGCAGCATTCCATCACTAGGAATAACAATCTGTTTACAGTACATGACAAAGGAAGATTCCCGCCCAACCTCCAGCCCAATCTCAGGAGTCCATGAGATAGGCCTCACAAGAACCCCGCCCAAGGATGGCACATGCCAGTAAAAGCAGCGGGCCACTGAGGGCGTGGAAACAAGTTGATCAACCGCCTAAACTCGCTTAAAGAAAACCAGAGAAGAGGAAGTGGAGCTAGAGCACATATTCATTAAAGAAGATCTTAATGAAGAGAAGTATGCCTCCTCCATTTCCCCAAGCACTAAGAGGCAAGGCATTTTGAGTGCTGGCCTCCCGGAAGTGCTAAGGTGTGAAGGTCAACATCTCTCCCGACATGATCAAACAAGTCCCTACCAAAATTCCTTAAAGGACCTGCACAACAAAAAGGGTCAAGATTTGATAAGAAAAGCCTTCCTGGGATGTAACAAGTGAGCTCCATTATCCAATGCAAAATGATTAGTGAAAATATAAGGATCCGTGATCCCCACCATTTCGGGCCTCAACACTGAGAACGCCATGGGATACACCCTGATTTGGGAGCTAGGTGTCAACCTACCGCCATACCTGTACAAGGCTAGGTTTGGGGAGCTAAAGCCTACAAACATCACTCTATCCTTACCGATCGATCAATAAAAATTCCTAAAGGTAGGAAGTTGAGATGTTTAAATAGTGGTGACAACTTTATTATCCCAAGGGACTTCGTAGTTCTCGACACGGAGTTTGGTGCGGCACCAACTGGTGTCATCATACTTAGAGGCCATTTTTGGCCACATCTAGCTGCCATAATCACCGCTTACCTGTTTCATGCAATTTTTACCTTGGCAATATGGACGTTTGGAGCTTAATATTTTCCACCTAGGTAGCAAGCATAAATCAAGAGGAGGCACTGAATCGGGATGAGGTGCCTGACGTCTAAGTGCAGAAGTTAATAAAGGTTTGATAAAATTTATGGAGAATTGATGAAGAATACTGGGCAGCTTGATGAAGAATTAATCGCATCAAGAATCCGCCCGTACCTCCACCGATTCCCCAAAGACTACCAGATGATAAATGCTCAACACAAAGAGCCGAACATGAAGGCAATCAGCAAAGACACCACTCCGCAGTGAAGGTTCTTCCTCCGACTTCCACAACAAGATACCAGGTAGATGGTTTCGAAGAATGGTTACCCAATTTTGTTAGAGTTGAGTTTGCTTTAACAAGTTTGAATATGTAGTTTACTTACCTTCTTACCTTAACGCTTCACACTTTTCAGTTTCATCGCACTTCATCTGCATTTGTTTTCAAAAAAGCAGCCAAATTCCTGCAGCTCCTTACTTTGCCTTCTCATTTCATTGGTTCTGTCTTATTTATTTTACTTTACCAGAGTCACTGATTTCACAAGCCTTTCCAGATTTCTTCCCAATTTGCCATCCTTTAATCAGCCTTACTTCTTCACTTCAATTTTCTTGAATTTTCACACTTTTTGCAAATTGAGTAACAGCATCTTTGAACCAGTGAAGATTAGAAAGCGAGGAGCTAAGCAAAGGGGAGATCAGGACACTCTGATTATAATAAAACTCATTGACAATACACTACCACTATGAGCTGGGCTCCTTCACTATATTAAGAGTTATTTCGCCACAATAAAACCGCCATATAAAAATTGTTGTGTTTTGATGTTCCTAAAGACAAATTTTGAACATTGGAACCAAAAATCACCATAATAAATATATATATATATATATTATATACATATATATATATATATAATTGTTTCTTTATTTTATTTCATTATTTTATTTTTATTTATTAAAAATTTATTTCATTTTTATTAAAAAATATTCCTCAAAAGTTTCATTTTTTTAGTTTTTTTAATTTATTTATTATTTATGTGAGCATTTAACTATAATTTTTAATTTCATAAGAAGAATTTAATTTTTCTACATGAAAATTTCTGCCATACTGGGTCTTTGCAAATGAAGGAAAACTTTTCGCTACTCCTCAATGCTTTACTTCTATTTTATCTACTTCACAACTTTTCATCTAATCTTGTTTATGCTTTTTGGTACCAAGAAAGTTTAGAGATGTGAATTCAACTTAACTGTAAGAATATTTTAGCCTTTATGTATGGTAAAATTTTCAAATTTCCAATCAATCACTTTTCTTCTTTCTCTTCTAACTGTTCATTTCAGTCTAAACGATTAATGGGAAGAAAAGATGAAAGTCATGTTTCCAATCAATAATGATTCACATCCATCAGAGAACACTTCCTCCCCAATTCTCCAATCCCAGTCCCACAGTGACACGAGATGTCATCTGTGGAGTTAGCAGCGAAGTGGTTTGGCAGTCATATTTTTAGTTATTGAATATCGATGCGCTTCATTTTCTTGTGAGTTCGGCAGTTTATCGGCTTTCAGTCATACTATATACCATTTGTTCAAAACCCACCATTTTTCGTGCCTTTATCTAACCCTATTTGAAAACTGAAACTTTGTCCAATCTCATCGACGCTAGATCAATCCGTTTCCAGTTTGAGTGACGATCAGCCGAACTCCTTTGCCAGCTTCTTAATCTTTCTCCATCTTTAGCCAATCACGATCGCGCGTTACCTTCCAACAATAACTAAAACCCGCTCAACCTGCTCTGCAATAACCACCCGGCCGCTGAACACCCTTTAATTAGGTTGGCGGACCTCATTTAATAAGGCCATCGTCTTCCAAAATAAAAGAATAAAAATGTTAAGAAAAAGAAAAATAAAAGAAAAGAAGAAAATTGTGGTCCGCATCTTAAACTGAAAGGTCGTCTGAGGTTTACAATGCATGCTCCTGAAAGTCTGTGCCCGTTTCAACTATTTGAGCCACCCATTTTGAAGTTGTTTGCTATACTTGAAGATAAGAGTTAGCCAGCCCGAGTCGATTCAATTGTTCTAAGTCCGTGAAAACCCAGAGTTTGGTCAAAGATCCGGCGACTGGTTCCGGTTCTTCGAATTTGGTTGTGGTCACCGCAGATCTCCGTTATCGACTGGCAGCCCATCTTCAAGATCACCTCAAAAAAGGAGCAGAATTAAGATATTCTGATTCATCGTCATTAGTATGCTAATGTAAAATAAACGGCCGTAGAGTAAATAAAATGGTCATGGAATCCAACAAAACACTGACTTGGTAAGTTTCTGTATGATCTTAAAATGGTGTCTTTTGATAATTAATTTCTAAATGGCATTCATTCTTCCAGATAATATAATGCGCATTTTTGATTATTCCACTTAGGTTAGTACACCTATCTCTAATCACAACCTTTTGAAATACCATTTTTGCAAACACTATTTTGTTATCGTTTTGTATGCTTCTTCTTTCTTTCTTTTCATTGTTATGGACTATATGTAGGTCAGGGGTTTGATCGCCTAAAGTGCTATATTTAACCCTATTATTATAGGTTTCCTGGAATGCTTTCTTTTGTGTACTAATCATTGTAATTAACCCAATTTACACATTAAGGTCCCTTATTATCTATTAATCAGATTATGGCTAATTTTGTAGTTTTTGCAAGCTAATTATGCCAAAATTGTTGAGTCGATCAAAGCACTAAGAACAGAGTCACCATCGCAGATCAAATCCTGTAAAGAAAAAGATGAAAAAAAAAAGTGAATAAAATGAGTTATTATGGAATTTGGTTCCCGTGAAGACTGCTCACATCCAAAGACTATTCATCCTACAAATTCTGCTTCTCCCGCATTTACGCTTTTTGTTGTTTTTTGTTACATTTTTGCTTTCTTCCCATTTTGTCCTTGTAATAACTTTAGTTTCGCTTTGGTAATTTCATATACACTGAAAGCACCTATATAAGCCCCACCATAAACTTGCAATCACTTCACTTCAATTCGGTAATAAACGGTGGACGGCGCCGCTTCACTTCTTTTCCATTTTCTTTTCTCCCTTTCTCACACAAACACTTCCGAGGATACAAATCTGAGAGATATTATGACCTCTTCCTCCTGGCAGGAAGGCCAATGACTCGATCGGTGTAACCGGCGGTCCTCTATTTTTAACGAGGCATTTATTTTCATTTGTGTTCCTATCCTTCACTCTAGGTTTAAATCTCCTAGACATCTTGATTGGACCAAAAGATTTGGCAATCTTTTAGTTCATTGGATGCTATTGTTAGATTCAAGTGATATTCATTAGTTGCCTTCTATTAGTTACTGTAAGATGGGTCCCGAGGTAGGTTTCACCCCAACATATCACTGCGAAATGCAAGTTCCTAATTGCTTTTCATGTATGCGCAGGGTATTTGCGTTTCTCGCTTCTCATACACTTAGGTTAAAATCTCCTAGGCACACCCTCACTAACGTGTATTTAGCAAGCTTTTTGGTTACAAGTGGATGCTTATCACTAGGTCCCCTGTTATCCAGTTAGTTGTTTCCTATTAGTTAATGTAGGGTAGGTTTTTGAGATATCACCGTTAGTGACATTATGCCCAGCTAAATGCTATGTCGCCAGGCTAAATTTTCAGGTTTAGGTTTTAAAGCCAAATGAAGATCCTGGCTCAGAAACACTATATGTCATCCCTCCCCAACGCGAGGAAAAAGACCTCGAGGACATGTCAGTTGCCTTAAAACCCTAAACCAAAGGGCCTCGACACTCAAGGGCTCTATTTACATTTTTCTTTACTTATTTTATTTTTAATCCGCACTATCCAACTCCCGGTTTCTTTACCAAGCTCTCCAAAATCCAAATCAAATTCACCATTTTTAATCTCAATCTAGAAATTATTTCAAATAAAGAAAACCCATCCTATGATTCGACCCTAGAACTGCTATTATATCGTAAAGAGCTTGCCGCACAAAGAGGGAGGAATTTATGATACAAATTTTGTTGATTCCGTGTACACCCACCGTGTACCGGTAACTGAATCGCAATTATATGTGTTCGGGCTTATCATTTTATTCTTTTCTCTGGCATCGCTTCTACATATCAAATCTAGCTTCAGCTGATATTGCTTCTTGTCTATATCTATCTCTTTCATCATGTATTCAAATCGATTTTACCTAAGCGACATTAGTACATGGAAAATCATGATCAATTTTTCAGATTTTGTATAAGAAGGAGCAGAAAACAGTGAAGAACGATCAATCATGGTAATATGAGTTATGTATAGAGAACGTGAATTATTGAATAGCATATTGTTAGATTCTAGGACTCAATGAGCTCATAGAGTCTCAAGAACACCAAACAGTTCTGTGACTGGCGGAAAGCAACAGACCTTCCCAAGTCAGAGAGTCACATATAGTCACACCTTAGTTTATTTATTCGCTGACTGGGCGCTTGAGCTTGGTCTGACACTCTTACTGTTATCCTCCTCAGGCATATAAATGGATTCTGACTCAATGGGCTTCCCATAGAGTTCAAGAACACCCAAATCTGAGTTCTGACGGGCGAGTTATGACCTTCCTCAAGTTGGAGGTCATACGAGTCAACCCCGCATGAGCTGACCTCGAACTAGCCGAGCTGACCTGACCCCGGTGAGCCTGGTCTAACACCTCAGTCTGACACCTACACATCCTCCTCGACATATAATGGACTTTGACCCAACGGGCTTCATAGAGCTCCAACATCCACCCGAAGCCTACAGCGAGTTATGACCTTCCGGTTGGAGGTCATAATTTAGTCAACCCGCATGAGCTCATCTCGAATCGCCGAGCTGACCTGACTCGGTGAGCCGCTAGCCAGAACACCTTGTTCTGACACCTAATATCCTCCTCGTGCATATGAATGGATCTTTGACCTAATGGGCTTTCCATAGAGTCCAGAACACCTAAACGGAGTTCTGAACGGCGAGCTGGCGACCTTCCGTTGATGTCATAATAGAGTCAACTCGACCGCCTAGCTGATCTACTAACCTGGCCGAGCTTGGTATAACACCTTGGTCTGACATCTGCTATGCTCCACATACATATGAATGGATTCTGGACTCAATGGCCTCTCCATAGAGTCCAAGAACACCCAAAATGTAGTTCGGACGAATAAGTTATGACCTTCCGAAGTTGGAGGTCATACGTAGTCAAATCCTAACTGGCCGAGCTGACCTAACCTGGACGAGCTTGGTCTAACACCTCGGTCTGACATCTTCTATGCTCCACAAACATATGAATAGATTCTCGACTCAATAGCCTTTCCATAGAGTCCAAGAACACCCTAAACGACTGCACGGTGTTAGACTCGGAAGTTAGAGGTCATACGTAGTCAACCTCGACTGGGCCGAGGGCCGAATTTTAACCCGTCGAGCCTCGAGCTAACCTCCGCCGAGCCACCCCACTGAGCTTGACCTCTAGAAACTCGACCCCAGGCGCTAACCCGCTGACCTCTACATGCCGACCTCTACTGTGCCAACCCCATAGGCTGACTCCCCACCGCCGACCGTTAACCTTTCACAGATGACCTTACAAGCCGACTTAAAAGATAATAACTTGGTCTATAGAGGTCCGAATTGAGAAATTCAAAATCCTAACATCAATTTCATTGATGTGGATACAATTTACCAGAAGGACTCACTTCCAAATTCCCTTTATTTCCTGCCAAAACTAGTTCTGGCGTCCCATAATGCGAGATCAAAAAATGGTGTGGGAAATTTTCTTAGTTCAACTGTAATGGGGACGCTTTCCCCAAACACACCATAAGCCTTTGTAGCCTCTTCTTAACTCAAACTTAACAAGAAAGAGCTGGGAGTCAACCTAACCCATAATAAAATAAAGGGTTCCAAACCATGTATCTAAACTTTCTAGACCAAAACTAGACTTCCATACACACATAGTTTTCATACTAGTGTACGAAAATTGATATTTTTCCATACAGAACTTAACAAGTTCTACAATTTTCTATACAAAATCCTACAAATACTCATAGTTTCATACATGTGATCTCCTTCTTTTTCCTTTCCTTCTTTCTTCTTTTCTTTTCTCTTCTTCTTCTTTCTCTTCTTCTTCTTCTTATCCAAGCTTTTGCTATCTCTTTCTTCCAAGACCAAATGAAGACATTTATTTCTACCCTTATCCTTATTCGATCTTATCCCCTTATTTCACTTTTTCTCTCTTTGAGCATCCTCGACTCATCCAAATCAAAAGAGGAAACTTTCTCACTCTTCCTTCAAGCCACTTGTCTCTTCCACGATTTTCTCTTCCTTACCTGATTTTGTGAATATCTTTCTTATTACTCGTCCTCAATTTCATTTTTATTCTCAATTCAATTTATCTAAATCCTACTTTGGCATATGAACTTATTAAATTATGACACTTGGGTCCTGAATTGGTAAATTATTAATTTACCCTTAACTTTTGTATTAATTCCAAGTTTTTGCTTATTTTCTTTTTATCTTTATTTTATTCAAAATATATAGACTTACTTCTTACAGTACTCCTAAACATGTTATAAAACTCTATGCAGAGTAATTTGGGAGGCTACACTACCACATACTATCATACCTGAAACATAATTGTTTTATATGAAATTGCACAAAAATATATTTTTTTGTTATAAATGATTCACTGATAACTATGAATGGTCACACATTTACCGGTGAATAATTATTACAATATTAATGACTGTAACACTATATATATGGGTTTCTGGAAGAATGAAAATACTGTTTTCTTCTTAAATTATCTCTATTATCTCTTTTCTCTCTTCTTTATCTTTCAACACGTTATTAGCATGAGAACTCGAACAATCACAAAGTCAGAAAGCTCAAATATAGGAAACTTAATTTCGGGGACATATTACAAAAATCATAAAACAAGAAGTATACATTTCATAATTTCATACTCTAAAAAATTTTGAAATTTTTTCAGATTTCAATTTCAGAGTTAGAAGCCTGAAGCTTCAACTCTGCTCTTTTAAAACCAAAACAAGCTCACGCTTGTTATCTAAGCCTCGATGTTTGAAGATGGGAAGAATTTATTTTCTTCTCAAATTAGGCCCGGCTTCCGGCCTGCTTCAGAATGTTCATCTAAGCTTGAAGAAGAAGAATAAATAAATAAATTTGTTTTATTTTGATTTTGAAAAAATTTGTTATAAATAAAAAGGGAGGGGTTTATTTCAAAACAAAAATAAAAAAAACAAAAAATTTTCTTTCAAAAACCGACGGAACTCTGAAGTGTTCGATTTTAATTTTACACCAATTACCACTCTAAACCAATTATATTATTATTAAATATGTCTACAATTATAATTCTATATATATATATATATATATGTATATATATATATATATTACTTATTAATATAGTTAATTATTTCAAGTTTAAAATGTCCAATATCACTAAACTCAATTGGTCATCTTTAATATTTTAAAGTGTTCATTTATTCCTGATCTTGGATGCTGAAATCCACTTTGATGCTATGAATCTTGGAAACATAATCAAATGAGGAGATACCGCATCCCTACAGGATCGCGCTAAGGCCTTAATATTCCTTCGCCATCATATCACGAAGGTCTCAAAGTGAATATCTAACTGGCCAAGGATCCATTGATCCTCCGACAAGTTTGAAAGAACGAGAGATCACTGCGATTCACTCTTCAAGGCCCGTTATGATTGGCTTCATTTACGACTATAAGATTTGCTTCATAGTGACTACAACTCACCCTTGTTCAAAATTAGTTCTCAACCGAAATTACGTGGAGAAAAGATTACGATGAGGGACATGCTGAGAAAACACATTACCACTTTACGCCAATGTGCTCCTACAAAGAACAATATAGAGCTGCTTACCAAATATTCCGAAGTTAATTGCATGTCTCCTTGCAGAAATGGTGCGTAATAATGAAATTGTTACCGAAACCACCTATCTCGCCATCGACCATACCATTGCTTAAAGCCAGCGCTAATTCAAGTAAAGGACGCGGCTGTGGCGTGGGCATGGAGGCAGGCATGGCGTCGAGGCCGCGGGTCGCCAGCAATTTGGAATCGAGGTAATTATAATCAGTCTCAAACAAAACACATTCCATCAACAAGAAGTTGAATCGTCGTACTATCTGAAATGCAATGGGCCACATAAAAAGGTTTATGAGACTGAATGTTACATATGTGAAATGAAAGGTCGCTGGTCTCATACCTATCGATGTTATATCATTGACCTTTTATCAGCCTCCATGAAAGGAAAAGATAAGCAAGTTGAAACAAATTTTATTGGATCTTAGTGCGACACTATATCCTAATGATCCTTCTGATGGATTAATACAAGACTCCTGAGCTCGATGTTTCGATTTTTCAAGATCCAAGTGGTAAATTAGATCACTGATTGGGATACAATGTGTGCTATGATTGCTACATATGATTATCTCACATTTGTTATTTTCTTTTCCATAGCAGCTTATCTAGTACTTAACTTTGATTTTCTATTTAAATTTCGTTTTTTATTTTAAAGATATATGGATCCTCGTAATTGATCAATTATATGTCATACGCTCTGGGTGATGCATGTCTTGCCGATCAGGCTACAACCCACACCCAAAAGATAAGAAATATTTTTCAAACTTCACATTAGCTCAATCTAATGTTCAATTATCTCAAGTCCGTTAACCCCGATTAAAGGCTCCTAAGAAGCCATCATTGTTCTACCGAAAGGCACTAAATTACAAATTGAAGATGCCTTTATTCTAATAAATCAGTAGAATACCTAATAAAGATATTCACAAAATGATATCATATTGAAACTATGAATCATGATGCAAATGAGTATTTACTCATCACTTCTATTATTTTCGGGGCAAAATGTACCTGAAACAATGCCTTTTATCTCAGGTTGAGGACGTGATAACCATTAGATTCCATTGAATCTTATGTTGTTATGAACTAGAAGTTCAATGACTCCAATGTATTTACCGGGCATGAACGACAGCATCTCATGAATTTCCATGATGCGCTGTGATAGTTCAAAATTAATATCCATTAATGAAGCAAACAAATTTTTTAAATACCTATGGTTATACTTCAGGCTTCATTTAGTTCCAAAGGCAAATTAATTATTAGACCATCTTTTACAAAGGTTACATTTGAATCCTCCACTTTTCTAGAACGTATTCAAGGGGATATTTGTGGGCCTATTCACCCACCTAGTGGACATTCAAGTATTTTACGTGTTCTAATCGACGCGTCCACCTGATTGGCCTCATGTATGCCTTCTTTCTAGTAATGTTGCCTTTGGCTAGATTATTGGCTCAAACACTAGACCTGAGCACATTCCTCGATCAACCCTATCAAGATAATCTGTCTGATACGCCGGGTGAATTCTCATCTCAAACATTCATTTATTATTGTATGTCTATCGCATAGATGTTCAACATCTGCTGCTCATGTTCAGCTCTCGTAATGGGTCATCGACCTTTATCAAACGCCCAAATATTGCGCTGTAATTCATTACTTTTGAAACTAAATTGCCTTTATCGACATTAGGACATGCTATTATACATGCCGTAAATTTAATTCGCCTTCATCCTACAACCAATCACGTTTATCACCATTACAACTTGCTAAAGGTTATCAACCTAATATTTCACATATTTGGCGAAGCTTCGTTGCACCGCTTATGTTCCCATCGCTCTCAGCACACAATTTCCAAGTTAGGTCCCCTAACGCTGCCTCTTGGAAGTTTATGTTGGCTTTCAATATGCATCTATTATAAATTATATCGAGCCTCTTATGGGGGAAGTTTTTACTGCTCGATTTGCAGATTGTCACTTTGATGAAAATCTTTTCTCGCTATTAGGGGGAGATAAGCCAATTCCAGAAGAATGACAAGAAATTACATGGAATGAGTCATCTTTAGACCACCTTGATCCTCAGACAAAGCAATCAACTAGAAGTTCGAAATAATTCATTTATAATGTTCCTATTTAATCGTCTGCTTGATGCTTTATTGATTCAACAAAAGTTACAAAATCACATATCATGGTCGCAAATATCTCAAGCGAGGATTGAACTCTAAACGTGAAAATTACAAAGCAAAGACGACAATGAACCTAGTTACCGATTAAAACGTGAAGACCTATTAATCTAAAACACAATTTTGGGAAAAGGAAAAGTGTTATATCTATGACTCCTAAAGAGCATATAACTGTTAAGCCCCGGGTCGATGAACAAGTAGCCCCTGCAGAGGCACCAATCAAAGAGTTATCTCTTAATAATGTACCGGTACATAACAATGAAGAGATCTCTATCAATTATATAATACGAGGGAACACATGGATCGAAATACTACCCATATAAATAATGCTTTTTCTTTCCAAGTGGCTATGGACATCATAAGAAATGATGAAGATCAAGAGCCGCAAAATGTGAATGAATGTCGACATCGAAACTATTGGTTAAAATGGAAAGAAGTAATCAAAACAGAATTAAGATCGCTCGCTAAACGAGAGGTATTTGGACCAGTAGTTCAAACACCTACAAATATACAACTTGCTTGGATACTCCCATGGGTCTTTTGTACGAAATGAATGAGAATGAAATAAGGCGATATAAAGCACGCCCGGTGGCCCAGTGGTTTCTCACAAAGACATGGAATCGACTCATGAGATATTCTCCGTAATGGCACAATCACATTCCGATATTTGATAAGTTTAGCAAGCCTCGTATGATTGATATGCATCCGATGGATGTAGTCACAAAGATATTTATATGATCTCTAGATGCTAATGGCGGCATGAAAATCCCTAAGGATTCATATCGCTTCTAAAGTAATGAATTCAAAACCATGAAGCATGTATTCAATCAAGTTGCAAAGATCTATATTGGATTAAAACAAATTGGGTCAAATGTGGTATAATCATGGCTTCAATATTTACTCAAAGAAGGATATGTGAATAATTCAATTTGTCCATGTGTTTTCATCAAGAAAATAGAAAATGGATTGGCAATAATAGCAATATATGTAGATGATTTAAATTTGATTGGGAATCCTGAAGAGCTCATCAAAACAACCAACTATTTAAAGAAGGAATTTGAGATAAAAGATCTTAGGAAAACAAGATATTGTCTCGGCCTGTAGATTGAGTATTGTTTGAATGGTGTATTGATTCATCGATCATCATATACAGAAAAGGTCCCTGCCGCTTTTATATGATAAATCACACTCTTGGCCTCCCATGGTCGTTAGGTCACTCTCGCAACTAAAGATCCATTCTACTTAACGAAGAAAATGAAGAGTTACTTTAGTCCCGAAGTACCATATCTTAATGCAATTGGTGCACTAATGTATCTTGCAAATTATACCCGACCAAACATTGCTTTCTCAGTTAATTTATTAGCAAGATACAGCTCAGCTCCAACTAAAAGGCACTGGAATTGAATCAAACATATATTGAGATATCTCTGTGGGACAAGTGACATGGGATTATTTTATTCCAAATCAATGGAACCACAATTACTTAGCTATGCAGATGCAGGATATCTTTCGACTTCACAAAGCTCGGGAGATCACAAAATTGTGGATATATATTTACTTATAAATGAATATCCCTGAGATCGCTTAAACAAACGATGGCCACCTCCTCTAATCATTCAAATACTTGCAATGCATGAAGCCAGTAGAGAATGCTCGTCAGGATCAATGATACAACACATTAGAGAATCATGGATTATCTTCTATTAAGAATAATCCAACAAGATATATAAGACAATGCTGCATGTATCACAAGAAATCAAAGGAGGATATGGCATAGCGATCGACCTACACATTTCGCCAAAAGTTCTTCTACACTCAACTTCAAAAGACGGTGAAATTGATGTGCAACAAATAAGGTTCAATGATAATCTGTTGCATTTATTTACTGTGCTCTCGCCTTCGCAACATTCAAGAAACTCAGATTTCAAGAAGTCAGTATGCACCAAATTAGCATCTTCATATTGGAAAAGTTAAAGACAATATAGTCATGTCACTACCAGGGATTATTATAAATAAAGATGTTGTGATAACGTGACTCTTTTTCCCTCTGCCTAGTTTTTGTCTCATCGGGGTTTTACCCAGCTTTTAATTTAAGAAGATTAACAATCTAAATGGATGATCATTCAAGTGAGAAATATATAAACGATTCACTATCAACTGAATCGACCACACATTTACCGGTGAATAATTATTACTTATTAATGAATATCTATAGTAGAGCATGGGTTTCAAGAATGAAAATACAATTTTCTTCTTAAATTATCTCTATTATCTCTTTTCTCTCTTCTTATATTTTAATAATTTTATATTATTTATGCCTTATTTGTAATTATTATCAAATCAACAGGCCTAAAACTAGGGGCTATATGTTTACGTACTTGAAAACTGATTTTTGAATATAAATACAAGGAGAATAAGAAAAACATAAAAAATACGTTTAATTTTTAATTTTTTTTATTTTGAAAAATATAAAAAACATTATAAAAAAATACTAAATTTAAAGAACAAGAATAATTTTTAGAAATTACTAAAATGATATTTTGTAAGTTTTTAAAAACTTTTCTCAATATCGATTTTAAAAAACAATAACTAAAAATGCCCCTAGTTACCCTTTTAATTTTTGGAGTTTGGAGATTATTTATTTATATCAAAGTCAGCCTCGAAGCTCTATCGCCTTAGAACTTTTGTACATTTTCCTAGTCAGAGTGGGACAGGCGGCTCTTAGTACTCCAAAAAATTAAAGGAGAAAAGACATCATTGCTGACTTTCCATCACTAGGAAGTCTCCTATTCTTTCCTTAAGCACCAAGCTAATCGTTTTTCCATCGTAAGAGCGAGAAACCTCCAGTGTAAGTTTTTATTTAAAGAAAGTAAATAATCATATCCAAACCCGGCATGAGATGGTACTTTTTTTTTTTTTTTTTTTCAATCTATCAATCTATCAACTAAGCAACTTGCCTTATATTATATTACTCTATTCTCGTAGGAACTCAATTATGAAATTTCATATATACTTATCCCTTTATCATTTGAGATGCTCTCAAGAGTTAAATTCGACATGGTGATAACGTTAAATAAAATATCGCAGAATCATGTAGGATATCTGTGATTCAGTTTTATTGACATATGTAAAATATCGATGGATATTTTGACAAAAATATCAGTAAAACAAAAATTAATAAAAATACTTTGAAATTCATATAAATACTTTATTGAACTATAAAAAATATATATATAAAAATATATATATACTTGTTGAAGATAGTGTTAATTATAATTTATCGAGAAATTATATTTTAATAGTCATTTAAAACCAAAATTAAGATCAATTTGGTTCCATTACATTATTTGATGTGAAAGCTGATTCCATCTGACGAAGATAATATTCATGCCCAAGCATTTCGCTCGATAATATCATCGTAACTGAACACGCCATACATAAATATGTTAACTCATACCCATAACCTCTCTATGGATAGAAACTTAGATTTTACTTTTTTGTTAACTTACATTTATATAATGTTATTATAATAATATTATATTATATTATCACATTGATTCGAATTTCATTTTCAATAAAATAACACGTGTTTATAGGATGACTAGTGGAAGTTGAGGCCGAGATCGTACATGGAGGCATTGCACACCTATGGAGGGAAATAAAAATAGAACAATTTGAAATTATTATGGTTTAATGATAAAAAGTGATGGAATTATTCGCTTCAAATTTCACATGTCACATACGGATCCCCATTCAAATACAAAGAAGTGTCAAAATGTGCCGCCGGAAGTAAAACAAGAAATGAAGCACCTTTTAGAACAAAAAAAGCAAACAAAAGAAAAAAAATAGAAGCATAAGAATTGAAATTAGCATTTATAAGACAATGAGGTGGAAGACATCACACTATCATTGATGATGACGGTGAGGAGGAGGAGGAGGAGGCGTATGATCGAGGATGTGTATATGTATCCAAAATTGACATGTGCACCTGATGAGCGAGATGAATATTGGAGAAGGAAGATGTACCAAAAGCTAGTGAATGGAACAGAGAACTGGTTGAGGGATTTATGAGTGGTAAAAGAAAAATAGGTAAATCTTGATATCTAATTCATCTTTTCACATAATTATGTATAAAATAATGTACTTTGATTTTTTTTTTTTTTTGCATAATTTCAATAGGCGAGTCTTTACAACCAACTGATCCATCAAGACGTATGCAAAGATCATAAAGTGTTCGACATATGGATCCATCACCGCTAATTGTTCATCATTGTACAAGTTCTACATAAAGACAAAAAAGCCCGAAAATATGCTCAAAGGTGGTTCTAATCGGCAAACAATGGACAATTGATAAGCAAGTTCTTCATATATGAAAGTGTTCCACCTCAAAAAGCAGACTCGCACCATTTTAAGAACATAGATTTTTGGTAAACAACAAGCGGGTTTGTCTAATTGCATAATATGTTTTCATAATGACATTATTATCTTAAATTATGATTGCAAATTTGCAACCACTAATCAAATTTCCTTTAATTATATATGTAAGGATGGACATCGAACCACCATCTCCATATGAAATCAAAAGCAAGTACTTGGAAATGAAGTATAAAGACATGGAAGCTTATATTAACATACAAATGGGGAAATTGAAGACATATGGATGCACAATTATGTGCAATGGATGGACCAGGCCAACCAAATTGAGCATAATTAATTTCATGGTATATTCAAAATGAAGCACAATTTTCCTCAATTTTGTTGATGTGTAAAATAAGATTAAAGACAACAAATACATATATGGTTTATTGAAGGACGTGATCAAGGAAGTTGGAGAAGCAAATGTGGTGCAAATTGTACGTATAATTGACGCTGATTTATGAAAGTCGAGCAAAGTTTGTCAAGGTTAAATACACCCATATGACTCATAAAACACACTACATTGATTTAATGTTTGAAGACATTGGTAAAAGGGATAGTGTTGCTCAGTTGATCATGAATGCCCAAAAGATAACCAACTTCATTTACATTCATGATTGGTTACTTGCAAAAATGAGAAAGGTTTGTGGTGGAGATATCGTGAGTCCTAAAGCAACAAGATTTGCAACAAACTATATTGTCCTTGATAGTCTTCTAAAAAAGATGATTGATTTAAAGAAAGTTTTTATTAGTAATGAATGGACATTTCACAAGCTTAGCCGGACATAAGTTGGAAATGAGGTTGAAAGGCTCATGTTTGATTATGAATATTGGGAGAAGGTGGAGAAGCTAGTGTTCATCTATGAGGCATTATACATAATGTTTTTCATTGTTGATTCAGAAGTCATCTAACCATATCATTTGTCTACGAGTTAATTCGATTGATGAAGGCAAATTTAGATTGACTCAAAGCTAAAAGGGGAACAATGAAAATAGTTTTACCAATAATACTTTATTCAAGTGGTTTTCAGTTTAGATTGGTATAAGTAGGAAGTTCAAAGTTTGAGATAATATTATGATGTAATATAAAGTGAATAGGTGTAAAAAAAAACAAAAAAATTTAAAAATTGAAAACTTTACTTCAACATTGCTTTTTATTTTCAATTTTTGAAAATGAGGAGAAATATATATATTGGTTTTGAGAAAATAAATTTTTTTGAATATGATAGTTTTGCCAATAAGACCTATTTAAAGTAGTTAAGAGCTTAGGCCGATATTGAGAAGGGGGTTTAAAGTTCGAGTCTCAATGAAGACAAATTTATGAGAAACAAAATGTTATAATGTAATACAAAGTGGATAGATGTAAAAAAAAAAAAGTTTTTAAAAACTAAAAACATTATTTCAACATTGTTATTTATTTTCATTTTTTGAAAATAAGGGGAAATATAGATTAGTTTTCGGAAAATATACATTTTTTGAATATGATCGTTTTGCCAATAAGACTTAATTGAAGTGGTTAAGAGCTTAGACAGATATAAGGAGGGGTGACCTAAGGCTCGAGTTTCAATGAGGACAAATTTGTTAGTAACTTATCCTTATTGAGACTTGAATGTGGGACCCTCCTCTTTTTTATGTCCTTATTTATTTAAACGTTGAATGTTTTACCAATTGAACTAAGCATAATGAAATATAAAGTAGTTTTTAAAATCTAAAAACATTATTTCAACATTGTTTTTTATATTAAATATAGTCTAGAACCTAGTTTTCAAAAATAAAAAAGTTTGAATATGATATCATTTTTTCCCTCATCAAAAAACCTAATATTGATATTAAAGATTTTTAAAATACGATATGTCTTTAGTTACACTTTCTTTTCTATTTTTATTTTTATTTTTTTTAAAGTTTTTCATTAAAAAAAAAAATTAGGGATAACAATAATTTGGGATTTGTTGGAGTTGGTAATGAGTAAACTTTAACTTGACACCTGGGGATGACAATTTGTGTCAATGGGACGTGTTCATATCGTGTCTTATCGTGTCAAGATACGGATCGTTTCAATATTCGTCAACCCAAACCTGATACGAATAATAAACGTGTTAACATTCGTTAACATAAACTTAACTCATTTACTATTCGTGTTAGATAGGTCAAAGCAAATATGACTCATTTAATTTGATTATTTAAAATAATAATAATTATAATTAATCATCTATGTTTAACAAAAATAACTTATTAAATTTAACATGTTTATTAATTCTACTATTTAAAATAATAGGAATTATAATTAATAATTTGTATTTAACACAAATAACATATTAAATAAGTTAATTAATTAACATAATAATTAAACGGGTGTCAAATTCGTGTTAGATAGGTCAACACGAATATGATCCATTTATTAAACATGTTAAGCGGGTCAATACAAATATGACCAAAACACGATTATATTCAATCTAAACCCACAAAAACCGTATTAGGTTTATATCGTATCAAATTTTACCAGCCTTATTAACACCCCTCGTTTTTACCCTTTGCATGTTTTAACGTTCGACATGAAGAATTATCTTTTATAAAGAAACGGAAGAATGAGGGGAAAATTAATATGCTTGTGGCCTTATCCTCTAGAAAGCATAGTGACATATTAATAAACTATTAGTTATGTTTTTTAACCCTTTTATTTTAAGAACAAAAAATATAAATTATTAAAAATAAATTAATACCATAAAATTATTATTATTTTTCATATATGGTAAAATGATTTTAATATATTCATTTTATAGTATTAATTGATTTTTAATAATTTATAATTTTTTTCTTCAAATAAATAAATTAAAAAAATTAAATTTTTTATTCAAATTATTTTTTGACAACGTTATAATACATTTTTACTATTTTCATTTATATTGAAAATGAAGATTGATGGTTGGAGTTATATAATAAAACATTAAGATTTTAATTAATTAAAGCAATAATTTCGTATAAATAAAAATACAACTTTGTTATGAAAGTAATGAAAAGGTAGAAGAGTTTAAATAAAAAATTCTTGTTTTTCATCTATTACTTCAAAGGGTCTAAGTCCTCCCTTTTATAGGCTCACAATCTTGAATATGAAAAAACAAAAGGGTATAAAAGGATCGCGCACTTAATGGTAGGGGAGTTATACTTAGGCAGACATAGATGATCATCCACCGCGGCGAAGAAGAATATGGGTGGTCATCCACCATTATTAAAATACTCCCCCTTTGATGCCCACCATACTAAGATAATTTGACTCATTAAAACCTTGCTAAAAAAAAAACCCTAAGGGAAAAAATGTAGCAAAGGAAAATGAGTACAACATTTTGTAAATCTTAGGCAGTGTTTGATAAACTATTGAAAATGTTCAAACTATTGAAAATGAAAGAATTTTGATGGTTTAATTTTGATATGTTTGATAACAAATTTTAGGAAACTATTGGTGAAAATTTTAAATGACTGTTGAAAATTATAAGTAGGTAAGGCATAAGCAGCGTGGAAATGTAGAATCTGGTCAGCAAAAAAATTAAATGAGAAATAAATTGGACCAAAAAACCCTTATAAATAATATAATATTTTGCAAATATCTTGGTTAGTTTGAATAGTTTAAAAAGTTTAGATTCTATTGATTTATTTTTTAAACATATTTATGTCTTTTTTGATAATATTATTAGAATAAATATTTTTTACATATTTTTAAACATGTTATTTTAATAATTAATAATTGTAGTGAAAAATAAAATATTATTAGAAACTCTATTTATTTTTGGATAATATGTATTTAATGATAATAAAGTAAATATGTAAATACATAATTTCGATGTTCGGCATTTACGGTTATCAAGCAATATGTTATCTCAGGCGTTCGATTATTAGTAAGCATTAAACGGTTTTACGATTACAAATTAATCTTTATGAAATTCAACACTTAATTTTGACATTTATTTTCGATGCTTAATTTTTCGTTTTATCAAACGAGCGCGATCGAAACTCAAAAAAGCTGCGCCGTTAAAACCTTGTCAATAAAACCCAATGGGGAAAACCTGGACAAAGGAAAAAGAGTACAACGTGCATATGTCCAGATAAGCAATAGACTTGAAGATAATACTCCCCCTAATGAGTATCAACTTGACTAATCACAAACTCGACGCATCCCGATATCATATGTCAATTTCTTGAATGTTGATGATGACAAAGTTTTTGGTAAATAAATCTGCAACATTATCAGTAGTATATTTGCCAGCCAATTTCATGACTCTTCTGGAGTTCGTGAGTGAAGAAAAACTTTGATGAGACATGCTTGGTTATGTCACCTTTGATGTATCCTTCTTTGATTTGTTCAATACACGCAGCATTGTCTTCATAAATTATTGTTGGAATGCTTGTAATCAAAGGTAACTTACATGCATTCTGAATGTGGTATACCACTGATCTTAACCATACACATTCACGACTTGCTTCATGAAGTGCAATTATCTCATAGTGATTAGAGGAAGTGGCAATCAAAATTATGGTCAATCACGAAATTCGCAATATTGCCACATGTGAATACATACCATTTGTAGCGAGATCCTTGTGAGGATCAGAAAGGTATCCAGAATCTGCATATCTTTTTAGAGTTGATTCCTTTGAATAAAATAAACCAAAATCTGTAGTCCCGCGAAGGTAACATAAGATATGTTTCACGCCATTCCAGTGTCTTCGAGTTGGTGCAGAGTTGAATCTTGCCAACAAATTAACTGGAAATGCAATATTTGGCCTTGTACACCGTGTTAAGTATAACAAAGCACCAAATTGCACCTAAGATAGTAATTTACTTGAGACCAAGTAGTGCTTCATTTTCTCTTTTGTGAGAAATGCTTTATTTCTTAACATCAAGGGGATAACAATCATTGAGAACTCCAGTGGATGTGCTTTGTCCATGTTAAATTTAGCCCCGATACCTTTTGACCTGTAATTTAAAAGTACGATGTGTGAAAATTCATTAAATTAATAACTTTCGATTCTATTTGAGACAATATTTAATTTTCTAAACCTTTCATCCCAAACTCATCCTTCAAATATGTGATTTGCTTTGTGAGCTCTTAGAGTCCCCAAATAAATTTATATCATCAAACATATCTTTGCAAAGGATAGCAATCTAATTTTGATTTCTTTATATAAACACGAGGCGTATAGGATTTGTTAATATACCCATCCTTGATCAAATACTCACTCAGAACGATTATACCACATTCTATTTCTACATTGTTTAAGCCATATAATGATCATCTCAACTTAATTGAGTACATATTTAAGATGGTTGTGATGGCATGTTTCTTGAGGCGGTGAAATCCTTGGAGACTTCGTATAAATATCATTTAACCATACAAATGTGATAACTCTGTCCATGAATACATGTATAGTCCTTAAGAGATCGACAGGACTAATTAAATATCAAGCGGCCAATAATATTCATCCTGTGGTGAATAGTTTAAATCATAATCAATCCCAAGTCTTTTTGAAAAACCTTATGCCACAATACGTGCTTTGTATCTAGCAATTTCATTTGTATCATTATGTTTCCTTACAAACACCCGTTTGTAACCTACAGGTTTCACATCATTGGGTGTTGGGACTACAGGTTCAAATACTTTGCGTTTTGCTAGAGAGTTCAATTCTATTTGGATTGCTTCCTTTCACTTTGATCAATCATGTTTACTGCGACATTCATCGACATTGCGTAGTTCGCAGTCATCTCTTCTTTAAGAAATTTACATCATTTCTTCATGGCAAATACCTCATATTAACCACTTTTTTGTTACGGTCATGATTCACATTGGATGCATAATTTATAAATTTCATCATTGCAAGTACTTGGCTGCATCTTCATGATTACATATCTCTTCAGAGGCTGTGCCTCTTCGGGGCATGTGTCGCCTAATGACACTTTCCTCTTCGAGATTATGATTTTTAGAAAATTGTGGGAGCTAGCCTCTTTAGGAGTGCTATGTCACCTCAACACTTTAGCGGATGAAAGGGGCGCAAAACTATATTGGGACTCTTTATCTCTTTTTAATTGGTGGTCTGATCTTATAGCTGAATCAAATATTATATCTGAAGTTACAAAAATAAAACTATATCGTAGTGGTGTTTCACAAATGTCGTCACATCTGATCTTGAGTCCCGTTTTACATATACATATCTAGCGTACATTTACATTTTACATAATCAGCGCCAAAACTTCTGTGATGGACTCCCTCTTGGTTTGTTACATTATTAGTATGCGGAAGATCGCGAGACCGTTCTCCTTTGTGCGCACCGCGGATTAAAACCCGTGATACTAAGCAACGCTTAGTGGAAAACATATGACCTCATTATACACATGCGTGTCTTTCTTCTTTTCACCGATAAGCATATAACGATAACAGATATCACAGTATAAATATAAGAATTTTCATGAATTCATATAATAAACTTATACACATACTTGTACTTATAAGCGAACTTATACTTATTCGAGATCTCTGTAGGAATTACGAGGCTTATAGCATGCGGAGGTGCCCACGTCGTACTATAGAGCTTATACTTGTATGGAGGTGCAGTAGGTCTTGCAAAGCTTATCTTGGGTGCTCATGGGTTTGTTCGGGCTTATAGCATGCCGAGAGGAGTGCGGGTAAGATGCTTCTGAGGAGGCATGCACAATATGAGGTGCAGTGAGCCTTTACATGTCTTATGCTTGTACGGGGAGGTGCACCGCCAGGTACGTTGAGTAGAAACGTCATGTATTACTCTCTTGTTCGTTATTGGACTCTTATCCTTATAAATTGTTTATTACCTAAATAGTATAAAAAATGATGAGACGCAATACAATAAGTACCGAAGAGTACGATGCGATCTTGAAATCCGTGCCGCAATGGTGTGGCTCTTTGGCAAAGAGAGTGTTGTCGCACTAATCGTCTTAAATGCCTCGTGCTGCCCATGCAGAGATGCAGATGTCGACTGATAATCGGTCTTAGGCAGTCTTATAATTATATGTGTTCAGGAACTTACTATATTATCATAGGGGCATTAAGTTTGCCAACATCTTCGCTTAAATCGACGCATTAGTGCCGATGCGTTTTTCGAGCTTAGTTTTAAATTCTTATTTGAACACAAGTAGTGAATTATTAGGGTTCCTATACTATCGATGTCACAATTTGAGGCTTAACAATGCAAGAAGTACAAAAATCGAGGGCCTCTTGGAAGCATCGATCTGGGTACCACTGATCGTCTGCCGATACCACTTTCTTATACATCGATAGAACGATGCGGTACCAATGTCTGATTTTACTTATAAATATTAAATTTTGCCATTTCTCACCTGATAACTCAAAGCTCATCTAGCTCATTGTGTCTCATAACCGGGTGAATCACTGCAAAACCACTCGATAATGGGTTAGAAAGCAATAAAAACCTATTTTTTCCGAGTTAGGGCTTTTACACAAAATCAAAATCACAAAAGAAAGGGAAGTTAAGGTTTGTTTTCTTACCTTAAAGCTTCTTAAATCTCCATAGTTGCTTGATCTGAGGAGCAAAGAAAATGGAAGAAACCCAACAAAACGATCTTGCTTCCAAGCACAGCTCTTCTCCCAATTTTCTCCTCTCTCTCTCCCAAAAGGGGATTTGCTTTCGAAAATGAGCTCCTTAGACCACTTTTGGTCTTCAATTCCTAATCCCATAAGATCTTGAATTTTGGCTTTCTTTAAAATCCATTTCATTTTCTCATAGCACCATCTTAATTGCCTTCTTATCATCTAGTGTATAGACATCACTTATTTTCATATGACCCTTAGGTCTTCATTTTACAAATTGGTGCCCTTTTACACTTGAGTTATTCTGGGTTCGATCATTTGTCACTTAGTATAATAATAATTATGAAAATTTTCAAATTGCATTTATAATATACTAATTATGTTTAAAAACAACTAAGTGTTTTTAGAGTGTTACATCTTATTTTCTTAGAGCAGGTTTATTGTACTTTTATTTTCTGATAAGGGAATTAAATCTTTGCTTGATTAGGCCACGCTCCTAGTGTCGTGATGATTCATTATTTGCCATATGGCAGTTTTCCAATTGAGTATGATCCTTGCTGGTGTGTTTGCAGTTGGTATATAGGACTTGGTTACTTTAGCTATATCTGTAAATACATCGAGCGATTGGTGACAATCTTAAGAAAGATGATGATTCTCTTGTGCTTCCTTGTCACGGTAGTATCTGGCGAATTGAGAAGAGACATGGATGATGCATTCCCGAGAATAATTTCCACGTCATTCCTGGTAACCATCTCTCTTTGACGTGAAATGACCTCATAAATGGCAATCCATAAATCTTGCTCACGGCGTCTCTATCAAGGTTGAAGATACTTGATGATTGATGGTGAATCAAAACCAATGTATATTCTTGATTGAGATTGAGACCCATTTTTATACGTTGTGGATGTGCCAGTGGAACGTACTGGTGCATCGAACACTTTCGTAAATGAAAAGATTTGGAATTTGACCCAGTACCAGTGAAATGATTGTTGGTGATTGCGAGTTGGTGAATGCGAACGATGTTGTAGCATGTAGAATGGCGCACTGTCCACGGCATAAATAGGTAACTTTGTCCTCATAATAAAAGGTTGAGGCAATCGGTTAGATGCGGTTGATAAGGAAGCTACTAAGCCGTTCTGTATATGTACATGACAATGGATGTTCCACATAAATTCCAATGACGTAATAATCATATGAAGAACTTTAGATATAAATTCACCAGCATTATCGAGACGGATCTTCTTGATTGGATAATATAGAAAATGTGCTTGTATGATACGAGCGGGCACATCGAAATACAACATTGAGGGTAAAGATAACAAGCAGTCATGTGACCAGATCTGAGACATCTATTAGCACCATGAAATAGCAAAATGGTTCACTTGGTGGATGGGTGGTCCCACATATCAAGTCCCCTTGGATTCGTTCCAAGGCGGGGGATTCAACAAGGACTTTTTACTAGGATGGTCTAACAATCCGATTTTCCTTGTGAACAAGCGTTACATGGATAATCACTAGGCAAGCAGATCTTACGGTTCCTATAATGGATGTCATGTAAATTTTCCAATAATTACGTCTACGTCATTGTTGTGCAGGTCAAAGTCTGTCGTGCAAAGCATAAAAATATTTGGGTGAGGAAGGCACGGCTCGTGCCATATTTAATTGATTTATTTGTTATTGTGGTATAATATAATCGTGAAATGACAATTTTTTCCTTTATAAGCTTACGAAGCGGGGAAACAATATATGAGTAATGCATAAATATTCTTTATTATTGTCATATGTGGTTTCAATATGATATCCATTATGACGTATATCTTTAAAACTTAATAGATTTAGTATGATTTGTGAATATGAAACGTTGTTAATGTAGATATCAAATCTTGTAGTAGCATGTAGTGGCTCTCACAGACCATCAATCAAATCTGCAAGACACGATGTGCATTTACATTAGCTTGACTAATGTTGTGTGGAAAATATTTTGATCGAAGAATTGTAGTAATTAAGTATATTGTCCTATAGACATATCTCTCCTGTTTATCTTGGAGATGAGCGATCAACAAAATCCGTACATAAAATAGCAGTTGAGATCTTGTGCTTGGTTGGAAACTAGTGTTGATAGCGTCTTTATCGTAATGAAAATGTATAAGAGTTTAGATAAGAAATTTTTGTTTTTCATCTATTACTTCAAAAGTCTAAGTCATAAGATTTTGTAAATTCCATGATACTTGAATATGAAGAGACAAAAAGGGTATGGAAGTCATAAGCCTTAATGGTAAGAAGGTTATACTTAAGTGAATATAGGTGTGTCCATATTATTACAATAAACTTCAAATTGAAAATTTTTTTGACAATGATATTATATATTTTTACTATTTACATTTATATTGAAATGATGATTGTTGGTTGTAGTTAGATAATAAAACATTAAGATTTTAATTAATTAATACAATAATTTCATATAAATAAAAATACAACTTAAAAAAAAAATATAGAAATTACATCATATGATGTTTTGAACATCATTTACTTAAACGAAAAAATTAATTATAAGAAACATTGTTATTATATATTCTGCTTTAAATCAGCCTCAAATTTATCTTACTAATCGTATTGCTCTGCATTTATAATGCGTTGACAATATCAGCAAACAATTGTTTCTCGATAACATCTTGATCGTTGATAATTATAATGAATATGACTTTAAAAACTATATGAGTGATTTATCATCGTATTAGTTTTTTGTATTTTATTTTTATCGTCTGATTATAATTTTTGTAATTTCATTATGTAGTTTTTTTTAATGTTGTTGTTTTTTAATGTATTATTATGCTTTATATTATAACTTATTTGTTTCAAAAGCATTTTTAGGTTTTTAATCTAATTTTGTTTATTTAATATAATTTTATATTTATACTTAAAGAAAAAAAAAGTAGTTCATAAAATATTTTTATTTAAAAAAAATGAATGTTTGAAGAATGAATAGTGATTCGAAGTTGAAAATATATATGGACCCATCATCTTTAAATATAGAAAATATGTCAATTTGGAATTGAAAATAGATATTTATTATTGGAGATGTTTCTATGGACAATAAGTAGCATTTATGAATTTATTATTTAAATATAATTAAAAATATAAAAACTACTTTAAAAAAAAAAAGTTTCAAACAAAAAAAATCAGATTTTGAAGAGGTAGGATCTGATATTAAGATAATTTATTTTCAAAGAAAAAGACCAAAAAAAAAAAAAAAAAAACCAGATTAGAGACAACGTCTCAAACTTTCCACGGATTAGAATTTAATTAATTATGTTCCAAAAAAAGAAGAAAGAATTTAATTAATTATTTTTGACAACAATACCCTTGATTCTTTGGAAAAAGAAAAGGCATGATGGCCTACAAATAAAGCAAAGCATGTGTTTCAGGGTTCAAAACCATTTCTTCCTGCCCACTTCACTTCCTCCACCGCCATCACCGGCACCTCCACCTCCACCTCCACCTCCACCTCCATCACCACCATCGTCCGCCGCCGTGGAGCTCGATTATCAGTTGTCATGGCTTCAGATTTCACAAAACTGGTGGAAGCTCTATTTGAGGACAAATCATCGCCCTTCGATCTCTGTCAGAGGCTCCGCTCGGATGACTCTATCAAGTCCGGCCTCCAAGCCTTCTACTACGTTCTCAATAACGCTGTCGTTTCGACTGACCCCAAACTGAGCCTCCTCTCCTGGGATAACTCTCAGATTCAATCGGTCGTCTCTATCGCTCAAGCGATTGTCTCGAATGCTCGATCCCTCTCACGTACTCCACTTGCACTTTGTTTTTTGCTTTTCTTTGGAAAGCAAGAATTGGAGCTTGAAATCACAAATAATAATTAAAACAAAAAAAAAAAAAAACTACTGCCTAAATGGTGCCTCACTGGATTTAAAGTACTTAACCTGTTCTTCCTCTTGTGATTTTTGTCAACAGTGGAACATGTGGAGCTAATAATTGTGGCTGTCGTGCAACAGTCAATAGAGTTTGCTATTTCTTTTTTGGAGGGTTCAGCCTTGAAGAGCGATGATTTGAGTATTCAGGTTTATGACCTTTTCCGCAAGTTATTCCGCAAGTTATCTTTCACATGATTATTTTAGGTTAAAGTTGTTTGAACTGTATTATGCTATATTTGATCGAATACAAGCTATTGAAATCGGGTGGTGACGTTTTTCCTTCTTTAATTGATTTTTTATAGGTACTAATTTTTTTTAAAAATGTTTTTTTTTCAATCACATACTTGCTTTCTTCTCTCTCTCCCTCCTTTATTGCATTATCTGGAAATTGATGTCTTGATAGATTGGATGTGCCTCTCGAGCTTTTGTCATTGCTAATATTATCATTATCAGTGCTTAGTGCTGTTGTTATTTTAAGTTGCTTGTACTACTTGCCTATGAAGTATTCGACTTTAACTTAAGTTTCATTTGATTGGTGGTCGTAATAGCAATTTTCATTATAGGGAAATGAGTTTTCATTTTAACTTGTATTTATGTAATAATTTTTTTTTTATTATTATTATTTTTCCCTTTCCATATTATATAGGTTTCTCCGGCTCAAAATATTTCAATTCAGTTTAAGAGTACCCTTTTTCTTTGATGTTGCTAGTGGCAATGCCACATTGCATTTGAAATGGATTTCTTGTCAAGTTATATGTGCATTGTGTATTAAAAGACTTTCATTTCTTTTAACAATCAGTCTGATGCTAATTTCTGCAGCTGTTCTTTATTTGTATTTACTTATTATTATTATTAGCTTTGGTACCGAGTTTGAAGTGATTTAGCTCTTGCTGTTTAGTTAATACCCCATTACTGCTTGTTTCTCCTGGGCTGGGGGTGCTTAGTATAGTAGAAGCAACAGGTTGCGTGCAGTCAAGTTATACTATGAGTAGGTGATAGATCATGACATTGCAAATTATTAGAAATTCTTCTTTTGGTCCTGAAGTGCTGTTAATTCTCTAATCATGATATAGAGGTGCCTCTCATCTACAGAAAAAATGTTCTGCAAGTCTATATGTTGTTTATCACAATGGTGCTAAGGATGGTTCTGTAGATTCACCTGTTTAAACTGCCTAACTTATCTTAATTTAGCAATCAAGGGGTGTTTTGTCAGAGATAATTTTATTGGAAGAGTAGCACCTTGAGAATGTATATGTGTATCTCAAAGCATTTAGATGCAGTAGCCCTGTGATGCAAAGCTTTATGGGGCCAAAAACCAAAGAAGCAACAAAAGGAATTGTTTGTTTTTTTTCAATTAAAAACAACAAACATGAATTGATTTTTGAAATAAGGGAAAAATCCTTCCAAAATATAGAAAACACAATCATAGCAATAAAACTGAGTGTATTCCACTCCAAAAACAACTAACTAAGCTGCACAACTAAACTAACAATAAAAATGAGAGTAATCTACTCCAAAAATAACTGACTAATCTGCACAACTAAACTAGGAGACAGAAAAATCCACCAAAAATTCTATACAGCTCAGAGATATAAGAGTCCCCTGCTATATATATATATATATAGACACACACACACAAAAGAATTGGAGGAATGAATTCCTTGTGTTTTTCATTGATTCATTGTGAATATATATATATATATATACAGCCCGTCTAGCATGCAATAGATTACAACTCTATAAAACAAGTTTCCTAATAGATTACAACTCTATATGTAAAGTAGATATATACCATAACACTCCCCCTCAAGTTGGAGTGTAGATATTAATCATGTCCAACTTGTTATGTAGATAACTAACCCGGTTCTCATTTAGAGCCTTTGTAAAGATACCATCGATTGTTATACGGTCTTCATATCACAGAAATCAAGCGAGTTAGCTTAGTGCTGTCGCAGTAAATGACGGTCTATCTAAATATGCTTAGTTAGTTCATTGAATCTTGATTAAAGCATTATGAAAGCGACCTTGTTGTCTGTTTAAGTTTCTTCCGGGATTGGTATGCCGATCTTGGCTTTAAGATTAAAATTAGATGAAGCCCGCGTAATCTCGCATATGGACTATGCCATCGTTCTATGTGCGAGACTACGCACTGGAGATCGAGACAACACTCTATTTCTTACTCCTCCATGAGACTGGGTCTCTGACAAAGACATGATGACTTGTAAAGTGGGCCCATACTTGTCCTCTGCCAGATCTGTCCGATCGACATCCATTGAAATATTCAAAGTCTATTATGCCCATGATTACTTTTATACAAAATGCCATGTCGGGCTCCTTTCAGTAACATGAATATGTTCTCATTTGTGATGATCATTGTTGGAAAAAGACATGTCTTGGTTTACAATACTAGCGGTGGAAGCGATATCATGACGAAAGTGGCCGTAAGTGATATTACCTTTCGATTCTGATACTAACATCTATGAAATATTAGTACAGTATCGCGCGGTCTTTGTACACCAAAAATCTGTATCACGAGAACAAGCTCGAATGCTGTAGAATATGTGCAAGCTATTGATGATCAAGCTGTTGGAAAAGACATGGTTGCAATGCACTAGCGGAGTAGAGGCGATATCACGACGAGTGATTTGTAAGGTAATTGACTTGGTATTACATGTCTGCAAAGATTATAAATGTTTCACCTTCTCACAGTAAGGTGTGCGTGCGGAACCATAGGAGAAGCGCATGGTTTTACCTGACTTTCGATCTCAGGACAATGAATCGAACACATATTTCCTTTGAGATAGAAGATTTCACGTTTGTAGCATAACTTCTATACCCCGAAGTATCTTACCATCTTTAAGTCTTTTGTATGAAATTGGCGCTGCGAAGAAAGGACAGAGATGAGATACCTTAAGTCCTCGGTGATAACAATATCATCCACACATATTCTGACATAATGATACTTGAACTGGGTTCTGTGAAGGCAGGTGGTGATTACTCTGCATGCAAATTCTATTGTTGGCTGAATTTAAGCCACGCACGTGGACTTTGTTTCAAACCATACAGACTTTGAGACAACAAACCCTCATGTCCTCAGGCACCTGAGTTGCTCCGTATACACCCCTATCACTCTGAAGGTCGCCATGAAGAAAGACATTCTTAATATCAAGCTGGTGTATACGCTTTTTTGATCAATATATTTTGCTCTTTATTGATTAAAAAAAAATTATCAAATTGTGGAGATCTAGTATAAGTGACGAGACGGGAAATAAAAATTATTGAACATATGTCATCTGTAACAAGAGAAAAATTAGGAATAGTCACATTGGAAATTACGTGAAGATACCTTAAGCAACAAGGCGGGCTTTCAGTAGAGCAATGGATTCATCGGGTTAACCTTCACTGTAAGCACCTAAATGACCAATGACTTTCTTCACTAGCAATTAAGCGAACCAAGTCAAGTACCATTGTCGAGTCAAGCGTCTTATTCTCGCTATTATAGGACTATGCCAACTAGAGGCGGCGATGGCTTGAAACTTCTTGTTAGGCGACGAAATAGAGTCGAAGATCGCGATAAATGAGAGCGAGGCGTGGTAGTGGTCGTAAGAGCAAAATGAAGTGGATGAGCACGTTTGATGTTTACTTTCACGGACTGATAATGGGAAGATCATCATTGAAGCCCCAGATATGATGTCGAAGCCGAGTTGGTGGAGGAGGCTTTGAGGATGGGGGGGTGTTGGCCCAGAAGTGTGAACCTAATTGATAGGAGGTTTTACTTGAGTAGGGCCAGTAGGTTAGGAGAGACAATAATGAAGCAGTATAAACAAGCAAGTCTTCTTCCTCCTAATTCGTAGCTTAGGTAGACGGAAGGGAAAATGGGGTAGTGCTTAAAGAATGCGGCAGTCGTGAAGCCCAGCAGTAACGTTGAAGAGTGGGATAATAACACCTATATACTTTTTGAACGAGAATATCCCACAAAAGATACACTTTAAGGGCTGGATCGAGTTTAGAAACGAGGATGGACATCCCGAACAAAGCATGTGCGTCCAAATACCTAGGGATCAACTAGGAACAACGGATTATTTGAAACAAGTGGTGGTAGAGTACTTGAATAAGAAGCTACGATGAGGGCATATTATTAATTAAAAAACAAGCTATGGAGACTACGTTGACCCAAAAACTCTTTACGAGCTTATTAATGACATATAATTATTTATGTAACAAATCAACAAAGCCCAAAGTGATGTCTCTTTCTTCTTCAAGTCTACCTACTAGGATATCGGAGTAAATATGATCTCCACCAAACATACGTAATGCTTTAGCTAGTACACAAAAGTTTATACCATAGTTCTTCTCTCTATCAATAAATGCATGCATCAATGCCTTAATGTGCTTTGCTTCAATTATCTAATAGATGATGGGTAATAGCTCTTCTTTAAGAGTCTCAGATGCTATGAACATGTTTTGCTTGAAATCTCAAATGGATGATAGATAATGGTTAATTCCTTACGAATTATACATATGAAATATTCCTCCAATAATGTTAAACTGATTGTTTAGTGTTTGTACCCGTTGGAGTTGATAATGAATTAATTATTAAAAGAGTGATAGAAAATGCAGTTAAGGTTTCAGGGTTTTGGGGTGTGGAATGTTAAATTGATGAAAAGCATAAATGGAGACTATAAACAGTTATTTGGCTAACAACTTATTTTGTGTTGATTTGGGTGGTTTGGTGGGAAAGAAATGCTAAGACTTTTTAGGACAGGACGAGGAATTCAAAGACTCTTTGGTGTTTAATTCATTTTTACTCCTTTTGGCTCTCTTTCTCCATAGCATTTAAAGGAATTCCTCTCAATGCAATCCATATTGATCGATATTTGATGTGTAGATCATAAGGTTTGGGGTAGCAATGAGAGGAACGTTCCTGTCATTGAGTTGTTTTTTGTATATTCCCATGTGTTATTATACCAATGTAGATATATACTGAGGTTCCAAGAGGTAAAAGAATGAGATGCAGTTATGGGAGGTTCCAAGTTCGAGTCTTGATGTGGACAAAGAAAAGGAAAAAACATTTACCTATCAAAAAAAGAAAAATTATACTGATATGTAGATATATTTGGTACTTTGGAGATTTATCAAAAAAAAGAAAAGGAAGGTACTTTGGAGGTTTCCTTATCCTTGTTTTGTATTGCTTCGTGAGAACTTTTGGTACATTTTTTGTTTTTGATTAAAAAAAAGGAAATTAAGGAGAAAAGAAAGAAAACAAAAACAAATAGAAAAATAAAAATTTGCACCTCAATGGAATGAAATTTTGGCCATGCGACTTATTGTATCTATCACAACAATATTTTCTAAGGTTGAGTAGATCTCCAAGTTGCTCTTGTTGTCTTATTTTATCTGACTTTTGTTGCACATTCTTGTTTTTTTCAGTGCTAATCCTCCTTTAAACTATTTGGTTTCTTAATTACTTGCTTTGACTTCTTCTATCAATTGATCAAATGTCCAGACTTCCAAGTGCCTTTTGACTTCTTCTAAATTTTGTATGATTCCTTTTCCCTGACCTCTTAATTTTCACCCACCCTAGATTCCCCTCTAAGTGCCTTTTGACTCTTTATATCTTTGTTCTTCTCACCTCTCTTTGTTTCCCTCGGCTCCCACTTTGCACTTTGAAAATTGAGTGTCCTTTATGAGATTTTAAATAGGTGATAATATATCTGCCAATAAGACCTGGCTCAGTGGTTAAAGGGTTGGGTGGGGCATAGGGAAGGATCAGGTTTGCGTCTCTGTGAAAACAGAATACTACAACATTGTAATTCCAAGTGAATAGATGTAAACAAAAAAGGTGATAATATTTCTATGTCTTGGTTTAATATGGTAGTTTGCAATTTGATTTTGGTACTATATTAATCACAATAAAATTCAGATAGAAGTACTTATCAAAAAAAAAAAAAAAAATCAGATAGAAGTAGGGATGCTCCAAGCAGCCCCCTTGTTTTGATTGGTTCTGGTTGCATTGTAAACTTCTCTTAATTCATACAAGTTATGTATGACTAAGAGTGGGTGATGTTTTCACATGCTTTGTGTGAACACATTTCTTTGCCTCATAATTTATCAAAAAAAAAAAAAAAAAAAAAATCTTTGCCTTGTAATACATCACGTGCTTGTTATGGATGTATTCTCAAGTTAACTGTGCTGTGTGTTAACTTAAGATCCACAACTTTTTTTGCATCAAAATTAACCAAGGAGAGAAATTTCAAAAGCTTGGCTCTCTTTGAACTTCAAGTGCATTGAATAGTAAGAAATGCTTGTAACGAGTATAATGATCTAAATGAATAACTTATAAAATTTAGGATAAAATAAGGATTTAATGAGATTCTTGTGGTTTGGTAGATAGAATTTTAAAGTAGAGAGCATTAGTAAATTGGTACTGGTAGAATGCTAGCCAATCGTGTAATGGCATTAGGGACATGTGCATGATGCCTCACATGAACTAGGGAGGAGTCAAATTTTCTGACAATATGGATGATGCATTAATATGCATGGATGTGATAGCATACTCAAAATCTGCACGTTTACAACTTGGAGCTGCTCATAAAAGTGCAGATTTAAGCATTTGAAAATGGTAGCAGTTCAGCTACCTTAATGTCTGAGTCTTTGTTAACAAAAATTCTGTGACTTGCCTCCGTGTACTATGTGAGGTGGCAAAGTGTTGGAGTGGGGATGGCTTCCGGTGTTTGATTGTACACTGGATAAAAAGTTAAAAGAATTTTGTGACTTGCACTCTGGCTGTAGCTCTGTCATCACCATTAAAGTAAAAAAGTTCCTTGTGTATCAACTGCATTCCTCACTCATTCTGAACATGACATTTGTTTTGTTTATCTCTCCCAAGCTTGTTTATGCCCTATGAGTTTTAACTGGTATATGTGTTTGCCTTTCAGAATAATGTTGTTCGACTTTTGGAAATTACATTAGTTACTGGAGCAGATAAAGAACCTGATCCATCACAATCATGCTCTGTACATACCCTTGTAGATTTGCTGCCTTTGCTCACTGTTAAATCTGGCGATATTCAGTGGGAAAACCACATTAAATGCAATCCTCAAGGTACCTTTTCTGTTACTATTTTTCTTCCCATTTTGACACTCCGAATTCTTTTTTTTTCCCCTAATGCTTTGTTATTCCACACTTCTTTTGAGTAGGGGTAAGTTGCTCAAGGGGAGAGAAACCAGTTGATCGGCTTCTAATGACATTAGCTTCTGAATGCATGCAAACTGATAGCCATATGCAACGGTTTACTGGACCTAATTTTCACCAAGATCTGTATAAGTTGCTTTCTCTATCCCAACACTGGGCTGTCTTCCATGTTGGATGTATTCAACGTCTCATTCTGCTCTGCAAAGAATTACTTATACTTCCAGACATGTTTGATGATGAGAAGACAGCAGGAATAAATTTCCGCAAGAGACTGTCCTTTGGGTTGAGAATTTTAAAATTACTTGGAAGTCTTACTAGAGATGTCCCATATGTTGAATATGATCCTGCATTGTTGCAAGCAGTTGCTTCCTGTGCTGATGTGCTGCCTAGCCTGTTTAAACCTGGATTTGAATTTGCAAATAGCCATGCACCTGTTGAGAGTAGTTTTGAGAACCTTGTATTGTTGCTTTTGGAAGAGTTTCTTCATCTTGTTCGAGTTATATTCTGGACTAGCAGTGTTTTTCAGAATGTCCAGGCATGTATTATAGCTTCAGTATTGGACAATTTGGATTCTGATGTATGGAGATACAACAGGTCTGCAGCTAACCCAAAGCCCCCCTTAGCATATTTCCCTCGAAGTGTTATTTACATTCTAAAACTCATTGCGGAAGTCAAAAAACAAAAAAACCAGGCTTTTGATGTCCAAGGTGATTTCCAGATTGAGTCCCCTTCATGTCTCCTTCATTCTGAAAAAATTTCTTTGCTAAAGAAATATACAGTTGAGGAGCTTCTGAAAAGGATATTTCCTCCATCAAACCAATGGGTGGACAATCTGATGGATCTTGTTTTCTTCCTTCATTCTGAAGCTGTGAAGTTGAGGCCAAAACTGGAGAGGTCATTTTCTAGTTGTGCAAAAGCTAGTTGCAACTCCGAAACAGAGAATGCTGTTTGTCATGAAGATGAGGCCCTTTTTGGAGACCTTTTCTCTGAGGGTGGTCGGTCTGTAGGATCTACAGATGGATACGATCAAGCCCCTGCTTCAGTCAATCCAATTTCCAACTACTGCAATATGCCGATTCAAGCTGCTTCAGAAGTACTGGGATTTCTAAAAGATTGTGCCTTTTCTCCAGATTGGCACCCCTCAGTTTACGAGGATGGTTGTAAAAAGCTTAGTAGGAGACACATTGATATTCTGCTTTCCATACTCATTTGTCAGGGCTGCTATTCTGAAGACAGGGTATCTGACAATATTACAGGCTTACATGAGCAGAGGAAGACTGAACATGTCCATGAACTTTGCTTTGAATTGCTGCACAATCTTCTCACACGTCATGCTTTGTCTAATTTACTTGAAGAATATCTTTTTGGGCAAATCCTTTATGTTGATGGTGGTTGCTTCGTTTACAATGATCTAACTCTAAGTTTGCTTGCTCACTCTCTCATCTATAGAGTAGGTTTGTCTGGTTGCCAGTTGAGAAGCAAAATTTACAGGGGATATATAGATTTCATTGTTGAGAAGACAAAAGCTCTCTCCTCAAGATGTCCAAGCCTCAAGGAACTTTGTGAGACTCTTCCCTCTGCATTTCACATTCAGATTCTCCTCATGGCATTCCATTTATCTCCAGAAGGTGAGAAGGCAACACTTGCAAACTCAATTTTTTCTTCCCTCAGAACAATTGATGCTCCCACTGATGGTTTTAACAGTACTCAATTGTCATGCTGGGCTATTCTAGTTTCAAGGTTGATTTTAGTGCTTCGTCATATGATATTTTATCCGCATGCTTGTCCTTCATCATTGCTTCTTGATTTGAGATCCAAGTTGAGGGAAGCACCACTTACTGGACCCAGTCCTTGTGTTAAGACAAGTGATAATTTGTCATCTTGGGCATCAATTACAGTTGAGAACATAATGGGTGCATGGATCAAAGAAGACCCTTTTCTAAGTAGTTTGGTCAATCAACTTTCTGATGTTGCATCACTTCCTGCTTCACTTTGTAGAGATGATCTTGCCATCCAATCTTTGTGCTTGCATTGGGATGATATACGTGCTTCCTTCTCTTGGATTCTGGGGTTCTGGAAAGGCAAGAAGGCTACAACTGTGGAAGACCTTATTCTTGAAAGGTACATTTTTATACTTTGTTGGGATATTCCTATGATGGGCTTTGCATTAGACCAACCCTTACCGCTCTGGAATGGCCTGCAGGCTCTTGATTTATCAGATGTGAAGTATTTCTTTCACTTTAGCCATTCTTTTCTCAGTCATTCTGGTTTTATTGGTGATGGCATTAGTCTTTTGGATGTGGTAATTGGTATACTGCAGCACTTGCATTCTGTGCACATAACAGATGACATTAAGGGCCTAGGCTGGGATTTCTTAAGGAATGGAATGTGGTTGTCTCTGGTACTCTCCTTGCTTCAAACTGGTATTGGGGAATATTGCCTAAAAAACAGTGTCCCTGGAATGGGTCCTAAATCTCATGAGTATGCATCTAGTGATAATGAATATGTTACTCTTGCAGAAGGCCTAATTTCCAGTTTATTAGAGGATGGGCAAGTTGCCAAAGTATCAAGGATATTGTCATCTTTCTTGAACATATATTTACAGGCTTACCAGAAGGCATTTCTCTCCACCATTGACAATGGCCAGTCACATGGTGATAGATTTTCACCTTTATTTCTTCTCAAACATACTGGTGTTGACAAAGACATGCAGGACGGGCTTCTTGAGAAGAGCGGAATAAATCCTTCTCACCTGGAATCTGTTTATGGTCTCTTATCAAAGTTGGATCAAATGGTTAAGAAAAGAGCTTCTGGATTCCTATTGAAGGTCTTTTGGGAATGTATATTGCATGGTTTCCCCTCCCATCTTCAAGCTTCCAGCGGAACTCTTCTTTCATGCATTCTAAGCATAAGAGGGATTGTTTTCATTTTAGATGGGCTTCTGAAAATCAAGGATGCGAGGGGAAACATTTTTATTGAGACTGAGGTTCTGCAGGAGATCCTTGATTTGGTGATGGCTATCAAGTGTGATAGGACCTTTGAAAGCCTCAATGGGAATTGTGAAGTTATTTATCACAGTTTGAGTGCTGGAATGGAAGGAATAGATTTTAGCTACCTATTTCAGATGAAGCAGATGGAAGGTTTTCTAAGGGATATCAATGCTGGAAAAGTAAGTGATGGTAGTATCCATGAATGTATAGTGAACAAGGCAATTGATACGATGGATATCCTCAGGAATGATCCTTCACTGGCTGTCATTTTCAAATTTTATGTCGGTATGATCGATGTGTCTGAAAAGGTCAAGGAGCTTTATGGGTTGCAACGTGGTGATTTATTGGTTCTGGTTGATTCATTGGATAATTGTTACTCTGAATCGGTTAATGTGAAGGTCCTTAACTTCTTTGTGGACCTTTTATCTGGAGAACTCTGCCCTGACCTCAAGCAGAAGATACAAATGAAATTTCATAGCATGGATTTGCTTTGTCTGTCTAAATGGTTGGAGAAGAGGCTGGTGGGTTGTGCAGTAGATGCTTCGGAAGGAGTTTCCTGTGCCAAAGCCAGTTCCACAGCCCTCAGAGAATCAACCATGAATTTTATTTTATGCCTTGTATCCCCACCTGATATGCAATCAAAAGAGCTCCATTGTCATTTGTTTGAAGCGATGCTGATTTCACTTGATACAGCATTTATTTTATTTGATATCCACACAGCCAAGTCATATTTTCATTTTATAGTTCAACTTTCTAGAGGGGAATCCCTGATGAGTCCACTTTTAAAGAGGACTGTAGCATTGATGGAAAAGCTGGCTGGTGATGAAGGTCTGCTTCAAGGGCTAAGGTTTCTCTTTGGTTTTCTTGGAACTGTCTTGAGTGATTGTGGGTCTAATAAGAGTACCTTGGAAAAATCCCCTGGGAAGCTTTTGTCTAGCAGTACTGTTGGGGTTGGAACCGTGACTTCTCGACCACTAGGTTCAAGGAAAAATTCTGAAACTTTGGTTCTTTCAGCTAATCAAGAAACAGGATCAGCTTCTCTTGAATGTGATGCAACTTCTGTAGATGAAGATGAGGATGATGGAACATCTGATGGTGAAGTTGCTAGCATGGACAAGGACGAGGAAGATGATAGTAACAGTGAAAGGGCCCTGGCTTCCAAGGTATGCACGTTTACATCCAGTGGCAAAAATTTTATGGAACAACACTGGTATTTTTGTTATACATGTGATCTGACTGTGTCCAAAGGATGTTGCTCTGTGTGTGCAAAGGTTTGTCATCGTGGTCATCGTGTGGTTTATTCTCGCTCAAGCCGATTCTTTTGTGACTGTGGAGCAGGGGGTGTCAGAGGTAGCAATTGTCAATGCTTGAAGCCTCGAAAATTTGCTGGAAGTAACAGTGCACCTGTGCGTGGTTCTGTTAACTTTCAGTCCTTTTTACCTTTGACAGAGGATGGAGATCAGCTTCCTGACAGTGATTCAGACCTGGATGAGGATGGCTGCACGGATGTAGATAACTCAGTCATCTTGTCTATTTCAAGGGAGCTTCAAGATGGAATGCCGTTATTACTTGAAGAACTTAATGTTGAGGGTAAGGTTCTTGAACTTTGCTCTTCTCTGTTGCCTTCAATAGTTAGCAGAAGAGACTCCAACCTTTCACAAGATAAGAAAATCATTCTGGGCAAAGATAAGGTGCCGTCTTATGGTGTTGATATTCTGCAATTGAAGAAGGCATATAAAAGTGGATCATTGGATCTGAAGATAAAGGCAGATTATGCGAATGCTAAGGAACTTAAATCCCATCTGTCTAGTGGTTCTCTTGTCAAATGTTTACTCAGTGCCAGTATTCGAGGTCGACTTGCTGTTGGGGAAGGTGACAAAGTTGCTATATTTGATGTTGGCCACCTGATTGGACAAGCCACCATTTCGCCTGTAACAGCAGACAAGACCAATGTTAAGCCCCTCTCCAAGAATGTTGTTCGGTTTGAAATTGTACATCTTCTTTTCAATCCAGTGGTAGAGAACTATCTTGCTGTTGCAGGCTTTGAGGAGTGCCAGGTGCTCACTTTAAGTCCTCGTGGTGAGGTGACGGATCGTCTTGCCATTGAACTTGCTCTGCAAGGTGCATATATTAGACGGATAGACTGGGTTCCAGGTTCTCAAGTTCAGTTAATGGTGGTCACCAATAGGTTTGTCAAAATATATGATCTCTCTCTGGACAATATCAGTCCCATGCACTATTTCACATTGTCTGATGACATGATTGTAGATGCGACGCAGGTTGTGGCGTCTCAAGGGAGAGTGTTTCTTATTGTTCTTTCTGAACTTGGGAGCTTGTATAGGCTGGAATTGTCATTGGAGGGCAATGTTGGGGCCAAACCATTGAAGGAAATTATTCAGATTCAGGACAGGAAAATTCAGTCAAAAGGCTCATCTGTGTACTTCTCCTCAACTTATAAGTTGCTTTTCCTATCTTACCAAGATGGAACTACCTTTATAGGCCGGCTAAATCCAAATGCAACATCTCTCACTGAGATATCTGCTGTATATGAGGATGAGCAAGATGGTAAATTGCGTCCAGCTGGACTGCATCGTTGGAAGGAGTTGCTGGTTGGGAGTGGGTTATTTGTTTGCTTCTCAAGTGTGAAACCAAATGTTGCACTTGCCATATCAATGGGTTCTATTGAATTGTTTGCACAGAACATGCGGAATGCGGTGGGCTCAACCTCACCACTTGTTGGGATAACGGCTTACAAGCCTTTGTCCAAAGATAAAATCCATTGTCTTGTCTTGCATGATGATGGCAGCCTTCAGATATACTCACATGTTCCTGTGGGAGTTGATGCAGATGCAAGTGTGACTTTGGATAAAGTCAAAAGATTGGGTTCCGATATCCTCAACAATAAAGCTTATGCTGGAACAAACCCAGAATTCCCACTAGATTTTTTTGAGAAAACAGTCTGCATAACTGCAGATGTGAAGTTGGGTGGTGATGCTGTCAGAAATGGTGATTCAGAAGGAGCTAAGCATAGCTTGGCATCCGAGGATGGATTTCTAGAAAGCCTCAGCCCTGTAGGATTTAAGGTATTATTGCTTTTAGTACTAGGTTCTGTTGTAACATCTTATGCTAAGTTCCCTTTTTCATCTTGGTTGTGCATGATTTCTAATGTGTTTTTGGTTGACTCCTCTATGAAGTTGCTGTGCCTCTCTATCTTTGATTTTCATTACATGCTTGTGATAAATTCATCTGTGACAGGAATGTATTTTTAGGTGGTAGTATTTTCATGCTTTTGTCCTATGATGCCATCAACAACTGTTGTGCAATTTCTCTTCCTAGCTAGATGTATATTGGCATCTATTCAAGTTACAAGGTTACTGTGAGGCTAACCGTTTAAGTCGTCAGCAACCTCTTCCTTGATTCCTAATGATAAGGAACAACTTCTGAGATGCACCCACATTATTTTCAAGAAATAGTCATAGGTGGAAGTAAGGAAATTCTAACCTCCAAAGCCTTACAAAACCAGTCTATCTTTACATGGTGTGCAATGCCATTTTTGTCATCACCTTGCATGTCATATCAAATCCTCTAGGGCTTCTTATCCATGCATCATGTAAATCTTTTTGCCATTATTATACTCTTATTTTTCTTACCAAAGGAAAAAGTGCGCTTTGGTGTTCACATTTGAAAATAATTAGAAAATCGGAATCAGAGAATGGGAAATTAACTTAACACATACTCACCCAAAAAATATTTCCATTTTTGTCCAAATGATAATTGTATTCCTAAAATGCCCTTCACTAACGGTAGTACTTGAGGTTCATTGAGGTAGTACCGAAGCTTAATAAGGTAGTATGTAAGGTTCTTTAAGGGAATACCTAAGGTATTACTTTATTGAAGGGTGTTTTAGGAAAGAACTTTTCATTTGCACAAGAACTGAAATATTTTTTGAATGAGCTGTTAAGCTGATTTCTCTTACTTGGATTCCAATTTTTAAATTATTTTAGAATGGGAACACCAAGACACACTTTTCCCTTTGATGGGTGCTACCAGTGCTTCTTCCCATGCTTATTTTGTGAGAATTGTTTAGTTTTTGGGATTGGTAATCCTGTGACACTATGGTTGTGTAGGGGTGTTGGTGTGCTGATTGTTGCTATAGCTTGTATTATTGGTAGCAATGCTGCATCTTGGCGGTTGGTTTCTTGTTCTGTTAATGGCCATCATGATGGTTTACGCACATGGTTGTATTAACCTTCATAACGTGTCAAACTGTAATTCCATGGTGTTGTCTGTTGCTGATTACTGAATGGTTTTATGGTGCATCCATGGTGATTTTGGACAATGAAAAGTGTCTCCCTGGTTATTGCATTTGGCGGTTAAGATGCTGATGGCACTTGATTGTATCTCTCAATCAACATCCTTTAGTTGAGGAAGAGTACACTGCCACATTACATATGATTTTACTAATTAGTTTGAGCTGGTCTTTCCCTAGCTCCTTGACCCTTGTATATGGATGTCTAAATTTTGCTAATCTTTTCCCTTATTCGCTGTCAGAATTCTCCATTTCGATGTTAGTTAGTTTGTTTCTTTTCCGCCCCTTCTTACTTTATGTTTCTGCTTGACTTCTTACACTTGGCTTGCAACAACTTTGAAATGCTTTGCTGTTGTTTATTGGTATAGGCAATTATATTCAATTTCAATGTTCTCATTGATTATGTATAACTTTGCCCTTTGCTTTTCTCAGATAACTGTTACCAATTCAAATCCTGATATTGTGATGGTGGGTTTTCGTGTGCATGTGGGTAATACATCGGCAAGTCATATACCTTCTGATATTACCATATTCCACAGAGTGATCAAATTAGATGAGGGCATGCGTTCTTGGTATGATATTCCATTCACAGTAGCTGAATCACTTCTTGCGGATGAAGAATTTACAATTTCTGTTGGGCCAACCCTCAATGGCTCTGCACTACCTAGAATAGATTCACTGGAAGTTTATGGCCGAGCCAAAGATGAATTTGGATGGAAAGAAAAAATGGATGCGATCTTGGATAGAGAAGCTCGTGTTCTTGGTTCTAACTCCTGGGTTGCAGGATCTGGAAAAAAGTGCCGTTCAATGCAGTCTGCTCCTATCCAGGAGCAGGTGGTAGCAGATGGCCTCAAGCTTCTGGCTAGGTTATATTCTGTGTGTAGGCCACAAGGATGCTCAAAAGTCGAGGAAGTGAAATCTGAGCTGAACAAACTTAAATGCAAGATGTTATTAGAAACTATATTTGAAAGTGACAGGGAGCCCTTGTTGCAGGGTGCTGCTTGCTGTGTGCTACAGGCTGTGTTTCCTAGAAGGGAAATATATTACCAAGTAACTGCCTAATGTCTATTAGAAGCACACATTCTCTCTCTCTCTCTCTCTCTCTCTCTCTCCCGCTCTCTCTCTCCCCCTCTCTCCCACTCTCCCTCCCTCCCTATCTCTCTTTCAAGCACAAACACACATGCACACACACTCATGTGAATGTCCATGTGAGGTTAGGGCTTTGCATTAGAAATACTCATCAGGCACTCACGGAAATTTCTTCACTCAGGTTAAGGACACGATGCGCCTTCTCGGGGTGGTGAAATCTACTTCTGTTCTCTCTTCAAGGTTGGGTGTTGGTGGTACTACAGCTGGGTGGATTATTGAAGAGTTTACAGCCCAGATGCGTGCAGTCTCTAAAATTGCATTGCATCGTCGGTCAAACTTGGCTACTTTTCTGGAGATAAATGGTATTGTTGCATTCTCTGATGTACCTTGTTTGCTTTCTCTATTAATCATGCTACCGATAATAGTTTTGTGTTGTAGATTCATACATATATACACATGCATACATACATATATACACATATTTACATACACAGACATACATATATTCAGACACACACAGACACATTTAATTTGGAAGTTCTCTCATTATGAATATGGTAAACTACTAACTAAATTTGTGAGAAAAGAGGAGTTGGTGTTATATAATGGTTTTGATATCTTTGAGCTTTTAGTAGTAGTTAATTGCCCAGAAGTTTCTGCCAGTGAAGCAAAAGAAATAAGCAATTCTTGATCTAACTGCAATAAATACATGGTGAGAACCAATGTTTTTAAAAGGCCAAAGTTGGCTAGACGTATTTTTCCCTGAAGGACGCTAGGTGTGGGCTTCATCTTAAACCCCAACCTAGAGGAAAAAGGAAAAATTCAAAAGATCGGAGACAGTGCTTATATCTTAGGTAATATAAATGAGAAACCCATAAAATTCATGCTTAAAAGACGAGAGAGTTATTATTGTACTAACTAGTCTGTTATTCTTCTCATCAATATTAATATCCACCCATGCATTTTCTTCGACTAGTTACAACCGTTTCTCTCTTTTTATTTAGCTACAGTAAAATAATTGTGAAGAGAGAAAAATAGAGAATTCCTAATTTTATTATTTCCTCTGAATAATGAATCTAATCTCTACATTACATATTGGGATTATATATATAGGACTCACAATACAGTAAGACAATAAAGGAAAAGACTGTACAATATTTAACAATAATGATTGTAAAAGAATATGTAACTAGGTGAAAAAAATGGGTATAAGTTAGGTAAAGAAACTATCTGATCTTAATTTCAATTATGTATTATTTTTCCTCTTATTTCCTTTTCTTCCTTTGGAACCAACCGACCTCCTCAGCTTTTAGTTTTGTACTCTTCTCTCTCTCATTTCCCTTTTCCTTTGCGGGCTGCACTTCCACAAAGTTGAGACCTAAAGCCCAAGACCCACATTGAATGTTTAAAACCCACTAAAGGCTGCTGGTGAAGGCTTATGCCTGAACAGTGTTGATGCCTAACCGTCAAGTTCGTATAAGGTATACCTCAACAAGGTGAATCTTGAGTCTCAAGGCTCAACAGTTAGTGGCAGCCTTAAGTTGTACACTTCAAACTTCTTTCGAAATGTTGGTCACAGGCAGCCTGAGCTCAGTGGATTACCAAAGTCCTTTTGTATCTTTATTGTCATCACAGTATTTTCTCTTTACATTTCACCTTTAGATGACCATGTAATGCATGGCTCATTGCTTTGCATGTTAACTTTCTTATATGTTTGCATGGTAATTAACATTCTTAGCAATACCCTTTTTTGTATCTCTATCATCATCACAATATTCTCTCTTTAACATTGTTTTGCATTTTGTTTAGAGAAAATGAACTCTGACTCTCATTGATTTACAAAGGAGGTAACATACATATTTATACTCTAGTGTTTGGGCAAAAAAGGAAACAAAGCTGGGAGATAATTGTGGTACTACAAATAGGTTTAAAGAACTTAAATGGATTAGGAGATCAAACCTAACACTCTCCCTAAAGTTCTTAGAAAGATACAGTCAAAAAAGCACCAAACTTATCACATATATTTTATCCTAGGACCTTTAAGAGACTTAGTGAAGATATCTGCTAGTTGGTCATTAAAGTTGACAAAACTAGTAGTCATGTATCTCGATGCAATATTCTCTCTAATAAAATGACAATCCACTTCGATGTGCTTGGTCCTCTCATGGAAAACTGGGTTGGATGAAATATGCAAGACGACTTGATTATCACGTATAAGCTTTATCTGTCCATCCTTCCCAAATTTTAGCTCGAGCGAGACGCTCAACCATACGTAGCTCACATATCAAGTAAGGCCATAACTGATGCTCTGGCTTCGCATTAAACTGGGTTCACTACATCTTGTTTCTACTCTTCAGGATATTGTTACCTCCAATGAACACCCAATACCCCGGGAGCATGTAATCCTATATGTAAGTGAACCTCAACTGCATCATTGTAGCCAACAATTTGGGTATAACCTCTGTTCTCATACAACACCTCTTAACTTGGTCTTCCTTTGACATAATGGGGAATATGAACTCATGAAGATCCCATCGCATCACAAGGTGATCAGAACTGACTACTACGCCTCATAGGGGAAAGAAATGTCAGCCGAGTGATGAAAGCAGATAGTCACTTACCCACACCGTCGATATCTACTTGGATCTCGTAGAAGCTCCCCCTGACCTAGTACAAGTTTGACATTCAGATCCATAGGAGTGTGTCTACAGTTTACAATTAACATACCAAGAGTTCCGCCAATATATCTAAGGTATACTTTGAGAAATAACCATCCTTAATTAGACCAAGGTACCTCAATGCCTATACATCAATGCCCAAGTCTTTTGTCTGAAAGTGGCTCAAGAGGTATTGTTTGAGTTTCTGAATATCATCTTGGTCTGCCTTAATGACAATGTCATCCACATAAACAATCAAGTAAATACATTGTCCAGTAGAGGTATGATGATAAAAAACAAAATGGTCTGTTGTGATTTGAATCATGCCAAACTCCTGAACCATTGAGCTAAATCGACTAAACCAAGCTTGAGGAGACTGTTTCAGACCATATAAGGAATGACGTAGCTTGCATGCCAAACTAGACTCCCCATGAGCAACAAAACCAGGCGGTTGTTTCATATAAACCTCCTCGGTGAGATCACCATGAAGGAAGACATTCTTGATATCCAATTGAAAAAGGGGTCATGAGCACATAGCAACCATAGACAGAAGCAAGCAAATAGAGGCAATCTTGGCCATCGAAGAAAAAGTATCATAACAGTCCGAGCCATATTGCTGAGTGCAACTTCAGAACCAAACGTGGGCCTTAAGCCGATCAACCCGGGTCATCGTGGTCCACCTTCATCGATAAACCTAACGACAACCAACGGGAGACTTGCTAGGAGGAATAGCGACAAGCTCCCATATGCCATTGGAGTAAAGAACATCTATTTCCTCAGCCATTGCCTGTTTCTAGCCCGGATGAGAGAGAGTCTCACTGCTGCTTTTAGGGGTAGAGACAAAAGACAAGGTGAAAATAAAGGCAAAGTAGGGTAAAGATAAATGATGAAAGCTAAGAAAATTATAAACGGGATGTGGGTTAGAAGTTGTTAACATATAGAGTTGTAACTAGTTAGGAAACTTAACATATAAAGTTGTAACTAGGTTTAGAACTTAACATGAGTCAGAACAGATTAGGAAATATGTAATTATCCTTTCTCAGATATACACATGTTAATTCAATGAAAAAAACACAAGCAATTCTTTCCTCCAATTCTCTCTTGGTTGTTTCTACATGGTATCAAAGCCTAGGGTTCGAGTTTGAGAATTTTTTGGAGGATTTTTGGAGGATTTTGGCAATCTGTATTACTCTGAGGGGGTGACTAAACACTCACCTATAGGAGCATGGAGTCTCACCGCCTAAGATAGGAGGGTTCGCCTACGCCGACGAGCCATGCCGCAAAATCCAAAGGGCTATATTCCAAGTGCGTGAAGCCTCGTGCGCCGTCACGTTTCAGCAGCTCGCTGCAGGGCGCTGGGTACTATTCTCACCCTGTGCTCCTCCTCCAAGGTTGTCTCAGAACATAGGCCTCCGGTACACTCGTTTCTTTGTTCGTCTGATCCGATAGTTTTAGTGCTTTTCAGGTCCGATAACCCCTTTTTCTAGGTTTCCGGTTGATTTTTCCAAAAATCCGAAGCATGGAGTGCTCTCTACTGATCTTCTTCCGTGGTATCATAAACGAATGATTCGTGAGGAGGCAAACTCAACACCAAACCCGAAGTGGTCCCGATGATGTCCAAAATCACGGAAGACAAACTGACTGGTTTCAACTATTTAGAATGGAGCAAAACAATTTGAATATACATCCGGAGCGTACGTATGGGCAGTCACCTCACTAAGGATCCGCTAGTTGATGATTCGAAAGAGCAATGGATGGAGGAGGATGGTCGTCTGTTCATCAAAATCCGTAATTCTATTGACAGCAAGGTACCGAGCCTCGTTAATCATTGTGAATTTGTTAAAGAGCCAATGAATTATTTGGAGTTTGTGTTTTTCTCGGGAAAGGAATGTTTCGATATTTGATGTCCAGAAGCATTCATTGACCGAGAAACAGATTAGTCACTCGTTATAATTTTTATGGCCTACAAAAAAGATACATGAAGAACTTAATATGCTTATGCCTTTTAGTCTAGATGTCAAAAACCAAGAAAGTCAACGAGAAATGCATGGCGCTTATGGATTTCTACTCGCTCTTCCTTCGAGTATGATTCACTTAAGACCCAGATTCATCCTTTGGGCTTCAGATATCTCTCCAGAGACTCAGCAGATTCTTCAGACTGAGTATCATCCTCTTCTTCACCTACCTCTTGTATCCGCCCGGCAAGCAATGCTCTTATCGACACACCATCGAGTCAGAGGCAACTAAATGTGAAACTAAGTGGTCCGTGGATAACACTAGAGGGCCTGGTTCTAGAGGTGTTGTTTGTTATTACTACCATAAGCTTGGCCATGTGATACGAGATTGTAAGAAACGATAGAATCGAAATCAGAAATTTCAGTCTGCTCATATAGCTTCTACTACTGAGGCATCCGACGTCGCCGCCCACCGCGACCAGCCAGGTTCCAATTGTATCAGACCTTGCCGAGATTCCATCTACTCGATTATTGCTATTAAGCTGAGTCAGTAAATCCGACAAATGCCTTGTATCTTCTTCATCTTCCGAATGGGTCATTGACTCTGGAGCCATAGATCACATGACAGGTAACTCTAGTCTTTTCTCTACCTTTCAGTCACATCAGTCTTGAGTTTACCAAATTTATCTTTTAATTTGATGTCTGTTAGCAAGTTAACTCGAGTACTTGAGTGTTATATCTCATTCTTTCATGATTTTTGTCTCTTTCAGGATCTTATGACGAAGCAGATTATTGGTATAGCCCGTAAGTCTGGGGGTTTATACATCCTTGATCTTACAATCCTAAGACCTATTGCTTGTTCTGGAGTGACTACACCATTTGGCACACTGGTCACTGGGCCATCTTTCGCTTCCATTATTAAGAAATTTATCTCGCTGAGTTTTCTATCCTTAGATTATGAGTCTTGTCAATTTGCAAAACATCATCACCTTAGTTATAGTCCTAGAGTCAATAAACGAGCTAATGCTCTTTTTGAGTTAGTCCATTTAGATGTGTGGGGTCTGTGTCCAATTGTGTCCCCAACCGAGTTTCCATACTTTATCACTTTTGTTGATGATTATTCACGAACCACTTAGTTATATTTAATGAAAAACCTCTCTAAGTTGTTTTCTCATTTTCGTGCCTTTTGTGCTGAGATTCACTACCTACAGCTATGTTCAAAATTCGTGCCGGGAGCAATTTAGTTAATACTGCTTTAACAATTTCTAGTCCTTCATGCTTCAACATGGCATCCTTCATCGTGACTTCGTGTTGACACTCTTGCCCGTAATGGAGCTGGGTTGAAAGAATAGACACTCTTGAAACTACCAAAGCTCTATTATTTCGTATGCATGCCCAAGCATTTATGGGTCGATGCCAAGTTTCCACCCATTAGTTTTTGATTAACCGAATGCCTTCATCAGTCTTGAATTGGAACACTCAGATCATAGCACATTTTCCAATAAACCTCTATTCCCTATTTGTTCCTGATATTTGGATGTACCTGCTTTGTTCGAGATGTTCGTCTCAGTATCTAAACTTGACCATAAATCTTAAATGTATATTTCTCGTTATTCCCGGTTTAGAAGGTATTAGTGTTATCGCCTGGGCCTTCGGGAGTAAGACTTCGATTCATGATGTCAAGTTTTTTGAGAATGTCCATTTCTAATCACCCTCGACCCATACTAGTCAAGGGGTGGCAGGCGACTTGCTAGTGTATACTATTGCCTCCCTCGTGGCCCCTCCTGTTCCTGTTCCAATAAAGCCTCCTATCACTCAGGTCTACACTCGACGCCATAACCCACCACCGGGGTCCTCCACCGCTGCTTTGACATCCGATCGCCCCGATGATCTCCTATTGCTATTCGCCAGAAAGGTAAACGCCGCTGTTCATTCAATTTCTCTATTTTGCACCTATAATCGCTTGTCTTCTCGGCCATGTTCCTTTTATTGCTTCTGACTCTATTTCATTGCCTAACACTTTTGAGGAAGCCTTGTCTCACCCTAGTTACGAGTTATGATAGAGGAGACGGATGCTTTGTGATGGGGAATGGTACTTAACTCAGACATTTACCTACCGGGAAGAAAGCTATCGATGTCGCGGTCTTTGCAAGCCAAAGCATCCGATGGTTTAATTTGCCGATTGAAATCACGATCAGGCAAAGGGTACGCTCAAACCCATGGTGTGGACTATTCTCGATAATCTTTTCCGCTGGCGTAGGATGGCATTTGTTTGGCTTTATTTCTGTCGCCACTACAATCGGGATTTTCATCGCCTTGATATCGAGAACACCTTCTTCACGGCATCTTCGTAGAGGGAGCAGATATATGGAGCAAACTTCCAGGTTGGCTGTGCAAGCGGGAGATCGGGAAGGCTTGTCGCCGGTCATTATATGGCTTGAAACTAAAGTCCCTGCTTGTCTGCAATTCAAATAAGAAATGAGAAATTGCCGGCAGAAGAGTAAATTTGACCATTCCGTTTCTACCTAACTCCGCCGTATCATTTTGTCAGGTGTATGTATTATATCAAGCATTATCGAGCGACTCCCACAGAATCTCATCCCTAAGTCCTTTCTTCACTGGGCTAGTTTCATACAAAGGGCTTAGTGGATGCTTAGATATTTCGTGGGAAGAAGTTATGCGGAGTAAATACGAAATCTTCTTATCTCAAATGAAATATGGGCTGACGATTGTCTGAGACTGGAAAATTGGGAGCAAAGCCATGTAGTTCCCATGGCTCCGAGCGTACACCTTACTAGAGAAGGTGAGGCGAAGTTAACAGGATCCCGAGAGATATAGAAGACTAGTCAGAAGCTGAACTACCCATGCAACTCGCTCCGACATTGCACTCCGCCAGTTGTTAGTCATCACATGTCTTCCTTGATTGTCAGACACTGGGCGTACCTATACAACATATTCTATGTTACTCAGCCGAGCTTTCGAGACGGCGATTCTATATAATCATAGGCATAATAGGATTGAGTGCTTCACAAATGCTCATCAAGGTGTATCGAGGAAGATAGAGATCCAAGACTGTTATCAGATTTTTTGTTGGTGGAAATTTAGTCTCATGGAAGAGTAAGAAGCAAGGAGTTGTTTCCCGTTCAAGTGCAGAGTCAAAATATAGAGCAATGGCACAGTCTGTGTGTGAAATCATATGGCTTCATCAACTCTTGATGGAAGTCGGCATTAAAATTGTGGTCTCAACAAAACTTTGGTGTGATAACCAAGTTGCCCTTCATATTGCCTCGAATCCTGGATTCCATGAACGAACTAAGCATATTGAGATTGACTGCCACTTCGTTCGTAAGAAAATATCACTCGGTTTGATTTATACAGGATATGTGAAAACGGAAGAACAATTGGGTGATATTTTTACAAAGGCTCTAAGTGGGGACCGGGTTAGCTATTTATATAACAAGTTAGGCATGATTGACATCTATGCTCCAACTTGAGGGGGAGTGTTAATATATAGAGTTGTAACTAGTTAGGAAACTTAACATATAGAGTTGTAACTAGTTAGGAATCCTAACATGTAGAGTTGTAACAGATTAAGAAATGTAGATTATCCCTCCTGTATATATATACACATGTTAATTCAATGAAAAAAACATAAGCAATTCTTTCCTTTAATTCTCTCTTGGTTGTTTCTATAGAAGTAGAGCAGGTACCTTTCCGAACGGCAATAGGTAGATCATTAGACGGTTGCAGAACTAGAGCAGGATATGACTGTGGCATAGAAGATGATTCAACAAGAGGTCCTGTAAGAGGATGAGGATGGCGAGTATAAACCTGAAGTGGTCGAGTCACGACATCCGTAGATGGAGAAGGGAAATTTGGAGATCGTAAGACGAGGAATATATAAGACATCCGAAATAGGAGGACGTGTTGCAGAGGAGAAGAAGGAGGAATCTTTAAAGAAGGTGACATCAACAGAGATGAAGTAGCTATTAATGTCGGGAGAATAACAACGATAAGCCCTCTGAAGGCGAGAATGACCCAAGAAGATACACTTCGTGGCTTTGGCTGAGAGTGTGTTTTGCCCAGGAGTGAGAATATGAACAAAACAGACATAACCAAAGACACGAGGAGGGAGACAAAAGAGAGGTTGATTAGGTAACAAGACAGAATGAGGGATCTGATCATGCTAAACAAAGGACGACATACGATTAATCAAATAACATACAACTATGATAGCATCCCTCAAAAACGTTGAGGAACCTTATGATGGAGGAGGAGAGTGTGAGTTGTCTCAACTAAATGACGGTTCTTACGCTTAGCCACTCCATTCTATTGAGGAGTGTAAGTATAAGATGATTGGTGAAGAATCCCATGGGAAGACATAAAAGAAGAGAATGACATAGAGAAATATTCCTTTGCATTATCACTTCTTAAAATACGTATAGAAGTTTCGAATTGAGTGCGAATTTCAGCATGAAATTTTTGAAGGTAGAAAATAATTTAGCTCGAGTTTTCATTAAAAATAACCAAGTACATTGAAAATAATCGTCTATAAAAGTAACAAAGTAACGAAATCCTAAAGTAGATGTAGACCTAGAAAGACCTCAAACATTAGTGTGGACAAGCTAAAAAGGAGATTTTGTTTGAGGATCTAAACGCTTTGGGAACGAGACATGAGTATGTTTCCTAAGTTAACATGATTCACACTCAAGCAAAGATAAACTAGAAAAATAAGGAACCAACTTCCGAAACTTGAAGAGGCTTGGATGATCGGGATGACTGTGGAGAAGGAGAGGAGCTTCCGTGGAAGTGCAAGTAGTGGAACAAAGAGGTGAGCTGAGGTGAAAGAGGCCTTGTGACTCATGTCATATGCCAATCGTCTTCCTCGCACTCCGGTCTTGCAAGGTTACAGATTTGTGTGAAAAAGCAAGTACACAATAAAGGTCACAAGTCAATTTACTAAGGGAAATAAGATTAAAAGGAAAATCAGGAACATAAAATACAAAGGTAAGGGGCAAGGAAGGGAGAGGACAAACCGAGTCAATGCCTTTAGCTATGGTTTGAGAACCATTAGCTAAATTAATAGTGGGTAAAGGAGACAGAAAGGTAAGAGAAGAAAAAAAGTTTTTATTACCAGAGATATGATCAGAGGCTCCAAAGATCAAGGATCCAGCAAGATGAATGTAAAGCAAGTATAGACATTACCTGGCCCAAGTAATAGAAGTAATGGAGGAAGATTTGGCTACTTGAGTGAGACGAAGGTACTCCTCATATTTGTTAGGCGTAAGAATGACACCCTGAGGTGTGGATGAGCTTTCTGAGACAAAACTTGAACTCCCTAAATGATCAAAAGACTGAGCCAAATGAGCAGTACGGGGAGGTAGACCATGTAACTGATTGCATCGATCATGGGTGTGTCTAAGCCTATGACAATATGTGCATTGAGGACATTGTCCTTTACCTTAGTTGCTACCGCATCCACCTCTGGAATCACTTCGAGAATAAGACTAAGAAACCATAACATAAGTGTTTGGTGTAATCTCAAATCACATGGACTGAGTAGCAGTGAAGGTATGATGAAGTAATCGAGCAAGAGCCTCATCAAAGTTTGGAATAATTGCTCTAGTGAGTATATGTTCCCTGATGTTCTCAAAATCTGGCCCGAGGTTAAGCAAAAGAATGATCATAAAGACTCGATCCATCTTTGACTGTAAAGTCTCAGCATTAGTAGACTTTGGCAAGATAGATACAAGTTCATCCTTAAGGGCATACATTCATCCACCATAAGAAGGAATATTCATACCGAGCTGTTTCAAATTAGCAATGGAAGATATTACCCTATGAGACATCGAATATCACAGGCGCTTTCTTCACCCGATTCCAGAACAGAACAAGTTTTATGCGCCCAATATTATATAGCTTAAGATCAATAGATCAATGTGGGAATATTGCATAGTAAAGCATCAGTTTTTCGCGACTGAGGACGTTGATCTTCGGGGATACTTGTGTCCATAGTAGTAAGATGATCCAACCATTACCAATAAACCATAGGTCTACAGAATCCGCCCATGATAGATAATTTTCGCTTCCCGTGAGTTTATCCAAGGTAATCATAGGAGTTCTAGATACAAATGAATTAAAAATATGACCTTTCGCAGCCATAGAGACGGAGTCACATAATCAACGGAACCAGTACTTTCCGAAGGAACAAAACAACTCTAGATGGTGAGAGGAGCTTCAAAGGTGTCGGACTTAGAAGAAAAATCAAGAAGAAGACTGTTGGAGAGAAAAATGGACAAAAGAGGGTTATGCAGGTGTCGGATCAGAAAACCAGGTACCTAGGCTTGTAGATCGACGGCAGGCAACTTAGGTGATGAAATCCGACGACCAGAGAAGAAGCCACGCGCCCTCATGCGCTGGCATGTGAGGGATACTGGTGGAGGGGAGAATTGCGCATGGGATACCTGTTGCTAGAGATTCTACTATCGGCGGGGAGAGCAAGCTTCGGTGATCCTAGTGGAGTGTCCACGCGTCGGAGGTTGGGGTTGCCGGAAAAAGTTATCGGTGGCGGGTTGTTCCGACGATGGCTGTGGCTCCTTGGAGGCTTTGCGACAATTGTAACATGACCAGAGTGAGACACGGTCTTTGGATAGGTCGGCGGAATTGATCACATGGCGAAACCCTAACCCTAATATTCTCAAACTCTTCTATGGCTCTGATACCATGTTAAGAGAAAATGAATACTTTGATTCTCATTGATTTACAAAGGAGGTTACATATTTATACTTTAGTGTTAGGGCAAAAAAGAAAACAAAGTTAGAGTCTAATTAGGAGACTAAAGAGAGAAGGAAAAGAATCCTAAATGGATTAGGAGACTAAACCTTAACACATTTTAACATTGTTCTACGTTTACATGTGTTAGGCCACTGGTGCATTTCACTTACACTAGGTGCTAGGGTAATTTTGGAATTACAAGCAATAGATGACGTGGAAGACATGCCTAGAGAGTGGGTTTATAATGAGTATTCTGTTAGGCATGACTAGAGAGTGGGGTTTGTCATGGGTATTTTGTTAGACATGATTAGAGAGTGGGGTTTGTAATGGATATTCTGTTAGAATTTTCTGTTATGGTAGGGTAGTGAGGAGAATATAAGGGGAAGTATTGGTTGGAAGGGGGAGATGGGGAAGGAAAATTTATTTGGAGAGTTCCAGGCCTCTCAAATGCTTGGTTGTTCTATTTCAGAAAATTAATATCAGTGTTCCTTTAGGCTATAATCTTCCCAGAGCATATCATCATGGTCACAAACATTCTTAAGCACGCATGCACACACACAAACAAATTTAAGTGGATAACTCAAAAAGTAGGGTTTGTAGCTCAAGAAACTGGGAAAAAAAGGCGGAGTAAGCACTAAATTAATTGTTATGCACTGTTCTGATTTCCGTTAAATTTACAAAACCCTTCCTTAATTTCACCAGCATAAAAACTCAAAAGTCCTGATTTGTGAAACTGAGTTTACTGGGGCTAGTGAATTTTCTTCTCTTTTTTTCCTCTATTTTTATAACCTTTATGCTAGAATTTATTTCATCCATAGTATCCTACTTTGTTTTAATTGCTTTCTTGAATCTTGTGGGGCTTGAATGTTGAATTACATGTAAAAATATACGAATACTCTTCAATACAACACAGTAGTATGGGCATTGTGCATGTGTGACATCCTTTTTCCAGAGTTGTCAATAGACATATAGAAGAAAAGTGAAGAGTATGTTTGTAATAAAGTAGGGCTTTGATTGGATTATGTTCTCGAACTGTTGTGTTAGATGAGCCTTCCAAATTAGTAACAAATATCAAACATACTATTTTAAATGAACATTCCCTTTTAAACTATTTTGATTTTAGAGAGGTTGGTCATTTCGACAAACTTGACGTGTCGTAATAAGTTTGGAGGTGAGAAGGATGTGACTCTTGGTGCACACCTTTGGATATGTGTTAGCCCAGGTAACATATTGGTGGTTGATATTTAAGTTATTGTTTGCTGTTTTTGCTTCATGTCAATTATTTGGTAGTGATTTCTCATACTTTTCTGAAGTTCATTGTATCTTTGTTATCTGAAACAATGATAATAATATTTGTCCATCCTCTCATCGATGTTAAAAAACTCAAGTTATTGGTTGTAGTTATTATAGTTGTCTCATGTAGATGGTTAATTGGCACTTCATTCTGCTTTGGCCGGAAACAAATATTTATTTATGTTCTGTTTCTACTTTATGTATGTTCCACTGTTTATTCCGTTACAAACTGATGTAGGTTCTGAAGTGGTGGATGGGCTCATGCAAGTTTTATGGGGAATTTTGGACATAGAGCAGCCCGACACACAGACTATGAACAACATTGTAATATCCTCTGTTGAACTTATTTATTGCTATGCTGAATGTCTGGCTCTACATGGAAGAGATACAGGAGGACGTTCTGTTGCACCAGCTGTTGTTTTATTCAAGAAACTTCTGTTTTCCCCTAATGAGGCCGTTCAAACATCCAGCAGGTAGTTATTTTCCTTGTTTTTCGTACTGTAAAGTAAGATTTTGTTTCTTTCTTTACTTCTCTATCTCTCTCTCTCCCTCTCTTTGGGTCTGGGTCTTTATTCCCCCCTTTTTTCCTCAGCTTGGCTATATCTTCAAGACTGCTCCAGGTCCCATTTCCAAAGCAAACCATGTTACCTACCGATGATGTGGTAGAGAGCACAGTATCTGCATCCATGCCTGCTGAGGCAACTGGTGGAAATACTCAGGTCATGATTGAGGAAGACTCTATTACTTCATCTGTTCAGTACTGTTGTGATGGTTGCTCCACTGTTCCTATACTTAGACGGAGATGGCATTGTACTGTTTGCCCTGATTTTGATTTATGTGAGGCATGTTATGAAGTACTAGATGCAGACCGACTTCCCCCACCGCATTCTAGAGAACATCTTATGTCAGCCATTCCAATTGAAGTGGAAACATTAGGAGGAGATGGCAGTGAAATTCACTTCTCCACTGACGACTTGAGCGAATCAAGCTTGTTGCCAGTGACAAATGATGTCAGTACGCAGAATTCTACTCCAGCAATCCATGTGTTGGAACCCAATGAATCTGGAGAATTTTCTGCTTCAGTAACTGATCCTGTCTCAATTTCGGCATCGAAAAGGGCTGTAAATTCATTGCTTCTCTCAGAGCTTCTTGAACAACTGAAAGGATGGATGAAGACAACCTCTGGGCTTCGGGTTATACCTGTTATGCAGCTCTTCTACAGATTATCATCTGCTGTTGGTGGACCTTTTATAGACACCTCAAGACCTGAAAGCTTAGATCTGGAGAAATTGATCAAATGGTTTTTGGATGAGATTAATCTCAGCAAACCTTTCGGAGCCAAAACTCGTTCTCCTTTTGGGGAAGTTACAATCCTCGTCTTCATGTTCTTCACCTTGATGCTACGGAACTGGCACCAGCCAGGCAGTGATGGTTCTATTTCAAAGTCAACTGGAGCTTCAGATATGCAGGATAAAAGCAATGTCCAGATTCCACCCTCTTCTTCAGTTGTGGCTCCATCTTCTTTGGATGATCAAGAGAAAAATGATTCTGCATCTCAACTGCTTCGAGCTTGCAGTTCTCTTAGGCAGCAAGCATTTGTTAATTATCTAATGGATATTCTACAGCAGCTGGTGCATGTTTTTAAGTCTCCTAATATTAATTTTGAAGCTGCACATGGTGCAAATCCTGGCTCGGGATGTGGGGCTCTACTAACAGTTCGAAGAGAGCTACCAGCTGGCAATTTCTCTCCATTCTTTTCAGATTCATATGCAAAGGCTCATCGCGGGGATATTTTCATGGACTACCATAGACTACTGTTAGAGAATGCTTTCCGGCTGGTTTATGGTTTGGTTCGACCAGAAAAACAAGACAAGACTGGAGAGAAAGAGAAGGTTTACAAGTTGTCCTCTGGTAAGGATCTGAAGCTAGATTGTTACCAGGATGTTCTCTGCAGTTACATCAACAATCCTCATACCACATTCGTAAGAAGGTACGCAAGGAAGCTTTTTCTACATCTATGTGGAAGCAAAACTCATTATTACAGTGTTCGAGACTCTTGGCAATTCTCCAGTGAAGCCGAGAAACTTTACAAACATGTAGATAAATCAGGTGGTTTTCAGAATCCTGTTCCATATAAGAGAAGTGTCAAGATAGTGAAATGCCTGTCTACAATGGCTGAAGTAGCTGCTGCTCGGCCTCGGAACTGGCAGAAGTATTGTTTGAGGAATGGTGATGTTCTACCCTTTCTGATGAATGGGATATTCTATTTTGGGGAAGAGTCTGTAGTTCAGACGCTTAAGCTCTTAAGCTTGGCCTTCTATACAGGAAAAGACATCAGCCACTCTTTACCAAAAGCTGAAGCAGGAGATGCAGGAACAAGTTCAAACAAATCAGGCACAGTGTCTCTGGATTCCAAGAAGAAGAAAAAGGGTGAAGATGGATCTGAATCCGCTTCAGAGAAGTCCTATTTGGATATGGAGACTGCAGTTGGTATTTTTACTGAGAAGGGCGGCGATATCCTGAGGCAATTCATTGATTCCTTTCTGCTGGAATGGAATTCAAGCCCTATAAGGATTGAATCGAAATGCGTTCTTTATGGCCTTTGGCATCATGGAAAGCAGTCATTCAAGGAAACCATATTAGTAGCTCTACTGCAAAAAGTGAAGTCTCTGCCTATGTATGGCCAGAATATTGTTGAATATACTGAGCTTGTAACCTGGTTGTTGGGGAAAGTTCCTGATACTAGTTCAAAGCAACAGAGCACTGAACTTGTTGACCGATGCTTGACTACTGATGTAATTAGGTGCATCTTTGAGACACTTCACTCACAGAATGAGCTTTTAGCTAATCATCCTAATTCCCGCATCTACAACACTTTAAGTGGTCTGGTGGAATTTGATGGTTACTATCTTGAGAGTGAACCTTGTGTTGCCTGCAGCTCTCCTGAGGTACCCTACAGCAGAATGAAGCTAGAGAGTCTTAAATCTGAAACAAAGTTCACTGACAACCGCATAATAGTGAAATGCACTGGGAGCTACACTATCCAAACTGTGACCATGAATGTTCATGATGCCCGTAAATCTAAATCCGTAAAAGTTTTGAACCTGTACTACAATAATAGGCCTGTAGCTGACCTGTCAGAGTTGAAAAATAATTGGTCCTTGTGGAAGCGTGCAAAGAGTTGTCATCTTGCCTTTGATCAGACTGAGCTGAAAGTGGATTTCCCCATTCCAATCACTGCATGTAACTTCATGATTGAGCTGGATTCTTTCTATGAAAATCTTCAAGCTTTGTCGCTTGAACCACTTCAGTGCCCACGTTGCAGTCGATCTGTCACTGATAAGCATGGAATTTGCAGCAATTGCCACGAGAATGCATATCAGTGCAGGCAATGCCGCAATATTAATTATGAGAACTTGGATTCTTTTCTATGCAATGAATGTGGATATAGCAAATATGGCCGTTTTGAATTCAATTTCATGGCTAAGCCAAGTTTTACATTTGATAGCATGGAGAATGATGATGATATGAAGAGGGGATTGGCAGCTATAGAATCTGAATCTGAAAATGCCCATCGGAGGTATCAGCAACTTTTGGGATTCAAAAAGCCCTTGCTTAAGATTGTATCAAGCATTGGTGAGAATGAAATGGACTCACAACAGAAGGACTCTGTGCAGCAAATGATGGTCTCTTTGCCTGGACCTTCATGTAAGATAAATCGGAAAATCGCTCTTCTGGGTGTCCTATATGGAGAGAAGTGCAAAGCTGCCTTTGATTCTGTTAGCAAAAGTGTTCAGACCTTGCAAGGGCTTCGTCGGGTTTTGATGAATTATTTACACCAGAAACACTCTGATAATGCAGTGGCCTCATCAAGGTTTGTGGTTTCCAGGTCACCAAATAGTTGCTATGGCTGTGCGACAACATTTGTAGCACAGTGTCTTGAGATATTGCAGGTGTTATCCAAGCATCCAAATTCTAAGAAACAACTTGTTGCTGCTGGCATTTTATCAGAGTTGTTTGAGAACAATATTCATCAAGGTCCAAAAACAGCTCGCATTCAAGCCAGGGCAGTACTTTGTGCTTTCTCCGAAGGTGATATAAATGCTGTTTCTGAGTTGAACAGCTTGATACAGAAGAAGGTCATGTACTGCCTTGAGCATCATCGCTCCATGGACATTGCCCTTGCTACTCGGGAAGAGTTGTTATTGCTTTCAGAGGTGTGTTCTTTGACAGATGAATTCTGGGAGTCGAGATTACGTGTTGTCTTTCAGTTGTTATTTTCTTCCATTAAATTGGGTGCCAAACATCCAGCAATAGCTGAGCATGTTATTCTTCCTTGCTTAAGGATAATATCTCAGGCATGTACCCCTCCAAAACCTGATACAGTAGAGAAAGAGCAGGGATTGGGAAAATCAACTCAACTTTTGCTGGGTAAGGATGAAAATAACTCAAATTCATCTGGATCTGTGAGTGGACATGGCGGTGGGAGTAAATCAGTTGCAGAATTATCAGAAAAAAATTGGGATGGTTCTCAGAAGACTCAGGATATTCAATTATTGAGCTACTCAGAGTGGGAAAAGGGTGCATCCTATCTTGATTTTGTCAGGAGGCAGTACAAAGTTTCTCAGGCGGTTAAAAGTGCTGGCCAGAGATCCCGATCTCAAAGATTTGATTACCTGGCTCTCAAATATGCTCTCAGATGGAAGCGAAATGCTTGTAGGACGTCTAAAGGTGAATTGCAAGCCTTTGAGCTAGGGTCATGGGTTACAGAACTTGTACTGAGTGCTTGTTCTCAATCTATAAGGTCGGAAATGTGCATGCTAATTAGTTTGCTTTGTACCCAAAGTCCAGCAAGGCGATTTAGGTTATTAAACTTACTCATGGCTTTGTTACCAGCAACACTCACTGCTGGTGAAAGTGCTGGTGAATATTTTGAATTACTCTTCAAGATGATAGATTCAGAAGATGCACGTCTGTTCTTGACTGTACGGGGATGTCTAACTAAAATATGTAAATTAATTTCCCAAGAAGTGGGCAACGTTGAGTCTTTAGAGAGGAGCCTGCACATTGACATTTCACAGGGTTTCATCCTTCACAAGCTTATAGAACTCCTTGGCAAATTTTTAGAGGTTCCCAATATCAGATCAAGGTAGAAGTGCCTCATTTATTTTTTTGTTTTGCAGTTAACTGATATCGTCTTCTTTATCTTAATATATTTTCTTTCTTTTTAAATTTCTTGGTGCTAGATTCATGCGGGACAACTTGCTTTCTGAAATCGTTGAGGCCCTTATTGTCATTAGAGGTCTGATAGTGCAGAAGACAAAGTTAATAAGTGATTGCAATCGGCTTCTAAAAGATCTTCTGGATACCCTTCTACTTGAGAGCAGTGAGAATAAGCGCCAGTTTATCCGTGCCTGTATCTGCGGTCTGCAAATTCACGGAGAGGAGAGAAAAGGGCGAACTTCTTTGGTATGGATGAACTATCTAATCTCCAGTTTCATTCTATGGTTATATTTTAGATGATTATCAGAGTTCATTTCCTATTGATTTCTAAGATACTGATTTTTCCCTTGAAATCTTTTTTTTGGTCAATTTTTTTGCACATCTGTGTTGACTTCTGATTTCTGTGGAATTTGCTTTTATTAGAACATCACACAGAGCAGGGTCAATTTTTGTTAATATGCATGAGTTTAATGCATGGGTTTGGTTCTTCCTTAAGTCACAAACTAAACTAAAAGCATTATGATTGAGAATTAGAATAAATTCGTTATCCTTTAACAATAGCTTCTTACCTTTAAAATCTCGAGCTAATTTCAACTTTATATGCAGTTTATCTTGGAGCAACTGTGCAATTTGATCTGCCCATCAAAACCTGAATCTGTATATCTCTTAGTCCTTAACAAGGCGCACACACAAGAAGAATATATTAGGGGATCTATGACTAAGAATCCTTATTCCAGTGCTGAGATTGGTCCCCTGATGCGTGATGTCAAGAACAAAATCTGCCATCAGTTGGATCTGTTAGGTCTACTTGAAGATGACTATGGCATGGAGTTGCTTGTTGCTGGGAATATCATCTCCTTAGATTTGAGCATTGCTCAAGTTTATGAGCAAGTATGGAAGAAGTCAAATAGTCAATCCTCAAACACGATATCTGGTGCCACCTTACTTTCTTCTAATGCAGCAACATCATCCAGAGATTGTCCTCCTATGACAGTGACTTATCGGCTTCAGGTTCGTGTACTATAGTTTTATTGATGACCAAAATATTTCCATTGTGGTCACTGAAAGAAGAATCTCATCCTAAATGACCAGGAAATTTTTGAACCATTTATTTATCTCCGTAGGATCCTTTTTAGCCCTATTCTTATAATCATTTGTTTGTTTCAAGCTCATCATTTTTGTCTTTTTTCATGAATACTGCCTTTTGATATTGAGAGAGTACCATGTGAAAAAATACAAGTATCGTGAACACTATCTTCCACTGTTAACACTTCCCTCCTATATATTTTTTGTATTGAATATGCTGCTCTTTCCATCCTTTCCTTACCACCTAGTGATGTAGTGTGTGACCACTGGATGTGGGCATAGGTAGAGTGAGCAACTTATTATATCTTAGTTTTGACATCCTATTTTCACTATGTCACTTGTTATGTCTATGTCTGCATGAGGTCAAAAAGTGGGGGGTGGGGGTTGGGTGGGGGTGTGTGGGTGGGTGGGAAATGTGGTTGCATTTTCCCATGTTCATAGGTTTCTAAGTTCTGTATGCCATTTGGTGCCTTGTCAGTTTTGTTGTGATCCTAATTTTAATGCTTTGATATGAAATTTTTTGATGTGTTCTCTCCTTTTTCTAAAAGGATGTGTTATTCTTTACCATTTGTAGGGATTAGATGGTGAAGCTACAGAGCCCATGATTAAAGAATTGGAAGAAGATAGAGAGGAATCGCAAGATCCTGAGGTTGAGTTTGCAATAGCAGGTGCAGTCCGTGAGTATGGTGGACTTGAGATTATTTTGGGCATGATCCAGGTGTGTTGATTCTTTTCTTTCTAGTGGTTCTTTGGAATCTGAATAGTTAGTTACAGTATGTCTTCAAGTTTCTTTCCCACAAAGTTGAAATAGTGAAAAATTTTGAATAAAATTTTGGAAGAAATTTGGTTGAAGGAAACTATTTAGGAACACGGCTAAAAGGGAATAAAATTTGGTTGAAGCAAATTATTTAGGAACACAAAGCTCTCAATAATTTAAGATATATTTATATTATAATGAAAAAGTGATTTACAAAATGATTTTATGATCCTTCCTTTGTTGAACTTTTATATCAATGGAAACGGTGAAGCATGATATTCATATTAAATCCAAATCCTACAAGCTTGAACTTTTAGGAGAGTTGGTCATTTAACATGGTATCAGAGATTGGTTTGGCAGGAGGTCTTTGGTTCGAACCCTCTCCTTACAAATTTGAATATTTGATCCTCATTTGTTGATTTGAAAGTCCATGAAGGACTCTGACTCTCCTTGAGCATGGGTATGGGGCCGCATGCACATGAGGGAGGGTGTGAAGCCTGATATTCATATTAAATCCAAATCCTACAAGCTTGAGCTTTTAGGAGAGTTGGTCATTTAACAGAAACAAATTGCCCAACTTCTGCATTGAAATTTCCCATTTTCAGGTTTCAGTACCATACATGATTTGAAGTGTTTTATTGGAAGATCATCAGAATTTCCTTTACATTTTATTTCACTTCCCTGAGAAAAAGGAAAATTTTGATGCATGAGTGGAAAATATTGGTGATAGGTTTCAGTCTTGAACTGGTTAGTAGTCAGGTAGTCTTTCCGATATTTCAAATATCATTTAAAGTGGGCATTTAAGTTCAGATGTAGAAGATTTTTTTTTTAGCATGCATTAACACTATAATAAAATGAATTTTAAGATTATTTTCAGGTTCTTTAGTCCGCGTTGGCATGACTTTCTTTATTTTTCAACTGGTTTTCATTTATTTGATGGTTTCCCACTCCTGTGGGCTTGTTACATTTTCATTGATTCCCCATTTGACCTGCCTTGATTTTTTTTAATTCAGCGTTTGCGAGATGATCTGAAGTCCAATCAAGAGCAGTTAGTTGCAGTGCTTAATCTCCTTATGCACTGCTGCAAGATAAGAGAGAATCGGCGTGCCTTGTTAAGATTAGGAGCTTTAGGTGTACTGCTTGAAACGGCCAGGTGCGCCTTCTCTGTGGATGCCATGGAGCCAGCTGAAGGGATTCTTTTGATTGTGGAGAGCCTGACATTGGAAGCAAATGAAAGTGATAATATTAGCATTACACAGAGTGCTCTTACTGTTAGCAGCGAAGTGGCTGGTGCTGGTGACCAGGCTAAGAAAATAGTCCTCATGTTCCTGGAAAGATTGTGCCATTCTTCAGGCCTTAAAAAGTCCAACAAACAGCAAAGGAACACTGAGATGGTTGCAAGAATTTTGCCTTACTTGACATATGGTGAACTAGCTGCAATGGAAGCACTTATCCAGCATTTTGAACCCTACTTACAAGACTGGGGTGAATTTGACAGGCTGCAGAAACAGCAACAGGACAACCCAAAGGACGAGGACATCACTAAGCAGGCAGCCAAACAAAAGTTTGCATTGGAGAATTTTGTCAGGGTTTCAGAGTCACTCAAAACAAGTTCTTGTGGGGAAAGATTGAAGGACATTATCTTGGAGAAAGGAATTACTGGTGTCGCAGTTAGACATCTGAGGGATAGTTTTGCAGTTGCTGGGCAGGCTGGCTTTAGATCTAGAGCAGAATGGGCATCAGGTTTAAGACTGGCATCAGTCCCACTTATCTTGTCTATGTTGAGGGGATTATCAATGGGACATTTGGCCACTCAAAGGTGTATCGATGAGGGAGGCATCTTACCGCTGCTCCATGCTTTGGAGGGAGTCGCTGGAGAAAATGAAATTGGGGCTAGGGCTGAAAATTTGTTAGACACTCTGTCTGATAAAGAAGGTAAGGGTGACGGATTCCTGGAGGAGAAGGTTTGCAAGTTAAGGCATGCCACCAAGGATGAGATGAGGCGTCTAGCTCTAAGGAAAAGAGAGGAGTTACTTCAGGTAGTTTCCATTAAGCTCTTTGTTGCAAACACATATCTGTTTGTTCATGTATGCATAACTGATATTTAATTCAGATCTGTGGCAAATCTGACTACATAAATTGGATCTAATGAAAAGCTTTTGGCTTGGTTCAAAGGGCAAGGATTGAGGCAGGATGTGTGATGTTCAGATTCACTTGAACTGAAAATCACAAAGCCTTCACTGTTCATCTCTCACACACAATTACTAGCTCTGAGACACACTGATGTGTCATCTAACAGAAGAAAGAAAAAAATTATACATTTCTTACTTATGAATCTAAACCATTTTTTTTTTGGACAATTGGAACAGAAACTTGGAATGCGACAGGAACTAGCTTCAGATGGTGGTGAGCGCATTGTTGTTACTCGTCCACTTCTTGAAGGTTTGGAAGACATGGAGGAAGAGGAAGATGGGCTGGCTTGCATGGTGTGCAGGGAGGGTTATAGCTTGCGGCCTACTGACATGTTGGGTGTCTATTCCTATAGCAAGCGGGTGAACCTGGGAATCAGCACTTCAGGAAGTGCCCGGGCTGAGTATGTTTACACAACCGTTAGTTTTTTTAACATCATACATTTCCAGTGTCATCAAGAGGCCAAAAGGGCAGATGGGGCTTTGAAGACACCAAAGAAAGAGTGGGAGGGTGCTGCCCTCAGGAACAATGAGAGTTATTGCAATTCCCTGTTCCCTGTGAGAGGTCCATCTGTTCCAATAGCGCAGTACATTCGCTATGTTGACCAGTACTGGGATAACCTTAATGCTCTTGGGCGTGCTGATGGGCCCCGACTACGTTTGCTGACTTATGACATTGTTCTGGTACAAAACCTTCACTTTCCTTGTTTTTCTTTCATTTTCATTTTGATTCAAAAATACTAAAACATTAAAGGTGCCAATAAATACAAGGTGTAAAGTAGTACACATGAAGTATACATTCAAGGAAAAAAAAGGAAAAAACAACCACTAATGATCACAATTTCAGACTAATAATCAGTGCTCAGACACAATTGCAGGTTTCGTTTCCTTTTCATCTTCCCCCGCTTTGTTTTTTACTTTCTTGGAATTTGTTTTACATTTTCATCAATGTGTTTACAAAATTGAAAGTTTTGTGGAAGATCTGCTTTGCATGATAGAGAAGTCCTGTATTTGGTGTACTGGACCTCTGTAAAAAATTGCATAGGAGTGTCTTGATGAATGAAGATCAGTGCATCAGTGGCATCTAAATTTACCACATAATAGAAAATTTATGAACAATTTTTGTGGGCTATCGATTTATAATCTGGTTTTGGATTTGTGGGAATGTTTTGAAGATCAGAGAAAACATCAAATATTTGGTTCATCAGATCATAATGTGATGCTATTTTCCTGCAATGGGTCTTGCTCTACTGTGTATGGAATGCGGGAGAAAACAACATTTCTAACTGGGACACATATATGTTGCTCCATTGTGGTTAATAGGTTTGACTGCTTTGTTACTAAGGGCTATTTTTATTTTGTATTTAGAGAGGTAGAGGTCATTATATAAATTCCCTAAACTGTACACTAGACCTCTTCTGATAAACATTTGTTGTGTTGTATTTTATACAGATGCTGGCTCGATTTGCAACGGGTGCATCATTCAGCTTGGAGAGCAGAGGCGGTGGAAGAGAAAGCAACTCCCGGTTTCTCCTTTTCATGATTCAAATGGCTCGCCATCTTTTTGATCAGGGAAACATCAATCAGCGACGGGCAATGGCCAAGGCAATAACAACATATTTGACCTCTTCTACCCCATCTGATTCCAAACCGTCCACTCCTGGGATGCAACCTTCTTCCCTTGGTACAGAAGAGACATTCCAATTCATGATGGTGAACTCGCTTCTCTCAGAATCTTATGATTCCTGGTTGCAGCACCGACGTGCCTTCTTGCAGCGTGGAATATACCATGCATACATGCAGCACACTCATGGCCGATCAACTTCCCGTGGATCATCATCATCCAATCCAACAACAGCTGTTATAAGGTCAGAATCAGGAAGTAGCAGCACTACCACGGAAGGTGGGAGTGGTGATGATCTATTGGCCATTGTCCGGCCCATGCTTGTTTACACTGGCTTGATTGAACAGCTGCAGCGGTTTTTCAAGGTCGTCAAAAAATCCGCATCTGTTAAAGCAGAGGAGGGACGATCTACAGAAGAGATAGAAGGGGAAGAAAATAAGAACTTGGAAGGCTGGGAGATGGTGATGAAGGAGAGGTTATTGAATGTAAGGGAGATGGTGGGGTTCTCCAAAGAGTTGCTATCATGGCTTGACGAGGTGGCTGCTGCCACTGATTTGCAGGAGGCCTTCGATATCATTGGTGTTTTATCTGATGTCTTAGCCGGTGGTTTAACTAACTGCCAAGACTTTGTGCATGCCGCGATCAATGCTGGGAAAAGCTAAGCTGAGAGATTAAATTACAAACAAGGGAAGGGCATGGATTCTGTATTCTGTCATTGCCCTAATCTCATTTTGTCGCATAAAGGGCCATTCCCTAACATCTGTGACAAATCCTAATTTCAACATTTATAGCTTCTCTGCAAACTTGCATCTTTAGTTAATTTTGTTATAAATCATTATTTTTATTTACTGTTACCGGATTTATCTGTGGATTGGTGGTGGTCTAACCCTGTATAAATAAAGTGTTCCCCACCAGGAAATTGCAAATGCAGTGGAACGACAAGTTAACAGTCGGGGCCTTTAAATCAACAATCGGTAATGGCCCTTATACGACTCGGGTGAGGAAGTAGAAGGGAAGGTTAGGAGCAATGGACCTTGGCTCTGAAATCCAATCATCTCCTAATAAGCAAACTCAAGTAAACAGGTGATGTTGGCATGGGGGTCAAGGATGCTCACTGCCAATGATATGTCAAATTAAAAAATAACTTTGACTTCATTAATACAGTACTTATAGACGTAAGACTCTTACAATACAAAACCAGAAACCACAAAAAGATTGACATAAATAACAATTTCCATATTTGAGTCGTTCAGTTCATGGCATCATAATAATCATCCAATCTCTCTCGAGAGCAGCATTTTCTATATTTGAGTTATTCAGTTCATGGCATCATAATCATCCAACCTATCATTGTACTCAAGAACCTTTCTTTTAATCTTGGATGAATCTACCCAAGTAACGAAGTCCTCCAAATTCCTTGTCACAAGAAATGCAGGATCAGTCACAGTGTCTGGACCCACCCGAATGTGCCCTTGCTCAATGTACGTTACGGCTTCTTTCAAGTGCTCTGCAAACTTCAACCGCACCAACACAGTTGAAAGTCTACGCCTGTAACAGTGAAACATGAGATTTACCAAGAGAGTAGTAGAGTAGCACACAACCAAATTGACACAGCATACAAAGGAATTAAGATTTCCCAGAATGATCAGCCAAAGATTTCTACTTTTGGTACTATGGTCTGAATCTTAAAAAGAGTGTGGTTCAATTCTTTACCTACAAAAGGCCGACACTGCTAAGCGATCACACAATGCCAAGCTTTTCCTGGTTGGTATCACACCAATGTTGTACCTGGCGGTGACATGGAAATATGCAAGTTCTTAAAACAGCTCCGAATGTGCATTAAACTGGCAAAAGATAACAACTCATAATTGAACCAAGAGTTTAAACATTATCCATTCCAGTGTGCTGTGCCATGACAATCGAAGTGATCTCTTTTAATATGAAGAGCTCAAAATGACCACAATAAGGAAAATAGAACACAAACATTTAATTTAACAAATCAAAAAGGTAGAATATTTTTGTTCCTGACAAGAAAAAAAAGAAAAGAAAAAATTGAATATAACAACAATCTATAGCCTCTTCATCCATATGGCACTAATACACCCCTAACCCCCACACCCATACACACACACCCCAAAACAAAATGGAGGTATTCCAAATCTCTCCATCCATGCTTTTTTTGACTCGACTAATGCAAATAAAAGGAAAGACACGCATAAAGGTGTATTCCCACCCCACTTAAAGGTAAGGTATCAAATGTTTCAAGTGTCAACAACCTAGTCACGTGGCATATAATTTTCCAAGAACTTGCACATTGAGCTGGAACATGAAGAGGAACCAGAACCACAAATGAAAATTCATTTGATCATGGAATCTGATCCTATGGGCTTAGATGACAAAGAAGTGGACATTTCACCAGCTGATGTTGTGAAATGTATTTTTGCAGCCCTAAAGTTGAGGAAGAAGATTTTCACCGGACTTCTATTTTCCAAATGTTGGTCCAATGCGGGAATCAAGCTTAGAAACTCATTATTGACATTGCAACTGTATGAATGTTGTTTCAGCCACCACAATGGAGAGCCGTAAACTTCCCGTTGAGCTACATCCACAATCATACAAGGAGCATGGATAAAGAACTCGTCTGTTCCAGTAAATCACCAGTCTTGTATTTCTTTCATACGGTGTTTATAGTGACTTTATTAGGTGTGATGTTATCCTTATGAATGTAGCACATATCATTGTTGGTAATCCTTGGCTTTATGGTCGAGATGTGCATAATTACAGGAAAGCAAACACATATAGCTTCAAGCTTAAGAACCAAAAATTTGGTATTAAAGACAATCACTACTGCCAAACTGGGAAAATAGCAGATTCAAAATTCAACAAAATTTGTTGAAGGCATGAAGAGTTCTCATATTCTTACTAAGAAGAAGTTTCAGCATGAAGTAAGGAAAATGGGGCTATATATGTTGTAGTAATTAAAGAAGCTAGCAGCATCTCTTCTATGCCTAAGAAGCTTGCTGAAATGCTCAATTACTTCTTAGATATAGCTCCAGCAGATCTGCCTAATGAGCTTCCCCTACTCTCCAATATTCAACTTCTATAGACTTCATGTTGGGATCTTAATTGCCTAATTTCCAGCTTACCATAAGAATCCAAATGAATTGCAGAGATCAAAAGACGAGTGCAGGAGCTGCTATCAAAGGTTTAGTCACAAAAGTCTTAGTCCTTCTTCAACTGTCCTTGCCTTACCAACCCCCTCAAAAAGATTGCAACTAGCGCATGTGAGTAGATAACTGTGCAATCAACAACATAACCATCAAGTGTCACTTTTCCATTCCTCGATTTGATGATATGCTGTATATTATGGTTGGTTCATGCATCTATTGATAGGTAGATTTGAAGAGTGGAGATCATTAAACACAGTTAAGGCCCGAGGATGAGTGAAAGACTACTTTTAAAACAAAGGATGGTCCCTACAAGTGGCTGGTGATGCCCTTTGGCCTCTCTAATGCCCCTAGCACATTCTTGTGCTTCATGAATCAAGTCCATCAACCATTTATCGGCAGGTTTCTATTTGTTTACTTAAAACTGAGGAAGATCATGTGTCCCATTTGCGACAAGTTATGGAATCTGTTCGACAAGAGAAACTCTACACTGTTTGAAACAACGTTCCTCATTACCTCAATTATCGTGTTCTTTGTTGTTTCAGCAAAATGGTTTGAAGTAGACCCTAATAAGTAGAAAGTCATCCTAGAACAGCAGGGGACTTTTAATAAAAAAGATCTTTTTTTTTTTGATAAGTAAATAAAATCCATAAAAAGAAGCGCCAAAAAAACATGCCCCATTGTATACAGGACGTATACAACTACACAAAGCAACCCAAAAAGAACAGCCTAAAAAACAAAATGAGTGCCCATCACCTTTGAAGGGAAAGACTCAGTCCCATCACCAACCAAAGCATAATTCAACCGCTTAACAATAAACCGACCATCTTTAACCCTACCCAAACCACACTATCCTCCAAATAATTCACCCTTTTCTGGAAAGAAAAAAAGAAATAATTTTTTCCTTCCTTTTTTAAGGCACCCTAGACTTAGTAAGTTGACTAAGTTGGAATGGAGAGGGGGCTGATTTGAAATCCTATAATTCAAAGTTGGGAATTCAGGGAATTCACGTACGTCAAAATGGTTTCAAGGGACTTGAAGGAAAATTTTTAGAGTTCTCAATTACCAAAAGAAAATGGTAGAACCACATGAAATTCCGATATTTTTTTTATTCTTTAACAGTATTATCAAGGATTAAGTACAAAGAACAAGAAGAAAACCTCCCCCTGAAGCACAATGACTGCATGGTTCAACCCAAAATTAAATAACATCTTCTCATCCTTTTGGGCTATCTTGGACTAAAGAATAATAAAAAAATAAAACACTATTTCACAATCTAGATATAAACTATTAGAAAACGCATTTCAAAATTTCTGATATTTTCAAATTTTCACAACAAAATTGAGGTATGGACTGAAAATAGATTCGGAAAAACAAGACTCGGATCAAACCAAATCAGAAACATGAACAGGAAAGTTCAAGTAACGAAATATAAGAATTTCAAGAACGCAGTTGGCTAAAAAATGTAGAACATGAGCTCAACAACTTACAGCTTTTCCAAAAGCATATCAGTCATCTCAATTCGGAAAGGATCTCTTGGGTCCATCTGCTTCAAAATGTTCACAAGCTTCTGCGTCATCCGACACAAGCTCGAATACCTATTTTCCAATAAATTAACTAATCAATTAATAGAAACCTAGACTCGTCCGCTTCAGAAGAAAGAAAAGAGGTTCAAAACAACAAGAAAGTGTGGAAAAACTGATACTTCAGAGATTATAGGGGAAAAAATAGTGAAAGAAATGAGCTTTACTTTTTGTAATCGTCTCGGCCCGTGACATGGTAGCGGTGCATGACATGGGCTTCCCTGTGACCACCTTCCCTCTTCCATTCCAGGAAATTCACCTTCTTCAGAAGCTTCTTCTCATGATACTTGAGCTTCCTCATCTTTCTCCAAAAACCCTAAGGAAAAACCCTAATTCCCACAATCCGGAAATACGCCATACCCAACCTATTAAGCTTCAGGTTATTTGGGCTGGGCCCCTTAAGATGGGTTATAACAGCCCATTTTAGCTAATTTCTCATTCTCTTATATTATTTCTGCTACTATTAAACTAATTTCACAAATAACCAAATTTTGAAATAATAAAAAAGGGTATAGAAACATAAATAAAAAAGGGTATTGAATCCATGTAAGAATAGGAGTGGGCATGGTTCAGTTAATTGAACCGTGTAAAACCAAGAAAATTCGAATTTTTTGAAAAAGGGTAAAATTGTAATTTCTATCAAAATTCGAAATTTTTTTAGATCTCGGATGACAAAACGGACTTCACCATTGGAACTGCCTTAAATCTAGTTACCACGCCGATTCGTAGAATTCGGCATGTCTAATTTCACGCTCGGCACACTGCACGCCTTCCGCGCCTCTAAACGGCTTAAAGACATGCTGATATGACAAGAAGCCATTCACTACGTAATTTTTTACGAATACATGTTGCATGATTAGAGAGATGATTTAAGATTAATGACTTAGATTAAGCCATATGTCAAAGTCAAATAATTAAACGGCGGATTACAATGAGAAATTTTTGAAAAGTTTAATCAATAAGACAAAGAGGAATAATTTTCTTTCATTTGGAAGCACAAAAACGTGCAGGCGGGGAGTTTTATTTAGAAAGCAGACTTTGTGACTTCTCTCTAGATTTTTATTGCTCGGACCGTCTGCCTCTCGATCAGCAAGAAGCAAAGTTGTTCTACGCTAAGCATGGGCTACCAGAGCACCGATTTTGTGGAGTTCATGCATTAACCTGTAGAGGTAGGATCTTTCTTCCTACTTGGTTTATTCTTTGGATAAGAGCCATTTTATGGATGAGAATTTGTTGAGGCTTGGAAGGCCGTGTTATCGGTCTCAAAATCTTTGAATCGAGTGAAGAAATCCTACTTGTGTGGCCGTGAAAAGTGCCGACCCGAGGGTTTCATTGTTCATGTGATTGGTTGTGTGATTTTTGTGTTGTTAGCGATTCAAAACGAATCGCTTTATTTTGTTAATTTCACCACGCGCTTAATTTTGGTGTTATTGTTGTAAATTGAATAACATGATTTATGTGAGTTATTTGTGTTAATATATGCATGTGAATATATTAGCATAATTGTTTGGAATTAGCATAATGCATTCCATATGCACCAGGGCACCTTAGAACGATAGGTGTGAGTGCATGACATGAAAATGAAAGAAAAGTGAAAATGATTGTGAAAGAAATTTCATGAAGATTCAAGAATCGCCTTTGGAGAGTTGTTCAATCAGCTCATCTCTGAGGCGGACCCATAATCTGTTTGAGAATTCACCCAATAGAATTCCAGGAGGGTTGTCTAATATATTTACCAACCGGGTAGTAAGTTCGAGAACAAAAGCTTTGTTTTAAAAACTCGTATTTTTGCTCAGACTGGGTGTATACGCTATGAGTCGGTGAAGACTCGAGACATGGATCGAGTACGTAGACATTCAAGCAGTGACTACGATTTGCTCGAGCGATTGTTCGCACGACATGTGTACTTAGTGGAGAAAGAACCTACAGTAAATTATCACACGGCCATTACTCACCTTCGTCGAGGATCATTATTTGCATGTAGAACAGATAGGAGTGACGGCGCCACTAGAGGCCATGTTTTTAATAAAGTCGATCATGCGCTTATTCATTTCAGATAAATATGTATTAAAACTCTAAATTTTGATATATGCTTTGCTACAGTAATGTAATAACTCGAACTATCATATACTGACATATATTTTGTGAGTATTGATGCATGGGCCCAAGGGCCATTTTTACCGCACGCGGGACCCAGCCATGCATTGCCAGAAAATATTGGGACATGTCAGATTTCTCGTGCAGAAGCCTCGTATAAAGCCGGTAATTTACCCGATTTTCGTGGAGCGGTGTCAGTTACCCACACCTACGAGTATCTACAGGCCGACGTGGTTGTCAACGACACTTAGGGATTGGGGCGTCACAAATCGTGCCACTAAAAATAAATCAATCATTAGTTTTCGGTTTTTTATTTATATAAATAAAAAACTTAACCATAAACATGGTTAACTGAATATTCGGTTAACCATTTTTTCGATTAACCATATATCGGTTTTTGGTTAACCAGAATTAAAAAACAAATTTATAATTCTATAATTGTATATTAAAGTTAAAATTCTAATAATTTCTATAAATACAATAAAAATGAAACAAAAAAAAAAATTGTTATCAATTCATTTGCAATCCCATGACACTTGGTTTATTTATAATAACTCAAAATAATATATGAAATGCATGAAATTAGATAATTCAATCACAATTTTTTTAATCAACCACATGTTCTAACAACTTTAATAAAAAAAGAAACTACATCCAAAATAATCACAACCTATATGCTTTGGTTTGAAGAGATTAGATAGGCCAAAAGAATGTCTTATATTATATATAGCTATATACAACTAATATAAGTATATAACTATGAAATCTAGTGCATAATGTCTTCCTCCAATTTCAAAAGCAAACATTATATTAAAATATTAATGTAACTAACCAAAAAAATTATTATAATAAATCATCCACAAAATTTAAGAAATTATGAATATTAAAGTGGAATTATATTGATAAAAATAAATTGAAACCAAGAATTGTATAAAACAAAAACCAAAACCAAACCAATCAGTTTGATTAACTTATTTTTTGGTTCAGTTTCGATTTGGTTTCTCGGTCTGTTTGATTTCTTAGGTTTTTTTGTCCACCCCTATGTAAGAATATGCAAAAATGAATAAAAGTAACAAAAAAAAAAAATCTAATTCTTGATAAAAGTTATGAATAAACTTTTTTTTTGGCATATTACCTTACTCTATTGTTACAAGAATTTGATCTTGAGTTCTCCGGTATTCCCATCTCACGTCTTTTTCACTTGAGCTAAGCCTTAAGGGCATTATGAATACAATTTAAGAATTAACATTTTATAAACTTCCATATAGTTCATTTAAAATAAAATAATGATTTAGAATGAACCAATTTTATAAATGTATTTGGTTTATAATCTATATGAATTATTATTATTATTATTATTTTTGACAATTAAGCATTTTGTTACAATATAGTAAATTATCTTTATTGAGATTCGAACCTAGGACCCTTTCCTTTCATGAATGTCTTGTCTTTTTAAACTTTGAATGCTCTATTAACTGAGATAGACATGCGGACATTATTATTATTATTATTACCATGAATGTTGTGTCTTTTTAAACTTTGAAAGCTCTACCAATACGAACATGATTATTGTTGTTATTATTATTATTAATAAAACAAAATCTCCTTTGTTTGTTTTCATTCAGGCATATGGAATAACTCATAACAAAATTATTCTATTGTCAAAAAAGAAATTTTGTCTATAGTTCTTTGTATACAAAAATTTCAAAGTGATATTTGTAACAAAAAATTTCTTTTACATGTTGATTGTAAAAGTGTTAAAGAAATTTTACAAAAAAAATATTCAAAATCTAGTTTCTAAACAAATTTTTACTAGATGGCAATCTATTTTATCTGTTTTTTATTTTGAAATTGAATTTATAAAAGGTACTTTAAATGTTTTATCTGATTTCCTTTGACGGGAATTTTTACAGGAAAAATGAACAAAACCCCCTCCAAACCTACTACCAAAGAGTCTCATGTCATGCCAATGACTCAACTCCAAATCGTTTTGAAGTTTTGGGTAAAATACCCAAACCCTCATTTTCAAGCTTTTCTACTTTTGTCTATCATACAAAGGAAGCAAAGTTGTTAATTCAAATTTTGGAAGCTGATCATATATCTTCTTTAGGAGATTTTGATTATCAAAAATTTTTTCAAAAGGATAAATATTTTAAATCAAATGATGTTCCAAAAACTCGCAGATTCTATGAGTTTATTTGTTGGGACTTTGGAATCCACAAAACCCATAATTGAATGAAAAGTGTGTCTCACATCGAATAGAAACAAGATGTGAGATGGGTTTAAATAGTTGAGCCTCTCAAATGGGTTTAGGCCCTAAGGGGCACCCCACTTTTGTGGAAGGGAGAGGACTTACGCCAAGCTAGGTCGGTTTCCCCCCACGCGAGCGCCGGTCGGTTCGGTTCGGTTCGGTTCCGGGTCCACCCTCTATTGGTTTCTATTTTTTGAACATACATGAAAAAGACCTCGTTCCTTGGTACTGATTGAGGGGCCAAATTCGTCTTAAGGACACGACGTTATTTCGTTGGGCTCGAATCAATATTCTGATTGTTTGTTTGTACTGCTAGTTTTTTTCCTTCTGGAAATAGCTATTCACTCTCTTTTTGTTCTCAGTTTGGAATCCCTTAGATTCCATGCTGGAACTTCACATCTCACCATTTCTACCCTTCTCCTTTTCCCATGCATTTGGCAAGAGAATTTAAAATTAAATGGTAGGCTGCTTTCAAAATATCTCCTTCTCAAACTTTTGAATCTATAAAAAAATGGGTTGATTCCAAAAAAACCCAAGTCTCCTTCAAAAACCTTTCCATTTACACCAACCATTTGGTCTCAAACTCCACCAAAATCCACTTTTTCTTCAAACCCTGCCTACAAAACCTATCTACGAAAGCTCCAAGAACATGCTGCTGAAACCTTTTCACAACTTTCAGCCTCTGATGAGGACAACGATGACATAGCATCAAGCCCAACAAATCAAAACGAAGACATGTGTTATGGACTCTCATACACTCCCCTTGAGTAATGGGAATTCATCTTCAATTTTCAAATCTTTGTGTACCAAGGAAATCAAAATCTTCAAAATTTATAGAGTGCAAAATTTTCAAATCTTTATTGGTCGTTTCATTAAAGAATCAAGACATTCCATCAAACAAGATTGCAAATGGACAAAAGAAGAGTAGCAGCGAATGTCATTCACATTTCATCTCAGTAAAAAAGTAAGATTCTTAGTCTCCTACTCAGTATAAACCTCTAAAAGATTTCATACAGTTGGCCTTCACAGTTGATAAGATGACTCAAAAGCAGATTCCTTGTCTCCTACTTTATTAAAAAGTCAAGATAAGGATAAGCTTTGTTGATGTATTGACATCTATTGTTCGGATTCCAAATTTTCCTCTTCAAATCCACAGACTTCAAATGTTTTGAAATCCGTCAAAGTTTTTCTATAAAAAGGAACTAAGTTCCTTGGTAAGGTAGGCAAAGTTTCAGGAAGAGATTTACTTGTATTGTGAGATTTTGAAAGATTAAGCATGTTTCTTATTCAAATTTCTTGTATCAAAGTTTCAACATCAAGTTTGTACTTCAAATATTGTAAGTCATTGTTTATTTTCAAATAAAGTTTCATATTTTCAAGTATCTGTTTACATATTCATTTTCTTGTTCATAGTTTATATTTTATTATACTTAGGAAGGTCTTGTGCAGAAATGGTACCAGAGCCATGTTTATGCAAAATATATGTTCAGATTTTTCATAATATTTTATCAAATTTGTTTATGATTCCACCACTTAGCATTGGTCAGCCCTTAATTATTCGTTGGTTAGTCGTAAATCCTGAAGTTAGTGGTAGAGCCAGCTCAGCTCATGATGATTACAGATATATTTGAGATAGACAAAGAATATATAAGGAAAGAGGCAAAATCAGAAAAATACAAAGACAGAGTTAAATGGTTTTTCTAAACTTTAACAAATGAACAAAAAGAAAACTTTAAAAAAATAATGGTATCAAACTATGGAAACAATGAAAATAAATATTCCAATGTTTACATATTTTGATATTTATGCAACAACCAATAATATCAATTATCTTTTTACGGAGATTGATATGTTTCAAAAGGAATGAAAAACTAATTCTGAAAAGAAAATAGTATCAACCCATCCACCTTTAGAAGAGGTAATCATCAAAGTTCAAAACTCTGATGTAATTGCTTCAAAAAGATAATTTTTAAAGAAGATGAAAGTAGAAATGAAAATTTAAACGATATAAAAAGTCTTCAACAACAAAATAATTTTACAAATCAAATTTTAGGTACTATTGCAGCTCAAATGGATAGATTTGAGAAAAATATGCCTAAAACTTTACAAATCAAATCAGATTATGACAAACCATTTTTCAAACCTCTTGAAATAGCTAAACCCATAAAATTTGGAAATAATAATAACAATGAAGAACTTTACAAAATTCTAGCAAAAAAGCTAGAAGCAAAAGAGTTCAAACCAATTGATCCGTCATCCTCAAAACAACAATTAAATTTTTTGAGTGGAACTGATTCTGAATCTTTAGAAGATGACAATGAATCAGAAAATTTCAAATTTAGTCAAACATCTGAAGATGATTTACAAATAAATAGGAAAACATCACAAAAATACTAGGAATTATTATCCTAGACTAACTCCTTATGATATCCAATTTGAGGAAAGATTCCCTTTAAGATTTGTATACAACAATAGAAGTATATACGAATAGAATATTGATGGTATTTCTGAATATAAAATCCTCAATATTGTTCAAGAAATGCTAATGGCATCAACAACTTATTCAACTGATAATGATGACCACACTATCATTTAATATCTAATAGCAAGTTTTGTGGGCCAACTTAGAGGTTTGTGGGAAAATATGTTAACAAATGTTCATAGACAACATATAATGACAAGTATAAATGAATTAGGACAACAAAATGTTGTTCATAAACTTATTTACACAATCACAAAACATTTTATATGAGATCCCAGAATTCTTCAAGAAAGAAGTTTGGAAATCCTACAAAATTTAAGATGTAAAACCCTAAGTGACTTTAGATGGTACCATGATATGTTCCTGTCTAGACCAGACTAGATGCAAATGCATCTTACTAGAAGGAAAGATTCCTATTTGGACTCCTGAGAGCCCTAACAGAAAAGGTTCAAAATACTTTAAGAGAAAAATGACAAGGTACTATTCCTTACGATGAACTTACTTATGGAGACCTCACAAGTAAAGTAAAAAATGAAGGATTAAAACTTTGCTCACAATTCAAACTACAATATCAAGTTAAGAAAGATTTAAAGACTTCAAAGAAAGATTTAGGATCTTTCCGTAATTAATATGAGAATGAAATGCCTTTACCTCCTTCACTAAAGCACAAATCTCATCAACACATGAGAAAATCTCAACATTATAAAAAGTATACAAATTATAATAAACAAAACAATAATTATAAAACAAAACCAAAGAAAGAAGTTAAATGTTTTAAATGTGGAAAAAAATGTCATATAGCCCCAAACTGTAAAATCTAGAAAATAAATGCTCTTTCTGATAATGAAGATGATTATCATGAAGATGCATCTGAAGAAAGTATTTCTTTAGATAATTCTTCTGAAACAGAAAAGACAATAAATTCAAAAAACAAAATAGAAAATTGCCTTTGTCAAATAAATATGTTAACTACATATCAAGAAATGTTAGTTAACATGATAGACCATATAGAAGACAAAGAAGCAAAAACAAAATTTATAAGAGAAAAATGGAGGGTAATAAAAATACTTTACCATTACAAAATTCTTATAAATTTAAAGATATAATGAAACAATTTGAAATTCAAAAGCCTATAACAATCCATGATCTACAAATTGAAATAAAACAAATTAGAGTACAAATTGAAGAATTAAAAGTCTTCACTCAAAACATGGATTCAAGAATTCAAAATATTGAAAATTAAGAAATATCTTCAATTAATCAAACTACCAATGAATTTGACAATTTTGTCAACTCAATAACCATAGTTGAAATACAAAGATGGTATACAAAAATTACTTAAAAAATATATCCTGATTATCAAGCTACTTTTGTTGCCTTGATTAATTCAGAAGCTGATTTAAACTGTATACAAGAATAATTGATTCATACTGTATATTTTATAAAAACTTATCAAAATCTTTCAATTGCTTGCAGTGTACCTTTACAAGTTGATGAGTGGCTGAAATACTCAGGTCATACCCGCGTCTGTCTTATGTTTTTAGCGTTATTTTATATTTAAATCCATAATTTTGTAGCCCGATATCTGATTTGTGCAATTGGTGTGAATGCAGGCGAAAAGGGTAGCTTTTGGAAGAATTATGGAGTAGAGGGTGCAGTGCATAAAGATGGCTGGAACGTCGCGACGTCGCAACGTCGTGACGTCCCATCGCCAGACGTCCCAACGCCGCGGACGCCGTCAACATATACGTAGGTCAACAAGTCGGCCAACGCCACGACGCCTCAAAGTCGCGGATCACGCCAACGCCGCTGACGCCGCGACGGATCTCGCCAATCATTAAAAGCAAAAAGGGGACCAGAATTCGGGGGATCGGAAAACGAGGAGCGGACGAACTAGGGCACGGAAATCATAACAACAGGACTTTGACTTTGGAGAAGACCCGTCATTTTGTATTTTTCTTCTTTTTGGATAGAAGTACTGATGTTTTATAAATTAAATACTGGTGTTCTCATATTCAGTATGTTCTAGATCTATACCTAGGGTGTTGTTGAACCCTGTCATGATTGCATGGATTAAAGATTAGTATTTTATATTATTCAGTTGTTTATAATTTGTTGACATTTGCTTTATATCTGTGAACCATTTACATGGTGATGTCTGGCCCACATTAGCATGACTATACCGGAGATCCGAGATCTGCAGACGATACAATGATCTCGAGAGCAAATTCTTCGCTGATTCAATAAGATATTCATCCCGAGGGTGACAATTAAGGTTAGAACATTTAAGCATTTCTCGAGTATCGAGTCAGTAGAGATACACTCAACACTACTAGTGAAATAAAGTGGATACACCTCGAGAGAGGGTATTTCTCAGAAGGCAAGATCACCTAGCCATTTATAAGTTATAAATAAACCGAATAATATCATAATAGATATAATCCATCGAAGGCGGTGGGGAGTACAGTCTAGTCTCCATTATACAAGAATTCATTAAGATCGCTTAGTTTAGTTTAAGTTCGACACTAGTACTCTTTCACACAACAATATAGTCCGCATAATACCTAAAGCCAATCTCCAGACTCAACAACACTTACTCTCGTGATCGATATCCTACTCATAGGTACACTATATTACTTGGGGTGACGCGTGCACTTGCGCACATAGGCGTACATATATACACACCACGCCTGCCCTACTGTTTACACTACCATTGGGGATAGGTTTAGAGTGATATAGAGAATAAAGCAATTGATATTACTTTGAATTTTTGTTTTTTATTTGTTTTTACAAGGCCAGAATTGGTCTTTTTGTTCGTGTGTGATTGCAATGAAGGTTTCTAAAGGAGCGCATAGCGCATTTACTCCGGATCAGTCACCAACATCCATTTGATCCTGAGCCAGAAAGAACTTTACAAAGAATACGCCAAGAACAGAGAACGGAACAAACTAGAAATCTAGCAATCATGGAGAACAACGAAGAGCAGGATCTTAGCATTGAGCAAAACGAGCCACATAGGGGTCGAAATGGGAATAACGGAAGGAATCAAGCACCCAGTCATTATACAAACTGCATGATCCATTTATGTTAAGTGAAGAGTTTCGGCTCCTACCGCCTATAGTTGCCTAAACAATGATCCGAAGACCACCCATCCAAGCAAACAACTTCGAAATGGGTCAAGAACCTTACGTATGCTTCAGAACATCTTATTTCATGGTCTACCAAATGAGAATCCAAATATGATCCGACTAACTTCCCCGGTTCCACACAATAAAGTACAATAAGCATCAAGAGGCACCTGTGCTGAGATTGTTCCCACTTTCTAATTAGGTGATAGAGCTAAGCATTGGTTAATGGTCACCCACCGATTCCATTACTCATGGAACGATTTAGTGTGAAATTCCCACCAAGTTTTTCCCACCCTTGAAAATCGCACAACTTGTACAAATAGATCAATACTTTCGGATAAATCAGAGGGAGAGAACCCGGCAGAGGTAATGGGATAGATTTCACGCACCACCTGGTGAAGTGCCACATCACAGACTGACAAGATGGATGTAGGTCCATACTTTCTATAATGGTCTGAGGAATGCAACTAGAACAGTAATTGATGCCTCGGCTGGAGGTGCACTAATGAAGAAAACCACGGACCAAGCTTATGAAATCTTGGAAGAGCGCCGCTACTAATACAAACTGGCCTAGGAGTAAGATCATAATTAAAGAAAAGTCGGGTGGCACGGATAATGAGGTTCCCAACAACCGGGTTAATCATGTTGCACAAATTACTAAACAAGCTAACTAGACAAGCCAGCGGAACCGCGAATGCTGGCGCGCACTAACCCATGGGAGTCAGGTGGGACTCGTGGAGGACAAAGACAACAAAGACAGAATGTCACCGTGAACCAAACAAAGAGAGCGGTGCCCAAGACGTATCGAGGTTCAACTGTGAGTCGCACACAAAGAATAGTACAAAGATGGGAACAACTATCGAATCAAAATCATACAAGGGGTGGCGAATAAATCGTAATCGTAATACCAGAACAAATTGGCTGCATGACGTGGAGGAACAATCGTAACAACATGCCATCACCCCGAGGAGGAACCACTTCCGAGAAAAAGGTGGACTTCTGTAACGCTTCCTCAGACAGATGTTTCACTTCACACACCGCCTTTATGAATGAGACAAATATGAATATAAAGAACAGCCACCCAATTGAACAATCACAAAGACAATGAGAAACTTAGAGGTCAGACATGGGTCAAATGGCCAATCTATTGACGTAAAGGCACCTGCTCCTTACCAAGCAACTTTAAGGAACACGAGAAGAGATGTGAATGGTTATGTTAAAGGAATACGCCCGAGAAGTGGTAAGGAATTGAGGCACAGTGATAATCCTCAAGAGGAGGTAGAGAATGAGAAGGTCATCCAAATCTTATTTAATGATGATGCAGATAGGAACAACCTCAAGAGAACAACAGAGGGAAACATCACCAAGCAAGGACAACCCACCACCCGATATCCACAACGCCTAGAAGCATAAGTTGATAAGCAAGCCACCAAGTTCATGGAAGTGTTCAAGAAGCTACACATCAATATCCCAGCTTGTCGATGCTTGAACAGATGCCCAGCTATGTAAAATTTATTTAAGGACATAATCGTCTTAAGAGAAGATCGGGCTGATTTCGAAACAACTAACTTAACCGAGGAATGTAGTGCCATACTTCGTAGGAAGCCGCAGCCAAAGACCCGGTGCAAGCCACTATCCCATGCAATTCATCGAAATGCTATCTTGAGAGAGCACCGTGGTGATTTGTGCCGCATTAACTTCATGCCCTTGTCCATCTTAAACGTTTGGGATTAGGGTGAAGCCTCATTCAACTACGCCTCACATCTCAACCTTGCCGACAGATCCTCACATCCGAGAGGGGAAGAGAATATGTCTTAAGAGGTACTGACAAGTTTATCTTCCCAAGCAGATTTCATCAGAGTAGATATGACAAGGATAAAGAAATACCCATAATTGGTGTGTGACTGCTTAAATCGCGTGAGCAAATGATTGATGTTTAGAGGGGAGAACTAAAATTGAGAGTGCAAGTGCAGGAGGATGAAGTTGGGTTCAACGTGTTCGGTCGCAGACATCCTGGGCAGAAGTGATACCTGTTTCATGGCATAGATAGTAGAGGCTATAGTGTCTAGCCAAAGTGGTCTCACGGATCCTTTGGAGGCTAGCCTAGTTCAGAATGATTCCGAGAATTTGAGCGAAGAGGTAGAGGAATATGTGAAATGGATGGATTCTTTCGGACCCAATAGAAGGAAATACTCAATCTCTAGGTGAAAGCAACCGCCAGCACTACTCCAGTTGAACCCACCCAAGATGGAACAAAACCTTACCTACCATTTGAAGTATGCATATCTGGGTAGCATCCACCTTACCAGCTGATCATCTCAAAGATCCCTTGGACCGAACTAGAGGAGGAGAAGTTATTAAGGGTCCTTAGAGATCATAAAAATGCGCTCGGATGGTCTCTAGCCGATTTAAAAGGGATTCACCCTTCCATGTGCATGCATCGTATTTTGTTGGAAGATGGGCATAAACCTTCAGTGGAAGCGCAGAGGAGGTTGAATCCAACAATGAAAGAGGTAGTCCGAAAGGAAGTATTAAAATGGCCGATAATCGTAATTTATCCTATTTCGTAGCGCGCATGGGTAAGTCCAGCTCAAGTAGTACCTAAGAAGGAGGAACAACCGGCTATAAGAACTGGTGAATAACATATTAACGCTTTCTCGAACGCTACTCGGGTCCGAACAAAGCCACTAAAAGATCATTTCCCATTGCCGCTTCGGATCAGATGTTGGATCGAGCCAGTCGGTCATGAATATTATTGCTTTTTGGATGGATATTCTGGCTACAATCAAATTGCTATAGCCCCTGAAGATCAGGAGAAGACAACATTCACATGTCCCTATGGGACATTCGCATTCAGACGGATGCCCTTTGGGCTATGCAATGCACCGGGCACTTTCCAACGATGTATGATGGCCATATTCTCCGACATGGTTGAGAAGACAATCGAGATCTTCATGGATGATTTTTCTGACGGGTAAATTCATTTGAAAACCGTCTGAAAATTTGAGATCCTGGTGATGATAAGATGCGAGGAGACCAACCTAGTAACAAATGAGAAGTGCTATTTATGGTACAAGAGGGTATTGTACTCGACATCGGATTTCCTCAGCAAGAGGAATAGAGGTAGACAGAAAGCAAAGATTGAAGCAATTGAAAATTGCCTCCACCCTCATCAAAGAAAAGGGATAAGTAGTTTTTAGCCACACCGATTCTATAGCGGTATTCATCAAAGACTTCCCGCATTGCAAACCGCTTGTCTAATCTCCGTCCAAGGGACTCCTTTGAGCGAATTCGCAAGTCACAAGATTGTTAAAAGATAAATTGGTATCAGCCCCTATCAGAGTAGCTCCGGACATCATTTCATTTGAACTTATGCGTGATTTGAAGTGATTTTTAAGGATTGGAGCAAGGTTAGGCAGAAATGAGAGAAAATCTTCCAGGTAATCTACTATGCGAGCAGAACTCGAATGATGCGCAGCTTGAATTACGCCACTGGCGTAAAAGAACTATTAGCTATTGGTCTTTGCTTTTGACAAATTCAGCCTTATTTGATTGGTAACAAGGTCGTAGTTCACACCGATCATTCCGCCATAAAATACTCGATGATCAAAAAGACGCCAAACCCCGATTAATCCGGGTGGGTTCTTTACGTAAGAATTCGACGCTTGAGATTAAAGACAAGAAAGGCACCTGAGAACCTAGTGGCGCATCATCTTTCACGATTGAAGATGAGGTTCATGAATGACGATTTTCCGTATGAGCCACTCTAGCTATCAAGACAAGAGGGCGCTCCACGTTTGCAGATTATGTGAATTATTTGGTGGCCAAGGTAGTACTCCGGAATTTAACTATCAATGTAAAAGAGGTTTTTCGTACACTCAAAACACTACTATTGGGAGGAGCCGATTCTTTACGTGACATTGCACTCGAATTGCGATCCCGAGATGTGTTCGAAGATGAGATGCACAAAGATCTTGCACCACTGCTACACGCGTTATCATGTGGTGGCCACTTCGTAATGGGGAACAACAAATGGCAGCTCTCAATCAGTTCTATTGGCTCTACCTTATTCAAGATGTCATTATTCGATCCACATGTGACAAATGTCAACGAAAGTGGGGCATTCTAGAAAGGATGAAACCTCAACATGGCATCCCATTATGGAAGTAGAATTGTTTGATTTATGGGGGATGGATTTCATGGAACCATTTCCCCCATCTTATAATAACCTATACATCTTGCTGGCAGTAGATTATGTCTCGAAGTGGGTTGAAGCAATTCCGACCCACACTAATGATGCCAAGGTAGTGGCTCAATTTCTTCGCAGCCACATATTCTCGCGATTCGGAACCCCTCGAGCACTGATCACAGATAACGGTACTCATTTCTGCAATAAGATGATTGACAAGGTCTTGCAAAAGTATGGGGTGTGCGCCATCGTACTCCCTGCATATCACCCATACCAAATGGGCAGAGGTATCAATCGAGAAATTAAGTCCATTCCGAGAAAAACACTAATAGCCTGTGAAGCTGACAACGGGTTAAAAGATCAAGATGCACTCTAGAGTAAATTTAACAGCATTTAAAACACCATTAGGTATGTCACCTTTTAGAATTGTTTATGGCAAAGCATGCCATTTGCTAGTGGAATTGGAGCATCGAGCCTACTGGGCAACTCGGCAGTTGAACATGGACAAGAGACACCAGCTCTGAGAAGCGAATCGCTACAACCTGAACTAGACGAACTAGGAACGGCTTATGAAAATGCTCGCATTTACAAGGAAAAGACAAAGGCCTGGCACGATAAACACATTACCAAGAAGGAATTCGAGGCGGGGCAACAGGTCCTCTTGTTTAATTCCCATCTAAAACTTTTTCCTAGGAAATTGAAGTCTAGATGGTCAGGACCTTTCACAGTGACCAAGGTCTTTCCACATGGAGGGGTAGAGGTTACACATCCTGAGAAAAGAACATTCACAATTAACACACAACGGTTGAAGCCGTATTTTGGGGGTGAATTTCATGCGAATAACCATCCCATCGATCGCATCCGGGTTAAAGTACAAGAAGGCTTGGCCATAAGAGTTCCGGGTTCCCGAAAGCACATTGAGATTCGTGGTCGCCGAGCTAACGATATTAAACATACGCTTCGGGAGGCAACCCAAGTTTTCCTTTGAAAATTTTCTTTCTATGGTTCAATTCTTGTTATTCGCTTTAAGTTATGTTGGTTTACAAGCTTCGTCAGAATCGGAACTCTTTTTGGATGTTTACTTTCAGGCCCCGCGATCGAAAATACTGGGGAGGATCCGTTCATGCATAGCACTGTAAAAGTCCAGAGAGTCACAATTGCACGAGGGGAGTTTTCTCTTACCTTAAACCTTGGTTGAATATTTTTCATTTTGGGCCTGAACGTCAGCGACGTTATTTTCAACGCCGCGACGCTATTTTGCACCTCTCCGAATGTCGCGACGTTGGTTTTGCACTTTCTTCGAATGTCGCGACGCTGATTTCAATCGCCGCGACGCTGATCTCAACTTCGCTGGCGTCGATGCGTTCGAACGCCGCGATGTTGCATACGCAGACGCCGCTACGCTGACCTCGCGACACAAACACCCCCATTTTATGCCCCCGTATCCTCCTTGCCCGAACCATAGTACCCTGCCGCGCCCGCACCAACTCCTCGCCGAGGCCATTCCTGCACACCCGTCTGAGGCCATTGTTTTGCATCCTCCGACGCCTCTTCGACACCGCTACCACCATCTCCTTCCACACCTCCCAAACACGCCCTCGTCTCGCACCTTCCACACTACACGAGGTGTCTGGTGACGGTCTCGTCCTCCACCTTAGCTTAGGCCCCACATTAGGTCTAGTTTGGGTTGGTTTGCCCGTCGTGAAAGTGTCCTAGGGTTTGTGTCTACTTCCCTATTTCCCCTTTTCCTAGTGCACTTGAGGTGTTTGACACATTGCCTAGTCCATTAGGCGTGATCCCGTTGGTGCTAATCGCTACTCATTCACGTAGGCCCTTCAATCGTCCCATTTGTCCTTTACACCAATAACCGCAAGAGGCAAAGTTGTTTACAAAGCGGGCCTGCACTGAGGATCCGACCCCCAATTTTGATGTATCGAGGTTTGTCAACGAGGGTGCCGCTGATCGGTTCGGCACCATCTGCAAGAACCGGTCTTTTATTAAGGAAAAGGGTTTCCATCACCCTGATGATTTCTTCTGCAAGACTATTGCGGCCAAGGGATGGCGAGCACTTTGCCAACCACCTCATCCAGCCTAATGGCGAGTGTGGAAGAGAATTCTACGCCAACCCGCCTCCCACGCCGGTCACAGAAGGTCCCAAAAGGGGTGTGTTGTAGAATTCAAAGGCGGAGTCTATCAACCACTTTTTATAATCTTGATCATGTCCCCCCGGAGCCTTTCGATCGACTTTACGAGCGACCCGACTACCCCGAGGTCATTCGGGTCTTGACAAATGGGCGGGGTGAGTGGAAACTCAACAATGAGGGCCACGCCGTCCACTTCAAGGCCAAGCATTTGGCGTATATCCGTTCTCGCACTTCATCACGCCGCCTCATTCCGACGACTTTAACGTGTGTGAAGTGACCGCAAGCCGTGTTCTAATTCAACTATGCCATCATTCAGATATTCCTTTCGATGTCGGGCAAAGTTATGTAGGATGCCATCCTCCATAACGGACGCCTAAGATATGAACTCAGCACCCTTTCTCATATATGGCCTATGCAAACGAGCCGGGGTGCCCCTAGATGACAATGAGGCGTGGTTACACCTAATCAAGGCTACAGATTTGCTGGCACGGACAAAACCGGTGTACTCGAATCTGAGGGGACTTAATACGATGAGGGCTCTTCATGAGCCCTGACGAGGATGAGCTTCACGACCATCGTGCCCGCTTGACTCCTCGCCAGCGACCCCAGATGACATTGCAGTCCTCTACTCACCCACTCCACCACCAACAGCGCAGTCCCCTGAGGCGCCTCCCTCCAAATCCCACACCGACCCAGACTCCTGCGGCTCTCTACCGAGCCGCTTACGCCTTCTAGATGAGACCTGTGGAGCACCGAGTCCTCCTACACAGGATATGGTACCCTTCGCTGACATGCGTACGGTTTTAGCCAACCAGGCCACTATTCTTCAAGAAGAGCGCTACAAATTCCTCCGTGCCTGCTTGCGCAGCCTTCGCCACCACCGCCACCACCACCACAGTGACTTGCCCGATCACCAGGGGAGTTCCCTCTCCACCTTCTTTGTTCTTTCATTGTCAAGGGGACACTACCCACTTTGCCGGGGTGGGGCGGTAAATGCTTTTCTTAGATTAGTATTATTTTATTGCGGCCGTAGTTTAATTTCGCTTTTATGCATGTTAGTTTGCATTTCGCTTAGTTTCATTTCCGCTTGCTCATTTGGGGATGTTGAGTTTTGTGTTCATTTCATGTTTGTGTTTTAGGTAGATCATATACATGTGTAGTGGTGTCGAAGCTTTAGGTAGTTTGTGTGTGATGCCATGTTTGAGAGTGGGATCACTTTGGGCTCGAACTACTCATTGTCATGGAAGAAAGGATTCAGAGGATGTTTGATGCCTGGGAATTAGGCTGAATGTGGGGAGGCATAGTGAATCACTTCCGATATTCAAGAAACTAATGAAATGAGCCTATCACATCACACACAAATGACCCTGTGGTATGCTCTAGGTGCCGAGCCCGACTCAACAAGGTCTAATAAACCCTGGGAGTCTCTAAACACCAAAGAGATGGGACACCGTGAATAAAAGAGGATTGCCTTCGAGCCCCAAAATAAAAATAAAAAAATAAAAAAAATAAAAATAAAAAAATAAAAAGAAAAGAAAATAGAGATAGAATAAGTGGGATCTTCAATCGAATCTCTGCACAAACTCGAGGCCTGAGCTAACTGGCCGGAGTCGTTGACTTCCACCGCCTGCTACAAGGGACAAGATGGAAGTTTCCTGACAGCTTAGGCCCTTTAGGCTTCGCTGAGTGTCCGGGGTGATGTTTGAGGGAATCAATGCCCGTGTCTCAACTAACCGGGTGGGGAGTCACCAACTAATCCCCGCTACATGAACACTTAACATAAAATTACGGGCACTAGTTTTGTTCTATGTTATGAGTAGGTATGTTCAGAATTGAAAACGGTGCGTTCCTATCCTTTCGTAGTTAGATTTTCCTAATTAGGCGAGAGTTGAACTCAAGTTTGGGGGCGTCGGAACCTAAGTACACACTAGAGGTCATTTATTCAACGCACATAGGGTCTTTGGGAAAGGTCATTGAATACCTCGGAGGCTGAGGCACTAGTCAACTTCACCGAGTGCAACCGAGTTCTTTCGAAAGTCGAACACCCTTGCGAATTCTGTGGAACTTCAAACGTAACGGCAAATGTGTGTGAGCCTACCCAATTTGATCCACTATCTATCAGCATGTGCATCACTATCTTCGTGTTAGACTATAGTAGGTAGAGTGTGTGTTCAGTTTAGAGTCAGTTCTTGCTTGGGGACAAGCAAGAAGCTAAGTTTGGGGGTATGATGAGTGGCTGAAATACTCAAGTCATACCCGCGCTTGTCTTATGTTTTAGCTGCTATTTTATATTAAATTGTAATTTTGCGTAATCGATATCCGATTTGTGCAATCGGGTGTAAATGCGCGAAAAGGGTAGCGGAAGAATTCCGAGCAGAGGCAGTGCATAAAGATGGTTAAACGTCGCGACGTCGCGAACGCCGCTATGTCCCCACGCCGACGCCCTAACGCCAGCGACGCGCGGTCAACATACGTAGTCAATCGTTGCAACGCCGCTGACGCCTCAACGCCGCGGACGCCTCAACGCCGCGACGCCCTCACCGCCGTGACGCCCCCAACGTCAGCGACATCGCAACGTCGCGACATCAGCACGGGATCTGCTTCTCAATCATTAAAAGCAAAAAGGGGACCGTAATTTGGGATCTAAACGAGCGACGAACTAGGGCACTAAATCGTAATGTGCCAGGACTTTGACTTTGGAGAAGACCCATCATTTTGTATTTTTCTTCTTTTTCGATAGAAGTAACGATGTTTTATAAATTAAATACCGTGTTCTCATATTCGCGAGATGTTCTAGATCTATACCTAGGTGTTGTTGAACCCTCGCTTACGATTGTGGCTGGATTAAAGATTGAATATTTTATATTATTCGGGCTTGTTTATAATTTGCTGAGATCGCTGAGTATCCGTGAACCATTTACATGGTATGTCCGCCAACATTAGCATGACTATACCGGAACCGAGATTCGAGAGATGAGGATACCTGTGGATCTCAGTAGAGCAGCCTTCTGCTGGATTCCAGAACAGAGATATTCCGATCCCGAGGGTGACAATTAAGGTTAGAACATTTAAGCATTTCAGAGTATCGAGTTGGGGTAGAGATACACTCAACACTACTAGCGAAATAAGCGGATACACCTCGAGAGAGGGTATTTCGTAAGCAAGATCACCTAGTCATTTACAAGTTATAAATAAACTGAATAATATCATATTTAGGATATAATCTGTTGAAAGTGGCAGGGGGGGACATAGCCCTAGTCTCCATTATACAATAATTCATTAAGATCAGGCATGTTAGTTTAGTTCGACACTAGTACTCTTTCACACAACACTTATATCCGTGATAATACTCAAAATCCAATTCGTACTAACAACACTTATCCCCTCATGGATCGAGCATCCGTACCATAGGTACACTATATTACTTGGGGCGAATAAAGGTACTTGCCATTACAGTATGCATATATACACACACCACGCTTTCAAATTTCTATCGTACAAGTACAATACAAAAATACCGTATCGTCATATATAAAATGGTGTATGCATCAAAACATCATTTTTGGTGGTTCGAAATATGAGTCATCAAGTTGTTTTAGGAACTCCGTTCTTAACACGATTATATCCTTTTTATGTAGATAATAAAAGATTATATACAAAATTCAATAAACAAGATTTGACATTTGATTTCATAAAAGGAATAAAAATACAAGAAATAAATCAATCCATGATAAGATAAATCTTATTCAAAATAAAAAAACAACAAATAAAATTTCTCTAAAAAGAAATTTAATATAAGAAAATAGAAGAAAATTTAAAATCAAAACAAATCCAAGAAAGAGTTCAGCAAGTTCAAAAGCAAATAGAAAATAATTTATGTTCCTCAGTCCCAAATACTTTTTGACATAGGAAACAACATATGGTTTCTTTGCTATATGAAAATTTTTTTCTTTTGAAAAACAAATCCCTACAAAAGCTAAACCAATTCAAATGAATCCAGAAACACTTGAATATTGCAAACAAGAAATTCAAGATTAATTAACTAAAAATTTGATAAGACCAAGTAATTCTCCATGGAGTTGTGTAGCCTTTTATGTTAAAAAAAAAGCTGAATTAGAAAAAGGTACTCCAAGAATTGTTATCAATTATAAACCTTTGAATAAAGTACTTCAATGGATTAGGTATCCTATACCTAATAAAAGAGATTTGATAAATAGATTATACAATGCAATAATTTTTTCAAAATTTAATATGAAATCAGGATTTTGACAAATTCAGATTAAAGAAAAAGATAAATACAAAATTGCATTCACAGTTTCATTTGGACATTATGAATGGATGTAATGCCTTTTGGACTTAAAAATTACGCCTTCAAAATTTCAAACTATAATGAATGACATTTTTAATGATTATACTAGGTCTTCCATAGTATACATTGATGATGTCCTTATATTTTCAAATTCAATAGAAGAACATTTCTAATACTTAAGAAATTTTCAAAAAATTATCAAAGAAAATGGATTAGTAATTTCTATGTCAAAAATGAAACTTTTACAAACCCAAATGTCATTAATGTTGTCGAATAAAATATTATGAAAAATCTGACCTCCAAAAAAAGTTTTTAATTTGTTTTTTTTTTTTTTTTTTTGATTTTGTCGTAGACTTGTTGCGGCATGTGATTGTGTCGTCTATCTTATTACAACAATTGGATTTTCATCATCTTTTTACGACGTTTACTAGTGTGTTCAATTCAAACGACAAAACATATTCAATCACACATAGATGACAAATCAAATGGCAAAACATAGAGATAACAAATCAAATCATAGTCATTAATATATTGTATTACTGTATTTATAGATATTTTAGTCATTGTAAGATTATCAATTGTGTAGACTTTTAGACGTTTTATTAAACAAAAATAAAATATAGACACCAAAATAATAAAAATAAAAAGTTCAAACACTTAATTGAACAAAAATAAAGTTGAAATACCAAAATTAAAAAATGAAAATTTTGGAACACTAATTATGTAATTAACCATTATTTATACCATATTTAAATTTATTTGATACTTAATATTTTATTAATTTTTAAGGAAATTAATTTAATAATTTGAAATAAAATTAAAAGCTTTGACCAAGTCATGGACCCAAGTTTAACCCGATTACTTGAACCCATCTACATATTAGGTTGGATTTGAATTCGGTCGGGTTAACCAATGCTTACTTAGGGGTGTAACCGAACCAAACGGTTCGTGATTCGTTCGGATCTCGGCTCGGTAAAAGCTCGTTTGAATTTGTTTATTAAGTTAAACGAGTCGAGCCCAAACTCTGTTTTTAGGCTCGTAAGTTAAACGAGCCGAACCCAAGCTTCCTAAAGTTCGGCTCGTAAAAGTTCGCGAACAGGTTCATTCGCAAATAACATGTTCGGAACATGTCGCGAACGTGCCCGTGAACATGTGTCTCGTGAACAAAGCTCGCGAACGTGCTCAGCGAATAAAGCTCGCTTGCTCATAACTTAATCAATGGTCTCTGAGTTTGAGTTATGAGAATATAACTCTGTTATGTGGTAGAGCTTTACCACCACTCTGATCACCCGGTTCGATGAAGATTAGTTTGAATGTGATATAGCTTAAAGGTTAGTTCGCGTGTGTATGTATCGACTCAAATAATTATAGTTGGAACTGGAAGGGCCAAAATAGTTATAGACTTATAGTTAAACACAAGCAGAAATTTGTGTACCTACTATCACACTTTTTCCAAAATAATTTATGACATATATAAACCAAACATTTATTATATAAAAATTCTTGAATTCTTTCTGACTTATATAATGAAATCTTAACAAATAATTTATAAGTTAATATTATATAATGAAATCTTAAGTAAATAATTTATAAGAAACATATAGTTCAGTATTTTATATGTTGAGGTACCTAAGTAAAAGTAATAGTGATAACATTTACGTTATATATAGATTTAATTTAGTTCTATATATTATAAATTCAAGTAATAACAATATCTGAAGATTATATAAAGAAGTCAATTTTACTTAATAAATCTCTAAGTTATGTCTATATCAACTTTTTTTCATGCAAATGATGAGTAAACCACCCTTATATCAAGAAAGTAAAATAATTAATAAATATTTTTTATTCATTAATATTAATAATGTTTTTCCTATAGAACAAGTAAAAGTGCCAGGATATTTTCATTTTCAAAAGGAAAAATCCAGTTTCCTAGATTTAATCATTCTTTCTTTCTTTCTTTTTATTTTTTTGGTGAATTTTATTGAGCCATTAATGGTGGATTTGAGCCAAACGGGTTTAGTTCCGGCCTACCCATTTGACCCACTTTTTTTTAAAAGAAATTATACCTAAAGGCTAAAATTGTAAAATCCAAATTTTTGGACAAAGAAGCCCTAATCCGCTAATTCCCCCTCCTCCTTCATTTTCTTCATCTAGTTTCCACTTTCCGTTTTCCCACCATCGACGACTCTACATTGACAGTCCCACTTGAGTTTTGAGACCGTCTGCAACACCATCATCGATGTGTCCTGTTAACTCATGAGCAAAGGTTTCTTCCACATTCCTCACTCTTTTAAGCTTAAACGAAGATTTGACTTCAACCTCCTTCGGCCCTTCCCCTCACCCTTTTAATATTTTTGTGTGACTCTAACTTGAAGTTTCATTGTCAAGTTCTTAAGTATTTTCACTTCGTGTAGTTTTATTGACTTAAAGCATTTTTTAAGAGTATTCAATCAAACAATTAAAAAAACCATACTCATTACCTTCCTGGAGAATAATTATAGAAAGTTGTTTCTTTATAACTAAGTTTTGTTTGGGAAAATGACCGAAATTTGTTCTCAAAAATAATATTTTTTAAACCATACTAGGTAGATCCTAATCTTTTTGAAAAAAATGCAATGTCTTTGTGTGTGTTTGTTTACTGGAAAATATTAAAATTTAAAAATGAAATGATTCAACTTATTTTTTGAAACAAAGTTTTGAAAAATTAGGTTGATAATTTCATATTTATTTATTTCTTTTGATCTTGATTTTAATTTTGTTAGACCATTGGATGGATTGCCTTTGTGTCCTTTAAATGCCAATGCGGCAATGCATTCGAAGAATGGGAGAATTGAGCTAGATACATCTCATGTCTTCTGGTTTTGACTTGTTTGGGAAAGCCTATAACCTTTAGGTACTCATTTATGCACTTTTAATGTATTCACCCTTTCGCTTTGTCTTTCTATCTATATAAATCCATTGGTTGTTTGGTTTATGCACTTTTAATGTTTGGTATTTTCAACTGAATTCCCAATCTAGGCATAGGGATGGCAATGGGGTGGGTATTTTCGAGGCCCCGCCCCGGCCTTGATGGGACGAGTTTGGGAGTAGTTATCGGGTATATGACGGGTTTGGGTTTAATATTAAAAACCTGTGTCGGGTTAGGGTTGGGTTTGGGAATTATGACATTTGCCCCGTCCCGCCCTGAATAGAAAAATACTTATTTCCCCGTTATATATAAATATAATATTTCTTAAGTACTATGAAGTTTTATATATGAATATGTTGTTATGTTAACATTTTTATTTATTAATAATATGTCATTTTAATGGAAAAAATATCTATACTCAGCATGAAATAAATTTATTAAGATCAGAGTTGGTATATTTTGTCAACACTCTCTTGCTTTAACAGGAAAATAGACTAATTTTGCATTGAGTCTTTCTATTTCATATACTTCAAAATTTATATAAAGCAATGGGTTTGTATGTATTTTTTTTTTGTTTGTATAGGTTTTATTTTGGCATGATGAAAGTTTTTGTAGTTACTAAGATTTCTTCAACCAATATTTAATTAATATCATTTACTTATGTATTTTTGTCTAGTATATAATCAAGAATTTATAAACTTGTTATGATAGACCCCAAAGTGAATGTTTTAATGAAAGTGTGGATAAGATGTCTTCTTCTATTTTTGATTGATTGCTGAATTGGGGTGTTTAAAGTTTTTTAAATTTTCATATACAATTGCCACGCTGAAATTATAAGGAAATATGTCTTAGTTTTTTTCCAATTTGTTTTGTTATGCCGTACAGATGCTCCGAACATGCTACTAGTATGTTATCCCCCGAAATTCACAAACAACTCCTATAATGGAAAATAAGAGGATGTCGCTGTGGTAAAATGTGAATTTGAATAAGGAAAACACATCACTTCACAACTCGTGTTGATGGGTTGAAATGTTGGAAGGTAGTGAAGAGGGTGGGGGTGATTGCGCAAAGAAGAGAAAGCGCACCTCCCAAGTATGGTCTGAATTTAAAATAGTCACCCTTCCCGATAAACTAAAAGGTCGAAAATCCATTGCAAGGGGCGATGATAATTTTAAGGGTGGAACTACATCTCACTTACTTAGGCACATTAAAGAAAATTGTGTTATGAGGAAAACAGTTGTTCGACAAAAGGAACTAACACTAAATCCTCTATACCGTAGTCTCAAACGTAGCTTCGCATAAAATTTTAAATATGACCAAACTAAGATCGTAGATATTATCTCATTTGATCATGGTCCATGAGCTACCATTTTCTTTTGTGGAGTATGAAGTGTTTAATTTGTTGATGAAGACTGCAACTCCACATTATCAAAAGGTTAGTCGTGCAACTGTAAGAAAAGATTGATTTTCAAGTTATGAGGCGGAGAAGAAAAAGTTTCCATTCTTCCGAAATCAACAAAGTGAGTGTGACAACTGATATATGGTCAACCAATCAAAAGGTTTCATATGGTTGTCACTTCGCTACTTTATAGATTCTAATTGAAATTCGGCAAAGCGTACTCGCTTTTGTGATGTACCGCCACCCCATTCCCGAGTTGCCATTTGTGATGCCTAAGTAAGTGTTTGGTTGAATGGAAATTGATGATAAAGTTTGGAGTGCGACATTGATAATGCTCTTACAATGATGTTGCTATTCGCATGTTAAAAGATAACCTTTTCCTATAAAAATCAACTTGCTCTGGTGGCAAGTTGTTTCATGTAAGGTGTTGTACATATTCAAATCTCCTCATTCAAGATGGGTTATCGAGATTGAGATATAATTAAGAATGTAATGGAAAGTGTTAAACATGTGACACAAATGAGAAATGCCTAAATATTTTTGGGGAAATTGTGAAGCAATTGGTTGCCTTCTCGAAGAAACTTATCTCTGATTGTTGCACAAGGTGGAATGCAACATCTTTATGTTGTCGACGCTTGAGTCTAAAGATGTTTTTCCTAGATATGCAATGTGAGAAGCAAGTTACTGCTCTTGCCTAGTGAGGATGATTGGATGAAAGTTGTTGAAGTTTGCTCATTTCTTGCAGCATTTAATGAACTTACAAAAATCATTTCAAGTATTATTATTTTATTTGACTAATCTTAATTAATTATGTGATTTACATGCTTTTAAAATTGTTTATTTCAACTAGATAATATCATACATGTTGTTGTAGGTTCTGAATATCCAACATCAAATTTGTTTCTTCCCGAGCTTTATAATATCAAGAGGTTGTTGGATAGAAACTATCTTGTTGAAAATGGGTTTACGATTCAATTGCCATGGCATTTAAAGATAAATTGATAAGTACAAGGATTAAATTTGTTGATCTCTATGGCAGCCGTTTTAGATCCAAGAAATAAAATGCAGTTGATTGAGTGGTGTTTCCCTATGATTTACTCAAGATCGGATAGCATTGAACATATTATAACTATTCGTGAGACTTTGCACATGCTTTATAGGGATTATGTTGAAGCTCATAAAGCAAATGGTGGTGAAAAAGAGGGCGAAAGTGAGAATCAAAATGAATCTTCTAGTGTTGTGACGATGGGAACAAGTGGAGTGAGGGCTGAATTTTTTAGTTATATAAGACATTTTGAATCATCAATTGAACAAGTTAAATCTGAATTAGATATATATCTAGAAGAAGGTGTTCATCTTTGTGAAGATTCAAATTTTGATGTCTTAGATTGGTGGGAAGATGAACTCTAAAGCTGAGTGTTATCAAAGATGGCATGTGATGTTTTATCAATTTAATCACAACCGTAGCTTCGCAGTCCCATTCGAAGGTCGGGGGAGAGTTATTGAACCACATCATGCATCTTTAGGAGCAGATACTAAGTATGTGATTATTATGTGGTGAAGATTAATACGTGCCTTCTGTATGGATAAAGCGAAAAGAAAAGTAAATCTCAAACTTTTATCATATTTTTTGTTTAAATTTGATTTTAATAAGTATTAAATTTTGATATTTTGAGCTGTTTTTATTGTTGTTTATGTACATCAGTACATGTTTTTGGTTTTGTTTTACAATTTTAATATTTTATTTTATTTTTTACTAATTGTTACAATTTTAATAGGATGAAGAGGACTTCAAAGAGATTAAAATACCTCACATTTGAAGGTTGCCTTTAAGGTATAATGTGGACTTGATTTCTTTTCTTGTATATTCTTTAATTTTTGGCATATAGTTGAGGTTGGGTTACTTGGGTATATTATTATTTGTTGATTAGAAAATATTCAAAGTTACTTATTATTTTATCTTGTTGTTTGAGGTGTAGCCTTTTAAGCTTTAATTGTATTTTATTTGGAGTGTATTTTACCAATATAAACTATCAATGTTTGCTTTTATTTGAAAGGTTAAGAGGCTAATACATGAAACTGTGGAAGAGATCATGGCGATAGATGAAGATATAGAGATTATTTTGAAGTTGTTATATGTTTGTTTTAAACATTATTCTTGAAATTTTAAAGATGATTGTAATATTATTTTTTTATTTCTTTGGTGTTGCAACTTTTGTTGGTTTGGATATGTTATTATTGACAACTTGTTGTATTGTTATTAGTATTTTTATTATTTTTTTTAGATATTGTATATGATGCTAAACTATCAATTTTTTCAAGATCATAAACAAGCTCAAACGAACTCAAACGAGCTCACAAACGGTCCCCATCGAGCTCAACGACCTTTACCGAAACTCGCAAACGAGCTCACAAACGAACTCCTTATCGAGCTCGCAAACGAGCTTATAATCGAGCTTACAAACGAACGAGCCCGAGCTATAATCAAACGAGCTTTAAACGAACGAGCCCGAACCGAGCTCGATCTTGATGAGCTCGAGCCGAACTCGAGCTCAAGCCTGGATTTTAGAAAATAAAGGAACCCAAGCCGAATCCGAGCCCTTCCAAAAATTTATTGAGCTTCAACTCGAGCCTTTGATAATTCGGCCTTGAGAACACCTCATGCATACTAAGCAACCCTATTGTCATTAGTTCGCTAAACCAATTAAACCAATCAAACTGATCCGAGTTGACCCAATTTTAAAATATTTTTTATTTACAGCTATAAAAATTTAAATCGAGCTCACGTTTCGATTGTCGGTTTTAATTTCAAAATATGTATATAAAAAAAATAAAAATCAAACCATTAGGGGTGCATAAAACCGATAAAATCGAAAAAAAACAATCGAATTGAACCGACACAATTTTGAAATATTTTAAATTATTTTTTTAATATTATGTTATAAAAATTTAAGACCAACCAAATGTGGTTCGGTTTGTTTTAATTCCAAATTTTAAAAAATAACCAAAGAATAAATATTAACTTTTATTCTATTTGTTGGATTCGATTTTGGAACTCTTAAAAAAGGATAAAATTAATTTATTTTAATTTGATAACTTTGGATAATTTTTAATAATTTGTTGAAGTATTTGAAAAATCGAATTGGATAATTTATTAAAAAAATGATTTGTATAATTTTTAAGAAGTGTTTTAAGTCTTTCAAGATATTTTTTAGTTTTTTTTTAAAGTATTTATTTTGATTAATTTCATAATGATATGTTGATAGATTTATAAATTTATATTATCTAAACCGTGCACAATCCTACAAAATAAATGTTATCTGTTAAACTTTTATTCTATTTTTTAGGTTTGGTTTTTGCAACTCTCAAAATTTTAATAAGTTATGATTTTTCCTAGTCTTTAAACTTATATATTATTTTTAAATTTAAAAAAATTCCTAAAAAATTTCTACTATTTTTTCGTGTTCATGGTAATGGTGGATCTTTGAAGAAATAATCTTTTTTATTTATATATATGTTTTTCATTTTCTAGGAAATTATTTATTGAAGAATAAAATTAATTCATTTAATTTTAAGTTTAGCTTTGTAGATAATTATTTTTCATAATTCTATTTTTAATTTATTAATAAAAACTTAGAGAAATTATGGATTTTTTTGGATAACATTAAATATAGTATTTTTATTTTTATATTTTTAATATTAAAAATTTTAAAATAGTAGATTATAATTTTGATTTTTTATTCGGATTTAGAGCCGAATCCAACCGATTTAAAATAGTTTTTATTTCAAATTATCGGTTTCATGTTTGGTTACATTTTTATATTAACCAAAATTGCCATGTTGCATCCTTTAAATATAATTTTGACAAATTTCTTATTTAATTATTTTTTTTAAGAGGAAAATAATTTCATTGATTCCAACTATCAATACATCGATCGACTCAAAGCCTATATATATTTGATAATTGAGTCTACATATATTACTATTATGACTATGCATACTGGCCACCATTGATTTGATTTTTTATTTAATTATAGAATATGAAGGTTGTGCATATTAAGATTCATATCATATTATCATTAAAAAAATTCATATTATATTTAGGGAAAATTTGTATTAAAATCCTAACATGACTTTTGCATTTAAATCCTAAACAAAAAGTTTTATTTTTAAATATAGCAACTGTTATTTAATTTTGTTTTTATATCCCAACAGGACTCTAAACCTCTACTCTGTTTAACATGGCATGAGAAAACGATGTCGTTTTAATGTTTAAACTATAATTAAAATGAAAGTTGGGATATAAAAACAAAATTCGTGAAAGTTGATATATTTAAAAAACAAATTTATTGTTCAAGATTTAAATGCAATTCAAGATTTTAATACTAGTTTTCCCTTATATTTAGGATGAAAAAAATATATAACTTTTAAATATTGTCATTTTCTCTTTTTCTTATATAGGTTAATAAGAATAATTTAAGTAAGTTTAAAAAAAAAAGAATAATTTAAGTGGAACCAATGGTGGTGAGATGAAATATCAAATTTTTATAACTTTTAAAGACCTTAAATTATAATTCAGAATTCTTGTTCCACAAATTCTGCCAAGTTAAATAAGGAACATTCTTTTCAAACTTTCAAATCTGAAAAACATGTTAGAACTACTTTCACACTTCCTCCTCCAACTTTTGCCCCTAGCTAGAATGACGTGCTTTCATTTTTACATCAAGAACAAGTTTCTGCAAAGTAGTAATAATAATAATAATAATAACAAAAGTATAAGATTAGTTTATTATGCTATTAAAATATTATGTTTGCAACTCCCGATCCTAAAAAATATATTGCAAAAAAAGAAAAAGAAAAAGAGAAAGAGAAAGATAACATAATTTATTTTGTAACACTAAATACTAAAAACTTATTGTATTCCAAAAATAATAAATAAATAAACTTCTTTTTATTATAGTTATTAATCTATTTTAGGTCATTTAGAAAATAAAATTGGTGTTGAAAATAGCCAAACCACTTACCCATATTTAAAATTTGTAATCAAAACTCAAGCATCTTTTCACTTAATAAACGTTAATGATAGGGTAGAAGAAGAGAACAAGTGAGGAAACAGGCCACATATCACTTACCACCACTTGTAATTAGAAAGTGATTTAAAGCTTAATTCAAGTGTTACCAACTAATCTGTCAATTAGTAGTGATCTATCGCACTTCTCCTATTCATCAAGTACAATGATTATTCTTCAAATTTACTTTGGTAGGTGACATGCTATCTGCCTACATTCAATATTTATAGAGGATAGTTATATATATATATATATATATATATATATATATATATATATATATATATATATATATATATATATATATTATCTAGGTTTTGTTTTTTCTTTTCCCAAAGTTAAAAAACAATGCAATATTTAAGGTGACAAATGTGAGTAGCATTGGAGTTTCCCTTTCAACACAGAAACTGCAACTGCTGAGATCGTTAGAGAATATCAAAATAGGGCATGTGGCAGTTAAGATTCCCTGCAAATTTTCATTAACTCACTCCACCTTCTAGAAAGCCCCCACCAAATCAAACTATTTTAGAGGCATCACAATTCTAACTTTATTAGTCATTAATAAATATTTATTAAAAAATAGAATTTGTTTAACGAGTTCTGCATTTCTTATATGGTCTTTTTTCTTTTACTATTCACTTTGATAACATTATTATAGGATTTTATTCTCATAGACTTAAACTTGAGATTTCTCATAAATCAATCCCATCCCTTTATCATTTGAGCCCCGGCCAAGGCTATATGGATTTCTATTTGATAACAAGATTTAAGCTTTATGAATATGAAAAAAATTTATTTTAGATTTTTTTTTAGAAGAGTAGAATAAGAAGAAATAAAACATTAAAATGTGACTATACAAAAAAATGGGGGATTAAGTTGTTAGAACAAATTGTCTCCTTGTTGTAGAAACCTGGGAATGCATAAACCAGTTGTTTGGACATGTCAAGCAACATACACATAAGCACAAGCCGCAGAAATACGGTTATTCAAGAAAAACCAAATAAATTAAATTAATAAGAAAGTGAGGGGAATATAACAGTCAGAATAACCAGCCTTATGAATTCACAATTTCCTTAAGACAAATTGCTTTCTCCATGCCAGATTCTGGGAAGGCTGGTTCTGCCTCCACAGATAAAACTGGTGTGTCAATAACGGCCGACAAAAGTATTTCTGTCGCCATCCCCGGCGAACCTGACGATGTGTTTGCTCTATCACCGACAAAAAAGATTAAATGGTAAAGGAAAACTCAAGACTCGGACATATCTTGAGGCACCCCTCAACTCTTTTTTGACAATACCTCCACAACCTTTATATAAAGCGAGAGACACCTTTGAAATGCCAAACCTTTTGGCTTCCCAAACGCTTAGAATTAAATAAATTATTCATCAATGTCATTAATCTCATTCATCGAAGTGTCACGCTTTCAAATTTTATAACTGAAATCCAAATAATTATTTTATAACCGAAATCCAAAAATAAGAATTAAAGAATTATTCATAGAATGTTGTATCTATTTCATTCACTTATATAGATCTCAATAATTCCTCACACATGAATTAAAATGGACATGACAAAGGCTGGTGACGCACATGGTGATAGAAACAACGGTTGAAACTGCGATAGAAGAGTGTAGGTGTTACCTTCGAACCTTCCCTGTAAATATGTTACTCTTACTAGCTAAACAAGACACGATGTCCTTGAACTATTCTGACATTTGTGTAGACGATGACATATCTCACACAAGACCTTCCAAATCATTATTTCAAGCCACTTTTATGTCCATTTTCGCCATGGACATGCGCCCGGTTCTCAGAAGAGTTTACTGAGAATTTTGTGCCCCTGATTCATCTCTCTTGAAGCGTCCCACTTCACTCTTACATAGGTGATTTTTTAACTAAGAGTACTCAATACCCTTTCTGATTCCTATAACATTAGAATCACAGTAAGCATAGCTTAATCCTCATCTCCAAAAAATATATCAACAAGCTTTAACATAGCACTTTACTTATGCTGAAAAACCCCACAATATCCAAACCGCCTTACGATTTAGTTGTCCCTTTGAACTCAGATATTAGGATCTCCAAATAATTAGGTAGGGTTTCCACGTATTGACTCTTCTTATGGGCTTTAGTCCCATTCCCCTCGATGACTTCTCAACTAATTCTCTATTTAACCCTTTGGTTAGCGGATCCGCAATGTTATCCTTAGATTTTACAAAATCTACAGAGATAACCCTAGTTGAGAGTTGTTGTTTAATGGTATTGTGTCTACGACGAATATGTCTAGACTTACCATTATACATATTGTTTTGTGCTCTACCAATAGCAGATTGACTGTCACAATGTATGAATATTGGAGGCACTGGCTTTGGCCTCCTTGGAATGTCCTCTAGGAAGTGGCGAGCTATCTCGCCTTCCCACATTTGTCTAGTGCTATAAACTCAGATTCCATTGTGGATCTGGCAATAACCGTCTGTTTTGAGGATTTCCATGATACCATTGCAATTCCCAATGTAAACACATAACTACTTGGGTAAATTCAGTCACAATTCCGTGATTGGAATCAAAGATCATTTTCCAAATATTCAAGAAAATGTCAATTCCAATAATTCAACACAATCCTTAATTATAGCCTAAAGGTTTAGGTTCCCGATAGGCAATTAGGATCTTTTACACAAGGTCCTTTAAGTTCGATATTTGTCCTGAAATCAAGGTAACAAGGATTTTTCAACCGCCTAACTCTCAGACTTTCAACAAAGATTTTCCAAATCAGCTGACTCCTTGTATGTACCAACAAAGATTTTCTTTTCCACACAAGTAACAAACCAAATCGTTTGTTTACCTGAAACTTGGTTCATTGTCATCCAATAAATCAGACGGTGGTGATGAGACCTGGGCCATCACTATTCAAAGGTATTAGCAATCCTCACCGCACTCTCAATTCCCCGCCATCGATTCGAACCTCGGTCGTACAGATCCCTGCTAAGAAGTGCTTTTTCCCCACACAGGTAACAAACCAAATCGTTTGTTTACCAAACCAAAGGAGTTTTTCCTTTTTTTTTTTTTTTTTCATGTCCACAACCAAATCAATCAACAACTTCTGTTGGAGTCCGAATTTGTCTTAAGATTGTTAAAACAAATTGTCTCCTTGTTGTAGAAACCTGGGAATGCATAAACCGATTGTTCTATTGGACATGTCAAACAACATACACATAATGCCGCAAAATAATGGTTATTCAAGAAAAACCAAAATAAATTAAATTAATAAGAAAGCGAGTGGTTATAACAAAGTGGAGAACAACCGAAGCCCGCGAACGCCACTCCCAAGACAAATTCGCCTTCTCCGTCGTGCTTTAAGATTCCCAAGGCCGCCTGTCCCGTGACAAACAAATCGTGCGAATGGCTTTATTAAAAGCACTTTGCCGCCACTCCGGCGAACTGATGATGTGTTTACTCTATCACCGACAAAAGGACAAAAGGAAGGAAAACTCAAGACTCGATTATCTTTTTGAGGCACCCTCAATCACCTCTCTTTTTGACAAATACCCCGACAACCTTTAAATAAAGGAGATACTTGACCTTTGGGGGTCGTCAAACCTGGCTTCCCAAACGCTTGTAATTCGAAATAAATTATTCATTGAATGTCATTAATCTCATTCATTGAGTGTCATTAAATTCTTATAACTGAAATCCAAATAATTATTTCTTATAACTGAAATCCAAAAAATTAAGAACAAAGAATTATCCAGTGAATGTTATCCATTTCATTCACTATATCCAACATAAGTTATCTCTTGGGAAGGCCACCTAATAAATGCTTTCTTCAATAAATGTAATAAATCAATTAACTAAGGTACATAAACAAATAAAACATGCAGTAGCTTTCAAAAACAAAAAAACAAAAAAAACATGCAGTACATGTGCCATTAAATTACATTGTGGCTGAATGGTAGCTCCATTAAGATTATCATCAAGCAGTAGGTGCTGCATTCATAGTGATCATAAATTGAGAAGGGAGAGCACTAAGTAATTTTTATAGGCCATTATATTATTTATATCACATCAACTTACACCAAAGTGCTACAATTGCAATATGTTATAATCACACCACTGACCCAATTTTTAGGCCATTTGTTTCCAGATTCCACCTGCACTCATCCAAAAGTTGGTTGGAAGAAGTCATAAAAAATAATGCAGATACACAACCATGCATGCCCTAATAGTTTTTCTTTTCTTTCCCTCGATGACATAAAGAATGTAAAGTACATGGTTTAGTATTGTTTCATATAAAATACTCGTGTTTGAGTTATAATAGGTTTTACCATAATGAACAGTGTCAAGTACTTTCTAAAGTTTATTAAGATAATATTTAAGTATTATCATACTTAAAACACAATTATTTTTTTATAAAACGCATTGAGCCATGTAGTTTGCATTCTTTATGTCATATTTAAAATTATTTTCAAATAAATGTGGAAAAACAAAGTTTCCAAAAAAAAGGATGTAAAGGTAAGATACCCATATCATCTGCCAGTGCATGGAAAGAGGGTAGGATTGTACGAAACCTCTCAAATGGGTATTTTCCAACAACCAACCATACATGTACTTAGCCTTAAATCAAGCTTGTGGGCAATGTCTTTAATGGCCACAAAAATTGATAAAAATAAATAAATAAAACAAACAGATGTGGTTGGTTGAAGAAATGCACTCATTAAGAAGTAGTTTTCAACAAGAAAAAGAAAAGAAAATCTTGTCCAACTAATTAGTCCTACTAAATCTAAGTTGTGATGATAGATCAAAGTGTCTTTTTGAAGTAGCTAGGATACTTGAAGAGGACAAGTAAGGGATGTGGGATAGGGCATAATACCTTTGAGGGAAAGTTTAGGTGCTCACAAATAATGAGACTGGCAGTTCTCAATTTCATGAATTGGAGGAAGAATAACAAGCAAGAAAGGAGAAGTGGATATGATCATATGAATGACGAGTAGGAATTTCACAAGAAAACATGAGAAAAATGGGGGATGGGGGGGGAAGTGGTGAAAAGTGGTTTATAGTGAAAGAGATGACCAAGAAACAATCAAGAACACTTGACACTTGCCTCCCTTCCAACTAATTATTAATGCCCTCAAAAACACCCATTCTTTCTTCACCTTTGTGAGTTGGGACCACCCATTCTCTTTCTCTTATGTCTTTATCAACCTGTTGCTTCATGAATCCCCCATTCTATTTAAGGTATAACTTCAAAGAGAAAAAATAACCATTTCTTATATGGTGTTTCAAATTGTTTGTCAGTTTTTGGTTGGATCATTTCTTAATTTTAGGATGCCATGGATGGCTGGATTGGTTGGATTCTTATAATTACTTATGTCAAGTTTTGTTTGTTTGATAAGAAAAATACTGGATATGGAAAAATAAGTTTTCTTTTTGATAAGATAAAAACCTTGATTGAAAGGGTTTTGTAGTTAGTCCCTTATTTTGTAGAACCCTCGTTCATGAGGATCTTTTAGATTTCCCTATATTCTTTAATTTCGATGTTATTTTTTTAAGAAAAAAATAATTTTATTGATTTAAATTAATAATACATTAATACAAACATATAAATTAAATCATAAAAATTATAGCGGGTATAATAAACTCCAATTCCAAAGCTCACATTTGGGCTTACTATTTCGACTGTATCACCTACGCCTTAGCTTCCTACGACGATTATCGACTGATTTATCACGATCGTGATATATTTCGATCGCCTCAATCATTCTCAATATCAAATAAACGTCAGACCAATGACAATAAACAAACATTGTAGTGAGACGACGAAAACCACATGTCATACTAAGACGACAACTACATATCGTACCAAGACGATTATTGAATCACAAAAAAAACAAATAAAAATCTAGGTCAATATGAAATAACTACTTTATTGAAACATAAAACGATGAAAAGAGATGTAGAAGTGTGATTTTTGGCCAAAAAATTTATCTCCCTTACTTAAGTAAAAGAGACTAGCCGACAAAAAAGATGAAAGAAAAAAAGAGGCTAAGGTTTTATATTCTTTTCGGTGTCGAGAATGAATGTTCTATAAATATATATGGAATATCCTAAAATTTCCCAACAGTATAGAGAAACAAATCAAGAGAGTAGGAGAAATAGAAAAAAATTGAAGAAAATAAATTTATTAATGGGAAAAAATGTCTTATCATAACCCATAAACCATACCTTAAAAAGTCTACTATGATAAAATATCCCATTTTATGGAAAATACATATATTATGATATTATTTTCAATGAAATAGATGATATCCTACTGTAAAGTGTTTCATAACATATGAAATATGAACAGTTATATGTAATAGAATATGTTATCTATAAAAACGAATTTATACGTTATCTAAAAATGGTAATCCTACTAAATATTATATCAAAACCTAGGAATTCAATAGTTTATACATATAGTAAATAGTAATTAAAAAATACTAACTGTAATATTATGATGAGATATTTTATTTCTTTTGTACGAAATTCCCTTTAAACTCTCCCTCTCTTTTTACATGAAAGATTAGGTAAACTCTTTATGGTTGATTGTTTAGAAATGAAACTGAGAATAAACTCATATTATATTTTTTCTTTATTTATGATAAATATAATTATCTAATATTATTTGGAGAAGTATTAATTTGTAAATTTATATTGATTTTCAAAATCTCATTTACATTTTATTTGAGAACTCATTTTTGAAATATGATTTCCATACTCCTTGTTAAAAAAAAAATACAGAATATTGCAATTTTCATTACATTACAATTTTGAAATAATATATATTTAAAATTATTATATCATTGTATATATGTTATATATTTTTTATTCTTTAATTAGTAATAAAAATGATGTATCATTAAAATATTAAAATTATAAAGATAAAGGTAAAAATATATTTATAATAATAACTATAATTTAAAATAATTTTTTTCAAAAGATAATTTAAAATGATATTATTTTTAACAAATAATTTAAAATAATCTTGACAAACATAAATTTAATTGATATTAACATTAACATATTTATTTTTCAAAAAAAAAACATCAACATATTTACAATAACTTTATCATTAAATTATAATATAATAATTTATTATCAAATTATAAAAAAGTTATTGCAATATTAGAAATCGTTTTTTGAAAAGACAATTTCTAAATTGATTTCTAGATTGTAGAAATAAAACTTTTATAAATCAGATTAAAGTTATTTAATTTTTAATTGAAGAATAACATCTTTTCGAAAGACGATTTCTAAAAGACAAGAAATCGCTTTTCAAATAATAATATTAGCTAGGAAATCGTTTATTAAAAACAAGATTTTCAATTATCTATTTTCTAATAAACAAAAATTTTCATAGAATTAGAAATATTTTTTAAACATCATTTAGATATTATTTTTTAAATAATCCGTACATATAGGAAGAACCCCTATTTTGTGTTTCATGTCTTGTCGTTACTATATACGCTCTTGCAAAACTATCACTCAAACCAAGCATATTTATCATATCTTTATCGGTAGCTAATGCTCCCATTGTTAATGGTTGACATGATTGTGCAAACCTTAATTTTGATGGAGGACAAGAAATTTTCAATTTCTTACAAACATTTGTACGAATTCATAACTCATCCTCGTCAAATAACATCTATTCTTATCGCTACCAATATATTCACATTTCCAAATTCGTAGACATCTCAATTTCTCCACCAAAGGCAGTAACAAAAACGCATGATTTATTCATTATGCCGAATTTGATCATTTCACTGTTATGTTTCTATCAATAAAGTATACACGCAAACATCCCAAAAACTCAATTTATAATAATTGTATTTTTCATGTTTCCAATCATTCCACTCATTCACACTATACATATTTCTTTCAAACATTATAAGATCTAAATCAAAACATCAAATATCAGACAAGACGCAACACCTAATGTTCACCAATCAATTCATTCCACCTAATAGGTTAGACAATGTAGCAAAGATATCAAGGCCAACATGTTACGCAATGAAACCGCAGCTTAATACATCATTCAAACAGATGTAAATTTTGAACACTCGATTTAGTCGACGGCCCCTTTCAACTTATTATACCACTCGCCTAATACCAAGATTCAAGGCTCGGCTCTATGTAATTTCGCCAAATAAATAGCTTCCCTATCATGTATACGTATAACCCTCATTGAAACAACGAGTTGAATTATTCCCGTCTCAATACCTTTGACGGTTCCAAAACATGTATTATCCCGTTACATTCCCCTAACTAATGCTCCCTTAATCTCATTTTTGACCTAAAATATAGCATCCCTTGGTTCTTCTTTTGGAACTTAATCCCCATTCAATTCACCCACGATTTTGTCTTCTACTTTTGTAACCCCAAGTGATTGCCGCACTGATGCCCTCCCGAGATCGACTTCGCTCTATACGCTTCTGAACACTTACATTTAAGTGAAGATGTTTCTGCATCTTCACTTTAGAGAGAAACCCGATAAATCTCCTCCTAATTTTTGCAAAGCATTTGAGAATTTCAAAGTCAGAACAACTTTGTTTTGGGTGTGATCACGCCCACACGCCATTAACTCCAAGATCCAAAGGTAGATAGTGGGAATCTGATGACTATGTGGGTCTCCATTAAAATGCACTATTTGGGGGCAGTCTCTGTCCCAATATTTGTCTACTATTTCAGTTACCCAAAATGAATACTTTTCCCCAAAAGAACCTAAACCTAGAAGAGAAACCTTTGTGTTCTTGTTTTTTAACAACTTTCCTTCAATTTAAAATATAATTTACCCTTTTTATTTTATTTTATATTATTTCAAGTTTATTCTATTTATTTTAACTTATCCATATAAAAATGTTATTGAGACATGACTCAAAGTAGTAAAAAAGGGTTGTGTGTATGAAGGTTGCAGACTCAGCCATGTAAGAACCTAGTAATACAATGATTTAATGCAAATTAAATAGATTTAAGGAAAAACACTCTTCTATATAATATATATTAATATAGTCAAAATCATTAATAATAATATTCAACTTGGGGAGTCCATAAATTATAAATATATTTCCTAGTAACCGTCTTTTTCGGTTCTCCGCTAAGTATCTAATTTCATACTCATTTTACTCACTTAACTCTTCTGTATATATATATTCTTGGATATTTTTGCTCTTTTAGTACTTTTTTGTAACAAAGATAATGTCACATATCGAGTTAATGCACTCTTTTTTTTTTATATATATTTTTATTCTTAAGGTTGCATTTGGTTCCTACTTCCCCTAGGAAGTATTAATAAAAAATAATTAAAAAGGTGTTCAATGTTTTAAAAAGACATAACATAAAAAAAAAGTAGATGACCCAAAAGAAAAAAGAGAGAAGAGATGAATATATGAGCCTTACATGAAGGGCATTTTTTAGCTTAAAAGTGGGTTGTTCCATTGTATGTTTACCTTATTTTTATACTTTTATTACATATTTGAGAAATATAAGAAACAAAGTTTATATTTTCCTTATTATGGTCTCTTTATTACATTTAAATACAATTGCATTTTTTTTTTTACAACTAAACACTTTACTTACATAAATTGTCCCAAAAAATAGGAAAGAAAATAAAATATAATTAAAATTATTAAAAATAAATAAATATGTTTAAAATTTAGGAATAATGCATTCTCAATCCTTGTAGGTAAGTTTTTAATATCAGAAGGTCTGCAGATCTATAGAGTGGGCCACAATATATTCTTCAACTTAATCTTTTAATTTATTTAAAAATTAAAAGATTGATATAGTTATATAAGATTCTTATTTTATTGAAAACAATTTTCTAAATAGAGAGCAAAATTTATTTATTTTTTATAAATAACATATATATATACATATATATATATATATATATATATATATATATATATAGCATTTAAATTAGATCTGAAGAAATAAATTTTTTATTTTTATTTTTAAATTTATATATTATTTATAAAAATTAAATTTTTATCTAAAAATTTGAGAAATTAATTTTTAATAAAAATATCCTATCTAACTAAAATAATTTAAAAATTAATCTTTAATTTTTATCTAATTTTTAAATAATAAAAAAATGGTGGCTAGCACGATAGATGGAAAATGACTTACTTTTCCTTTTTGGATTATACAGGAATTTTGAACATTTTAATGTTTATGGGGGCAAATATAAAAATGTGAAAGTGCATGGAACTTAATATAAAAAATATCTATGGGTGTCATTAAAACGCTATTATCTACCATTGTAATTATTTTAATTTTTATTTAAAATAAGATAAAAAATAAAAGATTGATTTTTTATATTTTTTGGTAGATAGGATAATATTTCTATTTAAAAATTAATTTTCTCTGTGATAAAATTTTATTTATTTTTATAAATAATATAATTTAACATTTATATTGAGAATGATATTCATGATATTTTATTTTTAAAATAACTTAAGAAATAAATAATTTACCTAATACTTATTTTTATTTTTAGAATGTTATACAATAAGATAGATTTAAAAATTGGGTTAGATACTATAATCATTTTTATTAAGAATTTATTTTCTAATAATTTAGATAAAATTTATTTATTTAGATAATATATGAATTTAATAGTATTATGGGGATGTATTAAAAACAGTATAATAAGAATGATTTACATGGTATTTATTAATAAATAATTTTGTGAGATGTAATAAATTTATAAAAATAAATAAAATAATTATGATACGTAATTTTATTTTCAGTTATTTTAAAAATAAATATCATAAGAAAAAAATCATCTTCATTATAAAAAAATTTTAATATATTATCTACAAAAAAATAAATTTTATCTAAATTCTTGCAGAAAATTTAAATCTTTAAAATGAAAAATATTTATCTCATTCCACTAATTTTTTAAATCTATCTTTAATTTATTTAATATTTATATAATATTTGTATAACATTCCTAAAAATTTCTAAAAATAAAAATAAAAATTATTATGATAAATAATTTATTTCTTAAGTTATTTAAAAATAAAATAAAATACCATGACAAAAAAAAAATCATCCTCATTATAAATGTTACATTTATATATTATGTATACAAATTTAAATTTTATCTAAAATTTGAGAAAATTAATTTTAAATAAAAATATTTATCCTATTTAACTAAAAAATATTTTTAAAAAATAAATCTTTAATTTTTATCTAATTTTTAAATAAAAATTAAAAATAAATGTGGTTTTTAAGTTGGAAGGGTAAATAACACATTCGAAGAATAAATAACAGAGGTTAGTACAATAGTTAGAAAAAGACTTATTTTTCTTTTTTTGGATAATGCAGGGGTAAATGTCAAAAAGTGTTACAGTGCAGTGGTTGAGAATGCATTGAAAAGGATGAATAAACTAATTTATTGATTTTTTCCTTCCAATTTTCTATTTATTTCCCTTTTTCTCTTATTTTCCCTTGAATTTTCTAAAATCGAACCATTTCTCATAATTTTTTTTTCCTTGTACTCCCCAATTTGCCACTCATATTCATAAATATATCAATATCTCTATAGGAAATGACATTAAAAAAGAAATAAATTCCACTAAAAAATAGAAAAAATATAACAGCAATAAAGATATTTATAGAAATAAGAAGCGGGAAAAGGTTAAAATGTTGGGGAATGGGAAACATGGAGACCCAAGAAAGGAGAAAGAAAATATATGTACAGACCAGCACCACTTTCATATATTCCCTAAACTGCCCTCCACATTTCCAAAGTTTTTCAACCATATAAAATATGTAATAATATGAAATAAATAAATAAAAGCCCTAAGACCAAGATTTTGATCAAGTGTATGACAAGATTTCAATAAGGTGGGGTCATCACGTGCCATGTCCAGATCTAGATCATCTGATTCTGATCTTATTAGGATAAAATAAATGTCTCATTTAATAAAATCTCGAATAATAATAATAATCCTCTTTTTCTTTTTTTTGTTTGTTTCTTCATTATTTTTCTGGGCTTAACACCAAAAGCTAACCAATCATAAGGAGATTTATGTCTTTATCTGGTTAATATTATTACGTTTACCTTTTCTTCTTTACTTACCATCTTTTTGGGTTGTGAGAAAGTCAAAAAATTAGAGAGATTATAGTCAACCAATTATCCTTCTTCTAAAAGTGGGAAAAAATAAATTATTTTCCTTTTTTTTTTTTAATTCTGCCAAGAAGAAATGACAAAAGTGACTATCACGTTGAAATAGTAAAATAAATGATTATTTTGACCTTTATATACCATCTTACAAACTTGGTTCCCATTTTCAACATCCTCTACAAGACATGAGTACACATTTCACATAAAATGGTGATAGGATTTAACATGTTTCGGTAATTTTATCAAAAGTATTTCTAATGGAATATATTTAAAAGAATGTTAAAAAATAGTATTATAAATAATTTTTTAGTATTTATTAGATTTTAGTACAAACATTTGTTTTTTTATAACAAAACACTTTAATTACATTAAGACTCAAACCCGAACGCTCTATCCCATGCTCGCTCTATTCGAAACTTTTTTTTCTTTAAAAAGCATTTTTAGATTCAACCCCTAAAGTTAACTTTTTTTTTTGCACTACATTATCATTAATATTGTAATAATCTATGGAATTATTTTTTCTACACTTATACCAACTTAAATATTTGTATTTAAAAAAATCAACTAAAGTTGGAATTTTGAAAAGAATTTAAAGAATATAATCAAAAAATTTCTAAATTTTAAACATGAAATAAAAGATATGGTAGAACAAAATTGGTTTGGAAGAGAAATAATAATAGGGGATTCTTAACAGGAAAAGGAGAAAAGTTACTAATATTTCTTATTTTCAACCAGGCTAAAGTATAACCAGAGTTAAACGAAAGGATACCATAACAGTACGAATCATCTCTCACGATTCCTCATCAACAAATGTAAATGCAGACACTGACCACTCACTTTCAGTTAGCATTAACGCAGGCAGCGCTACTCTGCCAGCGATCAGCCTCTTTCCTCACTTCCGGGCCATCGCCGGATCTGGAAAAAACACCGGCGACCCACCATCCACCACCGTCTCCTCTTTCTGCTCCTGCCGAAACTTGTTCACAATTTTCATGATTTTGGAGGTGAATGAGAGTATAAACAAGGGACATTGTAGGGTGCTCTGTTTTCAGGTTTGGAGTATACGATTGATCGAATCGAGGGAATTGCCGTTTACAGGACTGGGAGGTGGTAAGGAGAACGTCTTGCAGTGGCCAAGGGAGGAGAGAAATAGAATATTTATTTGTTCATTGTTTGTAATTTTTTGTGGGTGTGCATAGGTGGGTGATGATAATAATAACGGTGAATGTAGTAAAGGAGTGAGGATGTGCAAAGTGGAGGAGGTGGAGTGGGGAATGGGGTCGAGAAGTAGAGTGGAGAAGTTGAAGAATGCGATGGCGTGTAGGTCGAGAATGAGGGTGTGGATGAAGAGGGGGATGGCCAGTGTGTTGGTTTGGACTTCTTGTGTTCTGTTCTTGACTTGCTATATGCAGTTGATGGCAATGGACCAGACTTGGGCTCCCATGTTGTTGAAGGGATTGCCTTCTTGTTTCTCCCACTCCGATTTGTCTTTGTCTCTGCAATTGCCTCCGCCTCCGCCCATGCTTGTTCGTCCTCCAAAAAGTAGGTTTTGGGTTCAATTTCCTGTTGATTAGCATTTGGTTGGAATCTGCTATTCTTGGAATTTGTGTAATTCTACTCTGTTGATGGGTTCTACAGCCGAATTATACTTTTTTACGTCTTTTCCTCCTCATAAGAAGCAGATTTTGCATTCCCCTGCATCTATGTAATTTTATCTGTTTTTTTTAGGGTTATTCGTTATTGATTATAGATGTGTGGTGTTCTTGATTTATGTGTTGGTATTGTTTCATAGATTGAGAAATTCTAATCCCATCAGTGGGTTCTGATTGAGTTGAATTCTGGTTGTAGGGGTTTATAAGAATAATGGCTATCTCATGATTTCTTGCAATGGAGGTCTCAACCAAATGCGAGCAGCAGTGAGTTTCTTCAAGCTGCATTCGATTTCATTTGCTCCAATTATCATAATTTTAGACATTGTTTTCTGGATTCTGTCCTATTGCTTGTTTCCACTTTGTCTTGCTGACTTATGAATTTACCTTGCAGATCTGTGACATATTTCACATGAGCATTTAAATGTCACCCTAATTGTCCTATAGACAGATAAAACCTCCTTTGGGCTGATCCTAGGTAGGTTAATTAGACATGCCGATTCTCGTGAGGCATGGATATATTGTTCCTTCTTAGCAGAGAATAGTTCTTTGTTCTTAAGACTGTTTCTTATGATGGCAGTGAGTTCCAAGACATTTCTGACCTTGATCATCGATTACACCATTAGAGACAAAGCAGATGTTTGATACCACCAACCCAGATTCAAAGATCATGTCACAGAATATGCTCTATCATGCCACCTGTTAGTTGGTCCAACATTTCATACTACTTGCATCAGGTTGGTTTACATCAAGAATCTAGGACTAACACTTGAGGTCAGAGTTATGAACTAATTCTTAATAATGGTTTTGCCAACAGATTCTTCCTCTGCTGCAAAAGTACAAAGTTGTACATTTGAATAAAACCGATGCTCGTCTTGCTAATAATGGGTTGCCATTAGAGATTCAGAAGTTGCGCTGTCGAGTTAATTTTAATGCTCTGAGATTCACTTCCCAGATAGAGGAATTGGGCAGAAGGGTTGTCAAAATTCTGCGGGAAAAGGGCCCTTTCCTGGTTCTTCATCTCAGATATGAAATGGACATGTTGGCTTTCTCTGGCTGTACTCATGGTTGCACTGATGAGGAGGCAAAAGAACTAACAAGAATGAGGTGATTTTCGCTAAACCACTAGTCGCTCCAGAGCTTAAACTTCATTTGTTATCATTTTACTGATTCTATCAGTTTGCAATTCCTAGATATGCATACCCCTGGTGGAAGGAAAAAATAATAGATTCCAATGCGAAAAGAAGAGAAGGTTTGTGCCCTTTGACACCCGAGGAAACTGCTCTAATATTAAGTGCACTGGGCATTGATCGTAATGTTCAAATTTATATCGCTGCTGGACAAATATATGGTGGTGAAAGAAGAATGGCAAGTTTGGCAGCTGCCTTTCCTAATTTGGTCAGTAAAATGGAAGCAGAAGCCTGCTTTAGATATTACTAATATTTGGATATGCCATAATGACTTGCCTTAATTTATGGATCAGGTTCGAAAGGAGACGCTTTTGGAACCCTCAGACTTGGAGTTTTTCCAGAACCACACATCCCAGATGGCTGCATTGGATTATCTTGTTGCCCTGGAGAGTGATATATTTGTTCCAACATATGATGGAAACATGGCCAAAGTTGTTGAAGGCCACCGCAGGTACTATATTCTCATCTTTTTCTGATCCAATTTTCTCAACTTGACCAATAATCTTTCACTTTCAGGAGAACTGGCGTGGGGATACTAGATGGGCCACAAAAATTTAATTTTTTCTTTTTAGTACTAAGAATAAATAAATCAACGTTCAAATATTTAACCCATTTGATTATTGCAGTAGGAGCTTCTAATCAATTCCATGGTTCTTCTCGAGGGGAAGAACCCTTGAGGGATTTAGTTTAGGATGATGTCCTTTCATTTTCCTTATTCTTCTGAAGAACCAAAACGAGATTAAAGCTAATGAGGCATTCAATACTCTGTGTTTGTATGGTTTTTTCAGATTCTTAGGCTTCAAGAAGACAATCCAATTGGATAGAAGGCTTCTGGTGAATTTAGTAGATGAATACAGGAATGGGTCATTGAGCTGGGATGAGTTCTCCTATACTGTTAAGGAAGCTCACGCATATCGCATGGGGATCCCCAACAGACGGGTTGTGATTCCAGATAGACCAAAGGAAGAAGATTACTTCTATGCCAATCCGCACGAGTGTTTGCAACTGTTAGATGAACCATTATGAACTCTACATGATTCCTATTCCTATTGCTCCAAAGTAGTGCCTTTCCTTCCTCAGTCTTTACATTTTTTTTTTTTTTTGAGTTCAGTTCTGTTCTTTTATTTTATTTTTACCCAATTAGGCTTAGAAAATGGGGAGCAGGACACTTGGAGGGATTTATGCTCCCGGGATGGATGTTCACCTTCACATGATCAGAAGAAGCATGTAAATGATAATGCAATAACATTTTTACAGTTTCAAATAATGAGGATCATGTATAGAGAGAGAGAGAAAGAAAGAAGATGAGCGGAATCTGCAAATAAAGATGGTTTGTTCCCAGTGGTCAAGCTTGTTTTCAAGATGATAATAATGGAGTTGGATCTTGTAGTCAAGCGCATTCTTTCATTATGATTTTCATTGTCATGTGATGATATACATTGTACACATCTCAAAATTTACAATACCTGATTTATTTCATTCCATTCCAATATAGCGTCATCCAGAATCAATGTTATAATATGATTCGGAAATGATTGCTTGCCTACAGAGAGAGAGAGAGAGAGAGAGAGAGCATAAAATTCATTGTGTTACACACTTGCACTACACAATAACCAAGTCGTTTTCTTTCAGGTCCTGGTCAGACTTGGGGAATTGGGTTTTTTAGTGGGTGGGGGGTAATGAGTGATCCAAGAAGAAGAAACCATCAAGCATAATAGGGGGGAGGGGGGTTTTTAGAGGTAATGGGTGATCCAAGAAGCTCCCTTTCCCACTACTCTCTATGTATTAAAATTTCATTACCTCCTCCACCACCATTGATGATGGGGCTCTCTCTCTCTGTGGGATTGGGGTGGGGGGGGGGTTGATATTAGCTGTTTACCCCCAACCGTTGCTTTCGCACCACATCACCTTCCCCTATAAATTCGGGGCTTGGCTGCTATGTTCCCCGTCTCTCCCCTGCACCTCCTTTATCACGGATAATATAATGACGACTTGCTGGCTGTCTTCATATCGTGTTATTAACAAATAACCAACAAAACAACACCTACTGAGAACCAGCACAGGTGTCACCGCTTACTCAATTTTAGGCTATCGCTTCGCCAAATAAATACCAAAAAAAAAAAAAAAAATCGATGATACTCCATCCCACCTACCTACCTCCCTCGCATCTTGTATTATTATAATATATTTTGTAATTTATCCTCACATATGAGTCTGACTAATTGTGGGTCAGCATTGCAGTGAAAAGCTTAAAGGGTGGTAGTCGTTTGAATTCAGTAAATGGTTTTTGACTGTTATCAGGTTATCCTCAAGATCATCTTCCTTGGCCAGCAAGGAAAATAAAGGAATGAATGAATGTCAGGATGAGCTTGAAACAATGATGATGTTGGTCACAATTATGTTTCGATTCCAGATGTGTGACACTCAGCAATTGGTGAGCAGAAATAATGAGAGTCAGCATAACATAATGAAAGCAAATAAGAATGCAATTAATTCAACATGAAAGGAAGATTAGAAGGATAGAAAGCGAGGCTTCTAAATATTCGGTACAGCTTCCTATATATATATCTGAAATAACCAAAGTACCAAACCAAAAAAGAACACTGAACAAGGATTCTTCCAAGGAGAATCGATGCTTCCTCGCAAACCATGAGAGCTAAACATGTACAATTTGGTCTGGACCCAATTGTTTGTGGACCATCTTATGCCTCTCATCTTGAAACCTTCCTTTCTTCCCCCCCACACAGTTTTCTCACAAAACAATATTTTGAAATGGAATTGATAAAAAAAAAAAAAAGACAATGGAAAGGGAAAAGTGAAAAGAAGCTTATAATGTTATTAGCTTGTCTCTGTTCTGGAGCCCTTTGAGCTTCATCTGAACTCACTGCTGCTCCTAAACCTCGAATGTGCCATTGTTCGACATTAGAGACGAAGCTTTCATAATCCTGAAGATGCAATAAAATGTAGAAAAGAAAATTTTAGATCATGTCAGGCATAGATTGAAAACTCCTCTTGAAACAGGTTGACAGGTAAGCTACCAACATTTAGAAATTATCAAAGAACCTCTCAAACTATGCTATTTTGGAAGGATTTCAGTTTTCTAATTTAAGGAACAAAAGAACTGCAGCTGGAATTCAAAATTTTCCACTAATGCTTTTGTTGGGAAGTACTAGCGGGCAGCGGTGGAGTGCTTCCAGTGCTTCTTTAATTGTTTTTTTTTTCATTGTCTGTTGTTTTGTTGGGTTTGAGGGAAGTATAGAACTTTGGCAGTAGTACAACTCATCATTGATGCCACTCCCCTCCCTGCCACAATCTGCCGGGAACATTTAATAAAAGCACAATTATAGTTATTCTGAATTAAATGATTAAAAGCCTCACCCAACAAAATAATAATAATTTGAAAATGATTTGGTCTCACACCAGAAAAGAATATACAACTTGAATAATTAGTTGAGGATTCTAGTAAACCTTTGCATTTGACGTTGTTGCATTCAGTCTTTTATTTGCTCGTTTCCCAATATCAATCTGCACTGAGATACTAGCCTGCGACAAATCCACGCCGGAAGATTGCAGTGCTTGAGTTAGTGAATTCAACAGCCTGTTCAACAAGACCAGAGCCAAGTTTGTGAAAGTATATAAAATAGCCCTACTATCCTTTTACAGGGGAAAAAAAATCCAGAAATACAGAGGACAAAAAACAATCGTGAATCTACTGATAACAACAGGTTAGGACTTGACACCATTTCAGGCACCTTCAATCCAACAGCAACCTTCAGTACATCATTGACTTCAACATCAAAAAATCAAAATCGTAACTATGGATAAATATGAAACTTTCAAGAAAAATAATTGATCATGATATCCAAATTATTAAAAAACAAATGCTCACAAAACCCACAGGATCTAAAAACAAATGTCATAAACATGGAAAACACAATTTTGTGGAGGATTGTAAGAGGAAAGGAAGACCACTCCAAATCACCAACCAAATTATTACACTGTAACAAATGAAACTTCCATACACCCTTTTACAGATTTGAATGTTCTTAAAATCAAACAACTGCAAGTTCTAACTTTCTAGGCTGGCATGGATTCGATCTATAGCCAGGAGAAGCGTCCATCAGGAAAATTTGAGCACAAAACAAATTTTTTTTACTGAAATTGATAACCAAAAATCAGCAAAAATGTGAAAAGTTCACCTTATTAATTTTATGTTTCCTTCAGGAAGGCACAGTTATTGTACCTTGCGGTCACAATGTTACAGAACATAACCTAGGAGACAAACATTCAGAGATTTTTTTTTTGGATAGGTAAAAAGTGGAATATACAAAAGGCATCTAGCTTTCTGCACCAAAAAGAAGGGAAGAGGGAATCAACCCAACATCAATTAATTAGACCCAACTAACCAAAATGTTGGTTGAAAACATAGTTTTAAAAGGTGCAAGGCACACCTAGACACAAAAGCCTCCTAGAGCTTGGGTGCAAGACCCAACACAAGATGCACGCCTGGGTGAAGTGAAATGTGACCTCAGATGCACATTAATTTTATAAAATATGATTCAAAATCTTATTAAATTAATAAAAAATTTAACATTCCTAACATTTAAAAGAAGCATTCAATACAAAAGTAAAGAAATTATATAAATTTCAATATATAATTAGATCTTTTTTTTTAAAGTGAACAGTAATAATAGTTAGAAATTTCAAGAATAAAAGTATTTAGAAAGGAAATTAAAGTCTACAAAGCATGCCTTTTCAATAAGGCGCATGTTTTGGATAGTGAAACGTTGTTGCCATGGAGTCGCTGAATGGCCTAGGCGCCCTTTAAACCATGATTTAAAGATAAAGTCCTTCATCATATCAATAGATTGTCCCAAAGAAATGAAGAGGATAAATGGCAAATTTAAAATTCGCAAACAAAATTGTCACAAACTCGTTATAAATACTAACCCTTGAGAGTAGGCGCTTGAGATGTTAACTGTTCCGCTTTCAATTGTCAACTCCTCTGCTTCATTTATTGTATTGCTTGGGACAGCACATTCAGTAGTGCATGGTCTACCATGGGAGAAGTGAGACATGGGCTGGGAAGCAATGTTCTCAACATCAGAAACAGATCCATGCAAAGACTGGGTAGGCATGTCACCCCTCCCAACAGGAGTGAACATATTTTGCAGTGGCATGTTCATGGGAACTGTTTGAGTTGCTGGCCCAGGGGTATTATCCATTACATTATATGCAGCAGCAGGGCCAAAGTCGGATTCCACTGGGTTTTGTGGATTCACAAGAGTTGCAGGGGTGACAGCAACACTATTCTCATGACCGGAGCCATTCTTTATGACTAGAGAATGATCCATAAAATTTTCTACAGGTCCACGATTTCTCTGTTTCAAGCAGATATAATGATCCGATAAGTTTGCTGTGAAAAAAAATGCATTATGGGAAAAAAAAGAAGCTCTCCAGCCCCAAGGGCCAAGCCTAAAAAGAAGTAGAAAAATGCAGTTTAATAAAAGAGAGGTTAAGCACATTAAATATCTTTTAACGAGCACATCTACAACTCCATGCAATAAATGGCATCAACTCATAGCCACATGACAAATACATCATAAAAAAATATGAAGTAGCAGGAACTATAACCCATCACCCAACTCATGCCACATCTGGCAGGGTTTTAAATGGCCTAAAATTTTTGACAAAAAAAAAATGAATATTTTGTTCAGGCAGTTAATCATCTCTCCTAAAAAATATGAAGACACCACGCTCTCAAGTGAATCAGAACTGACTACTGAGAATAAAACTAACTCATGCATACATACATCAAGTATAAGGATTATTTACCCATGGCATCAACTTTGTGGGTTCCTGACTCCATCCTTGGTAGGTTCCCTCATACGTATGTAACTTTTCCTGTAAAAACTGAATGTACTCTATGACCTGCATGTCAACAAGAACATCCTTGCATTCATTTAAAGAGGCATCCTGAATGGTTGTTTTCCAGTCTTCTAATCAAACAAAGAAATAAAAATAATAATAATAATAATATAAAAAACACACATGCACACAAATGCCACACAGTGATGACAAAATAAATGATGGAAAAAAGAGAATAAGATGCACCTCTAATAAGAACGAAGCCTTGTCCCTTTTCTGGTCATTTTGAGGAATGAGATCTCTTAAAATCTGAAATCTGCATCATCAATCTAAAACTTGTCAACTGTCAGAAAAACAGCATTCACAGAAAGCCTTGAACAACAAACTCCCTAACAAAAAATCCTTTGTGAATCTCTCCCTCCTATATCACATATAATGGGTGATGTGCAAGATTAGAACATTTCTTCAGCCAAAGTTACTAGATTTAAAAAAAAAACAAACCAATGCCATTGATATTCCAGGCCCATTCAAATCAACTTACACTGATGATTGGTTTGGTCACACAGATACAACTAGAAGAATTAAAGATGGAATAAATACCAAAATACCCAGAAACACTAAAAGAGCAGGAAAGAAAATTAAATAGGCAACGCAAACCAAGATTCTCATAGTAACTACTTCAGAAATGTAAAACAAAAAATAAAAATAAATCAACAATCACTCAAAAGAATATCAAATGTTTATTTCTTTTTTTATAGGTAAATTTTTGTCCCCATTTCTTTACCATTTGAGCCAACCCTCAAGGATTTACTATGTCATACAAACACAAGAAACAGCCCTATAGTTGAGTGCAAGAAATGAAATCCAAGAGAAAACCCAATAAAAAAAACGCATCATTATCTACACATTAGTAAAGAAAGCAACTTTTCAGTAAAATGACAATTTCTATTGAATACAACTTCACCAATTTTAGAAACAAAATACTCCAGTCTTAAACCCCTGTTGGATATAATGTCTTACAATATCTACTCTAACATTAATACCTGAAATCCAACAGAAATCTTCAAGTATAATTCCATGTCTACAAAGTACAACGCATGCCATTTTTCTTCCAACAAGTACTCAAATAGATCTGATCTCTCCAAATTTTCACAACAAAAGTACATGCCATGTTGCCTTTGAGGGCTGGCTCAAGTGGTAAAAGGTTGAGTAGCTTACGAGTGCGCTCGTGGTTTAAGTGCCAATGTAGAAAAAGTGCAGCATAAAATATTTACCATAAAAAAAAAAATACATGCCATGATAATATTACAACAAAGTTTGGGCAGCTTAGCTGTATTTTTTTGTGATTAATACATGCTGTTTTTTATCCATCAAAATAATAATAATAATAATATTACAACAAAGCTTCTTTTGTTATTAATTTTTTTATCAGAAACAGAAATTTTTATTAATAACTGTAAAGAAGTTATGAGAAGGATGAGAAATCTTCCCATAAATTACAAACCTGATCAAAACACCCAAAAAGAACAGCCACTTACAAGGAGAGTTGTCCGGAAGGAAGGAAGGAAAATAACTATATAAGTATTGCATCTCCAAAAGCCCATCTAAGCTCCTCACAAAAACCCTAAGGAGTACATAAAGAAAGCCAACTAAATGGTACGACATTCACAAGGAAACTACAACAAAGCTTCTCACCCATATTGAGTGCATCATCTAAATTCATATGCTCTTATATTTGGTTCAGATCACCAATCAAACTCCAGTAAATCCAAACATTATCTCAATCAATATGAGAATGAACCCTGACAACTCTTCTTCATGAACTTGAAGTGGATGATTAGCAGATGAGGTAAATTGTAAAAATCTGCATAGTTTCCTCAGGTTATGCCTAGTGCAAGCATCAGGTCAGAGAAGGCAAGAGGTTCCAGTTTTGCCAGCAAGAACTGAAAAAGACAAAAGTTGAGGAGATTGGTGGTGGGGGGCAGGGGATGATTATGCTTTCAATCCTGTTTTTGAAAATATTTTAAAAATGCAATGCCCACTTTTCACCTTTACTGCTTGAAACTTCACTTGCAAAAGTAATCACATACCCTTGAGTGATACTAGCTTCCTTATTGTTAAAAGGCTCTTCTCACCTACTTAACATACAGCACCAATTTTTACCATAAGCGCACTCACTTATATATATTAGCTGGTTTAGTAAATTTGAGAGAAAATACAAGAGAAAGAAAATAGAGAGGAAAAGCAGATGAAAGAAAAATGAAGGAAAATTAAAATAAAGTTAAATCCGACATATTATTTTTACTTTCAATACTTCAAAATTATGTTATTTATTTAACTAATCAATATAAAGATTAAATAATTTTAAAATAGTTAAGTTTTTAAGCAATTTTATTTATAGCTGATTTTCTTGCTTTTCATTAAACAAACAAACACTGTAAAATCATTTCTTCAGCATTTTTCTTCTTTCCCTTAGTACTTTCAGAACCAAATAATACAACCTAATTCTTAATTTCTTTTACCTTTCACTAATAACAATTCAAATCTTTAAATGAATCTAAATTCAATTAAGTTTTCTCATATCTCCTAAGGTTTAATGTAAGTACACATAACCATTAGGGCTGGTAACGAGCCAAGCTACCTCTGCCCGGGCCAAAAAGCTCCTGGGCCGCCCGCCCGTGAGCCCAAACAGCCGAGCTTGAGCCTTAATTTAGGCTTGATAAATCCTGCCCCGCCAGCCCGCCGGCCCCACCTCCGAAAAAGCTCCTGCCAGTCGGACCCATCTGTCGCCGAACGAGGCTTCCGCCTACGGCCTCCTGGGCCAGGATCCGGTCTTCAATGCAGGCGATCCCGACTCAGCGTGTCGAGTGAAATGCCTCCAGTCATGTGTCCCTATATCGATGTAATGGATCCTGCTTCAGGATCCAATGACATGGATGGCAAATGCGAATCCAAGAAGTCATATGAGGGCGCCTGATCATCAAGATCACTTTAGTCAGAGAACCCGACGCCGGGTCGGGGACTGCATCTGCATCTCCGTGATCCGTCAGAATGCGAATTCAGACCCACTGCTAGCCGGCTGCGCCTGGGCGACCAGATGTTCCAATGTGGATAGCGTGAAGAAGGTGCCCAAAGGAACGCCAGTGAAGGACATGGATGTTATGACCCACCGGTATGACTCTGGCCATCCCGTGTACAAGAACTGATTACAAATATGAGGGTATTAGCTCCCCGTGGGAAACTATGTAGGCCGTACAAGAGCTGCATGTTTCATCAATCTTGAGTAGCATTGAGGGCAAATGCAACACCCAATCGATACGATCAATTCACCGATGAACAGATCCAATCTCAAACTGGGGTATCGGGCCCTTTACCGGTATCGACTTAACCCAAATAAGATCTAGGCGTGCATGCAAGGCATCAGCGTGATCCCGCGCTTCATATGAAACAAGCGAAATTCCTAAGATCCTGATCGCCGTAACGTAATTTTGTAACGCCGAGCCACCGTCAACGCGGCATATGAAAATTGGTCAACGCTCGGTTACTTAAGGGGCGTGACGGATCTCCAAATTCCAGCAGCTTATGGGTCTTAATTAATCATGCGCACAGAAGTCGAGGGTGGGTGGCTAATCTCAACATGTGCAAAGAAGATATTGCCAAATACTTCGTTGTTACTAATGAGTTTGCTTCGCGATCTTGTTGATATATTATTTCTTTATTTAGATAATTGATTAAACCAATCATGCTTCTTATTCAATGATTTCAGTATTTTATTTTTCACGCAGAATTTCTACTGGTTTAATTTATTTCATAATTTTTCGCCGTAAGTCGTTTTCAAGAAGTGAATTCGCTAATCCGTAAAGCGCGAAACAAATGTCAAGGAGGCGTTTTTTAATGCCTTAGCATCAATTGCTAAATCAACTAAGGTAAACAACCTAGAAAATTATTTCCTAATTGATGTATATATGTTATCATATTGATTACAAAAGTTAAAAAGTATATGGACCTGAGCTTGAGGATTGATTACAATACAAACTTAGAGAAGTTCGATAGCTTGAGCTCTGGCGTTGCTTTCTCGAGTCGTCGATATGGAAAACGAGCCTAATGAGCTCGCTGCTTTTTTTTTAAAATCAAGCCGTTGAGCCCGATTTAAGTCGCTCAAAAGTCGACTCGCTCGAGTCGCTCATAAATCAACAAGCCTAGCTCGAACACCAGTGTGCTCGCTGCCTCCCTGGGCCAAGTATCGTACCTCACAACCACCACTAGTTTCAATTTGTTACAACATCAAGGTGCCTACAAATCAACATTTGATGTAAACTGGAGCTGACACTGAGGTTCATTTTCTTTCCCAACCTCTTTAGTGGAATACACCCATTAAAAAATTCTGGTTTCAAAAGCTAGAGAAAATATCCAATTAAAACCTCGTTTTCCCAAAACATTTCCACAAGGAGCTGGAAGTAGTTTTTTTTTTTTTTGACCAGTAAAAAGCAAATATTATAAAGATAGGAAAAGTTCCAAAGAGTACACAGGTCGTGAACAAAAGGGAGCCAACCATACAGGAAACAAACCCAAAAACCCTACCTACTCCCCAACCAAGTGAGGAAGTCCAAAACAAGTGCTTGGTATAGTTTTTCAACCTTCACAATACCATAAAGAGGCCTTCCTTCTTCAATATAAACCTTTCCATCAATCTTATTAGGTCCCATTTGATCGTAGCAATTTGAATCATTTGAACCACTAGCTCTCGACAGACATCATGGTAAGGAACCCAAAGTTTAGAAACCTTCTAGGCACTATCATCACTACATATATTTCTTTTCAACCAAATAGTTTTTTCTTGCATCAGAACTAATTCATGCAGATGTAGTTTTATGTAAAATTAAAAGAAAAAAAGATAAAAGAAAGAGAACAAGAAAGATAAAGAAATGAAAAAAAAATGCACAAGAACCACACCTTTGATTCTTGCGCTTCCAAAGATTTATAAAGGTGTAAAGGAGTGATTCAAGTAGTAATCGATAACTGATGTATCCTTCACAACAATCTATTTTGTACAAAGCTAACTTCCGTTCATAACAACTAAATTTCAACATAAATATGCATTATCCATGACCAAAGAATAGATATGAAAGGATTCAAACTTAATCTTCTAAACAACCAATTGTATCTAGCAAGAATAGGAACCGTATCAAGCTTCATTCCCAAAGTTAGGGTGAACAGAAAATTTTAATTGCTTTTAGTGACTTTCTGTTGTTTCAAAACTTAATGGACAGGAAAAAGAACAGAAGGAATTGACGATTCGAAAAAGCAATTAAAGTCATTCCCATTTTAATAAACCCAAACACTTCCAGAAATATTGGAAACAGTAATCAAATTCCAGAACACAACTCATGACAGAAATAAATCACAAAATGAATACAAATTCGCAAAAGGGCAGGGCGCGTTAAGCTTGCCTCTCATTAATCTTGCTCCTCCGGCGCTGCTCCGTAGCCGAATGCTTAGACCGGTGCGCGCTCACCTTTTGATCGGCACTCCTCCCGCCTGCTCTCATCGCCAAATCCCCCAACGAATTGAACAAGAAAAAACAAAGAAAAAAATCAACAAAACAACGGGACAAGATGAAAATAGGAAAAATGACGATACCCTTTTTGCGAAGAGGCTCACCTAGCGAAGATGTCTTCGTCGCCGCCTTCCTCCTCTTCCTGATGAATCCTGGTAGGCTTCACCATTGATTCCAAACCTCGAATCCCTGCAAAATTTCAACCAGAAATCAGACCACGCATGCATAGAACACGTGGGGAGATGGGGAGAGAGAGAGGGGACAAACTTGGATATGAGAGACAGGGTCGAGACGCGGTGGTGGCCGGCAGAGAGAAGCGGTCCGGCGAGCAAAGGGTAACTGCTCCGACGGCTAAAGTGAAGAAGAACAAAGCGAAATTCTACACTTGTACAGAAGACGATAGGTGCCCTAGGGGACTCTTCCTGGTCATGATGGTCACCGCTAATGTGCGCGGGGTTGTGTCGTCTCATAAGGTGCGCCCCCCCTTCCGCTTTGGAATTCTTTTACCTCTAGCGATTTATCACCGCTTCTTCGAACTTCCCTCTCCAACCCAAATGATATATCATGTAAAAGAATAATAAAGATTTTATTTTTTATTTTTATTTAAATATGTATATAAAAACAAAATATCTTGAATAATAAAAATTTAGTATTATTATTTTTTATTGATATATAATACTTAATTATGATTTTTATTCCCCTTTTCTCTCATCTTTTTTTTTTTAACCTTTTCCATAATCAAATTGATGATTTTTTTTCATTATTTTGACCAAATCATCCATTTGGGGATATCTTTCTATCATTTTTGCTAATAACGGTTCTTCCGCATGTGATATGAATTTTTAATTTGTTTTCGCCGTCGCTCACACAAGATATGATTTAAGTGCCTTTCATGATAGTTTGTTAGTCAAGGTTTTCATTACGACGACATTTTTCGTCATCTTGTCGACATTATTTGATACATGACGATTCAAAATGACAAAAGATATTCGATCAAATAACAAAGATAACAAATCAAGCTAACGGGTCATCACATACTGGTGTAGAATCGGATTTGTATGATTTCAAATATTATACAATTATCAAACGAAAAGAGCTTTCTTTAATCGATCCATTACGTTATTAACATCGACGTTGTTTTATCATTTATACAAGAAATTTGATATTATATTTCACAATGTATCGAATGTATTGTTAGTTCGAATCAATAAAATTATCTCTTTCCTCAAAAGAAAAAATTTAAATAATTTTTATTAATTTACTTATAAATATATGTAACTAATATTTTATATACACATTAGATATAATATATCTAAAAGAAAAAATTATGATTTTTATCGATTTACTTATAAATATATATCTAACTAATATTCTATAAATACATTAGAATATATTATATTAATACTCTGCAACTCTAATCTGCAATTCGCTTGATTTGTTGTTGGATTTATCAGATAGCTCACTCATTTTAAAAAATTAATACTTTTTAAATTTAGTTTTTTTTAATTTTAAACTATTTTTATTGTTAAAGCTATTATAAGGAGAGTAATATGTGAAAAGGATCACTTCAAAATGATTTTTTATTTCTCTAACGAATACTGTTAAAAGAACAATCCATCCTCCTTTGGGATACAAACTGCGTAATGGCTGCAGGCTATATAGTAATGGCGGATGATACATCATGGACAACTATAAGTGGCCTACAATTCCTAGCATAAGCCTTGTCGCCATGGAATAATGCATTCGGGCTTACGCGTCAAGGGGCTCCAGCGACGGGTCCACGCCAAAAGGATTAAGCTCGAGGGTCTGAACGATCCTTCTTAAAATATACGCTTATTAATTCTCTGCAAAACACTGCTTACTCTCTACAAAACGCTGCTTACAAAAGAACTTCTTGAAAGGGAAAAAGAACCAATCCCCCCCTCAAGAATCCTCCCTCCCCCTTTTATACTTACTGGATGGGGGTTACATGATTGATGTTAGCAATTGGGGCATTTATGAGTGCTCTTTTACTTCCTTACGCTACACATTCGTTTGTACATTAATTGTCCCGTATTAATTAGATCATATCGCCTGTCCAGGAGGTCTGTAACGTATACATTGCACACTTCATCTTCAAGTCCGAGATGATTGTCTAAGGTGGCTCACTTGCCTTTTTCCCACTTGATGCCCGTGGTCACTAGATCTATCGGGTCTCGCCCTTATATCTTACTTCCTAGCCAGTTCTTCCGTCTTACTTCAAGCAAGGCTCATTTGCTTGTAAACGGGCTAGGACCAAATCATCTGTACTCACTCAGGTCTAGGTCTGGTTCCTAATGAATGTTGATCGCACGACACTTGTTATGGGACTTATCCCATTCTAGAGGTTACATCCTAAATGGTTACGAGTTGGTCCATAATGAGTTGGGTTAATGAATAGGGTAACGCTTACATTACTCATTAAATGTGGCATGTAACGGATGCTCGAGGTGGTCTCCTCTTGTGTTCGAGGTGGGTTGCCTCCCATGTCCGAGGTGGTCGAGCCGAGGTGATTGTCTCCCATGCCCGATCTTCCTGCCAACTGAGCTCAAATCACTCTCCTGACAGTCACATGATCATATTCGGGCCACTCACATGAACGTTTGAGTACTCACACGAATCTCATGTGAGTTGCAGCTTATCCCATTCCACACGTGTCCTACTTGTTTATGACCGGTTCTCTGATGCCCGAGACAACTTGTTCAACGAGCTCCTAGTCTCAATTGCTTCAATGCTTGAGGTGACTTGGTCCAAAGGGTTCTGATCTCTATTTCTTCGATGTCCAAGGTATGTTGAAACAGTGGTATGTCCGACCTATGTGAATCATCTGCCTAACCACATCTATCAATTCGGTCATCATCTAGGTTGTATTCGGGTTTTAGCTAAACTTGGGCCAGTAGCACGTGATTGTCATGTGATATACAATTTACCCCATTCCATAGTCCTAAGAGGTAGTTTAGTTAGTCCAACCTTAGATATACTCCCTAATAATCATCAATTTGAGTTTCCTAAGGGTCATTCGAGGATTTACCCAATGTATCCTATGGGATTATTCGAGATGTGCAGCTTCTAAGTCGAATACTCAAGATTATTAAAAAAAAACAAGGAGAGTAGAGGAAAAAGTGATACATCCAACCATATTTTAAAATAAAACTACAGTTAAACAATAACCTAGCAAAGCCCTGAAAGCTGTCTAGTGTCTATTCTAGTAATTTTAGCCCTATTAAAAAATATAAAATTTATCAACCCATTGTAGTAATTTCACGTTTTCTTACCACTTCCAAGGTGATTGTTTTCTAAGATTGAAACATAACAAAACAAATCTACCTTTTAAAATCCCTTTCAAATATTTTATAAAAGCAAAGCATTCTCGGCTTCCCATCCTTTCAATCCCACTGCTATCTTTTTTGAACCTATATCCAAGCAAAGTCAAACCCTTAACAACCAAGCCTTCTAACATTAGTCCAAAGAACTTAAACTTCTTGTACCCCACCTACCATTTTTGTCTTTTTTTTTTCTTTTTGATTGTTGTAATGAACTTATCAGTTAAAAAGTCTGTATCCAAACAAGTTGTAAAGAAACACTTAAGTGTCGTTTGTTTTTCCGCTTTTTACTTAACTCAAATTTGCTTTCAGTATTTAGTCTGATTATTTTTTAATTTTTCATGACTTATTACAAATGATCTCGTTGATTATAATACAATATGGGAGTAAAGATCATTTCTGCATGCGATAAGAGACTTCGAGTATTTACATAGCTCTTTCCCATATCCACTTCAATATGCAAACATGACACAAGACGCAGATAAATATTCTTTGAATGTTTTTAAAAGACATGGAACATGGAAACTACTACTTAAATGAAAATATGAAATAATATAATTTAATTATAATAATATGATAAGTAATATAATACCAATTAAATGCTTAGCATAGATCGATCGCTATAGTAGTCGTCCATATTTATGGATTCCTACTAGTTATAAAGCTTAGCACAAGTGAGCCATTCCAGGTACTCTAAGAGGACGCCCGCGATATTCGTATACAACATGACCAACACAATCGTAGAGTCCATCACATATAAGTTTTGAATCATTTTTAAATGAACAGGAAGATTCAAGACAATGTTGAAAAGCATGAAATCTGACTCATAATATATGTACAGACATTGTAAATACCACTACGGTGGATGTATATGAAAATTTTGTAAGTTTATAATTTCAAGATAATTGTTTAAAATTATATAAGTTTAACAGTGCTTATAAGCCGTAGATTTCCAAGGGACACCCTTTCCTAACACAGGTGCCTTCCAAGTTAGCGTCAATAGTAGCTCTTCCGGAGCCTTTAATTAGGTCAACGGAACCTGAGATAGTTTGAACAATAAATGAAACTAAAGTTAAGTTTAAAAATTATTTCTTATCACGTAAAATTGTGTAAGTTATGGCACAATCAACAAGACATGCATATCCAAGAGAATGATCCATATATCTTCAAAAGAAAGACAAAATTTAAATAGAAGAACTCAGTTTGTATTAAATATTTAATAAAAAGTAACATAATAAGCATATATGTTAATCATAGCACACATTGCCATCACCAATCAAATGGTCAATTTTTCCACTTGGATCTTCAAAGAAGTCAAAGATATCAAAATGAGTTAAAGGTATTGCACTATCATTATCAATGAAATTGTTTCATCACTTGATTATTAGCTGTTTGAGGGAAACTTGATAAGGATCACTGTGATCCATTGTCCCTTGACCACACAAAATTGGTCTCACTTAGTTACATTTTCCTATGAGGTTTGATAAAGGTAAAACTACAAATGTGTGGTCGTATGACAAGTGCATGACCAAAGGACCTTCATTCCATGATCTGTATGATTCAATCTCATAAACCCTTTTGTTATATGCCCGCCTGCCTTTCTAATATTTCTGAATGATTCAACTTTTGGTTATTGGAGTTGTTTTTTTTATTGTGAGGTTGATTATAATCACCTTGATTCCAAGAAATATGGTGACCACAAACATGGCCTCGACCTCGTCCATAAAAATATCCACACCCATACCCATGTTTATTAGTTTGAATTGTGGCATTGACTTCAAGTAATGATATAGATCCATGGCGAGATTTGGATGATTTTAATAACAATTCATTATTCTACTTAGCTACAAGGAGACATGCAATTAACTCATAATATTTGGTAAAACGACGCTCTCTATATTAAGTCGCCGTGATAAGCACACATGAGGTGTGAAAGTGATATGTTTTTCAAGCATGTCCTCGTCCGAGACTTTTCTTCACATAATTTTAAGCAAGAGCTAATTTTGAACAAGGGCTGAAAGAGAAGTTATCGATCGTTTCTAATCAACAAAAATGAGATTCTCAATTTCTATCGCCGTAGCTAGGTTACCCGTAGTGATAAAGGGGTCTAAGGTCGAACATCGGATGGGCTTCTTCGTGAGAGAAGAAATGCAGCGGATTGAAAATGGTATTTTTCTCTTTGATTTTTAGGTTTTTGTTAAAAACGGTGGGTTGTTGGTTGCAAACTGAATATAACTTGAAATGTAAATTGGGAAAGAGATCTCCTTGAAGTCTCTGCCACCGTGCAGGATTCTAAGGCATTCAACATGTCCCTGGTCTTTTTTTCCTCGTGTCGGGATGATGACATATAGCCATTTCGAACCGATCTTCATTTGGCATTAAACCCAAACCCTAAAACTTTCCTCTTCTGGAAGCATGGCATTTAATGGGCATAAATGTCCTTGACAATCGTAATTAAGATCTCATAAAAACTACCCTACAAGAACTAATAGGAGACAACTAATTTGATAATTGTGGGGATCTAAGATAAGCATCCACCGTAATCCAAAAAGCTTGCCAAATACACGCCATGAGGGTGAATTAAAGATTTTAACCTAAGGTAAGATGCAGGAACGTAAACACCCATAAATGAGCGCAAAAAAAAAACAATAGAACATGCAGTTTACCTCACAACCTTCACCCAGTGGCCCTCCTCTTCAAGGATGAAGAGGTTTTAGCCAAGCATGCCTTGATTTTTCATCATCAGGGCGTGTTTGGATCGTGAGAAAATGAAAGAAAATGAAAGAAAATGGGAGAGAAGAAGAAAGGCGGGAAAACTGGAACCAAAAGTCTCCTCTCTGTACTGAAAGATTGATTGATTTGCTACAAACTTGACTGAAAGCTTAAAGAAGTTAGTAACAAAGAAATGGAAGCAACACAGAAGACATCACATCAAGGGTAAATGGAAAATATATGAAACGGGTCGCTTCGGGGTCGAAAATGGGAAGCGGTGAAGAAATTCACAAGATAAATTCATTACATGTAAATTTCGAAATCGTGCGTGAAATTGCTCAAGATCGCTTCTTCCCTACACTTGGTTTCTGCATTTCTATCTTTCCAATTTTGAAGTAGATCAATCCGAATCCTTTATGCATAGATTGATTCGACGAAATAGGTATCAAGTGATTGCTAAAACTACAAAAATAGTCACATCGCATCGCAATATAAAAGGACCTTACTACGCCAATCAGGGTTAATTTCCGAATGATACACACAAAAAACACTCAAAACCTATAATAAACAGAGTTCAAAATAGCACTATTTGGGTACTAATCACCAATCGACTTTAAAACTATATCATAATTGAACCAAATGATAACGGCCCTTTAAGATATTACTAATTATATCGTTTCTTTCAAACTTTTCTAGAGGATCAATGGATCCTTGACCATAAAATATTCACTTTTGAGGCCTTCATCAATCTGATGACGAATGAATATTAAAGCTTTAGGGCGATCCAACTGGGATGCAGTATTTCCTTCTTTTGATATAAGAATGATCACAGTATCCAAGTATTTGATTTAATATTTCCAAGATAAATAATTATTGTCCTAATATCAAAGGTAGCAATTGAAGCCGATGATATATTAATCATTTTCTAAAATAATTAAAAGTATATGAATAAAGTGAAAATATATAAGAAAATTATAATTTAATAACTTAAAATTTAATAATAATATATCTTAGCTCAAGTGGTAATGTTTTAAAATGAGAACTTGAGGGATATGGTTCAAATTTCCTCATTCTATCATATAGAGAAGAGTGCATATTTTCAGGTTATGAATCAATGATGGAAGAAATCTTTATCTACTTAGATTTTCAATACTTCGTTATGAATAACGCCCAAAGTAGAAGCTTTATTGCAAAATTTTCTTTAGAAAATAAAGAAAAGGGAAAAGAAAATACATATTCAAAATACCTACTGTTTTGTGACTTTGTCTCCCGATTCCTCACGATAACATATTATAAATAATGAATAAAGAAGAGAGAAATTGAAAGAACAAAGAGATAACTCAAGAGGTCTTTTTTCTCCTTCTTCATTAATATAGTAATAAGTACATCCATAATAATTCACCAATAAATATGTGGTCATTCACATTTTTTAATGAATTATTTATAACAGTAAAAAGTTTATTACTAAGAATAAGCTTAGTCCACCTGTGATATATGTATGCCTATAGAAAATTCCTATACCAAAATCATCAAGATCAATGGTACCCCTGACCCAATCATCTCCTCCCCGCCAAAAATAATAAATTATTATATCTAGAAAACAAATAACTAAGAAGCAAGGAACAAAATATCGAAAATATCGACCGAAATATCATCGATATTTCGGTTATCGGTAGAGTTTGATAGGATATCCTCCATCGATGATATTTCGGTTATCGGTGGAGTTCGATAGGATATCCTCCACCGATAGTCGGTTAGAAGAAATATAGGCCATTTTTCGATGATTTCGTCGATATTTCAGAATTTTGCCAATATTTCGACCATTTTCCTAATTTCGGCCACTTGTTTGAAGTCTACAGCTTTTCAATTCAAATTTGCAAAATTTGAAAATCATGTGTGTTTGGGGGTATTCGAACTCGCCCAAACCGAAATTATCCGCACACTTATGCCTAACACGAGCCGCGCCATTGCACTTATTATATATAGTGCAAATGCCATTTATATTCTCTTATTATTTGACTAATTTTACTATTTTACATTATTTTTACATTTTTGTTTTAACATTATCACTTAATTTTATTTTTTTTATTTATAAAATCCTTTCACCTTTTTAAAAAATTTAAATTTTAAAATCAATAAATTTTCAATATTTTTAAATCAAAAATTAATTTAATAAGGAAATTAAATAAAATAATATCTCATTTAAAATTTAATTTTATAATATATATAATATTTTGAATCTTCTCATTATCTACTTAATATTTGTAATAATAACGGAAACAAATAAATAATATCTTTTAACATTATAATAATATCTAATAATTTATTAAATAGAACGTATTTAATTTAATAGTTACTTGAATCCATTTGATTTTAATCTATCTGTATCAAGATAGCAAATCATTTCATTATCTATATAAATAATTTATAAATGTATAAATTAAAAATAAAACTATTAATTTTAAGAATAATATTTAATTACATATTTAATTTAGTAATTATAAAACATTATCCAATTAAATGATAATTTTAGTGGAAGTAATTTTAATTTTTTAAATTTTAATCTTACTTACAAATTTATTAATAATATTAAAATGGATATAAATGTTGTAATTTAATATATATAGATATATATATATATATATATATATATATATATATATATATATATATATATATATATATATATATATATATATATATATATATATATATATATATATAATTTTAATGGAAGCTGATATTTATAAAAATATTCATCGATATTTTACCGATATATCCGTGTTTACTGATATTTTAATCTTTGCTAAGAAGAAATCATCAAAGACCAACATTATTCAAATACATCTATTAGTTCCATATAATTCAACAATTATTACTATCCAGAAAAAAAAAAAGAATTCCACAAAAATAAACAACTAAAAATAAAAATAACATAACACATAATCGGGAGTAGAGAAACTTGAAAGTTTGGTTATGGTAGCGAATAGTAGTCTTTCTCATAAAGAACTTATCCACATGTAAAAAAAGATAAGAGCTTTTTTGAGTTTATATACTAAAATTGTGAGCGATAAAAAACCTAAGAAATTGAATCGATTAAAAAATAAGTTAATCGAATCGATCAAAAAATAAGTTAATCGAACCGAACGATTCGATTTTGGTTTTTGTTTTACACAAATCTCGATTTCGGTTTATAAAATACAAAAATAATGGTTTGGTTAACCAACCGAAAAATAAAAAATATATATATAAAATAGGTTTTCCTACTTGTATGAGTTGTGAATTTCCAACTTTTTATCCGTGACTTTATTTTTTTCATCCTAACCAAGCTTACCATTTTCTCTTCAAATCAAAGCATATAGGGTGTACTTTTTTGATTTCCTTTTTCTATTTAAGTCGTTAAAAACATGTGGCCGGGACAAAAATCGTAATTAAATTATTTAATTTTATATGTGGATGTATTATAAATGCACAAGTAAATGTAAGATTGCAAATGAATAGATTGTATTCATTTTTTCTTTGCATTTATTTTATTGTATTTATAATAATTATTATAATTTGAACTTAATATATAATTATGGAATTACAAATTTAATTTTAATTATATTAACCAAAACCACATATGGTTAATCAAACAAATGGTTAACCAAATATTTGGTTAACCATATTAATGGTTAGGTTTTTTGTTTATATAAATAACAAACCAAAAATCGACGATCGGTTTTTATTTTGTGTCATGGTTCGATTAACCGAACCATGCCTCCTAACTAAAACCCTTCTTTGGGCTCATATAAGGCTTGAGAAGATAGGAGACCTCATGCGCACAAGAAATGGGTCGAAAGTCTTATTTCCGTGCAAATCAACGGATTTCCCCCATGAACGTGATTATCACAAGTCACATTTGATTTTGCTCCAAATTATTTTGCTTGGCTACATTTAAAAACCTCTTGGATTGTTTAAAATCAAACGTTAAGGTCTTGAAATCTCAATAAATTCAAAACAGTTCCTTAACAACAGTTATTTGAATTCAATTCCTAACCGCCATTTTTATTTATTTATTTCTGTACAATCAATTTTATTTAATTTCAGTCTTAATTGCCAACAACCATTTTTCGAATTTCAAACCAGTTGTTACACCTGAGTTTCCTATCAAATAAGACCTTATTGATGTTGAAGATATAATCTCTCTCTTTTTTGCTCTCTCTATTGTTGTTGTTCCAAAGAACACTCTCCAAAGAATTGTTGAATCATGGAGAATAAAATTCCTAAGGATAGTGTTCTAAAATACGTCTCAATTAACTTATTTTATTTTCTGCAAAATGTGCCTTCAATATTAGGTTGATTCTTTGTCGAGGGAGATGAAATTTTTATTAAAAAAAAGAAAAAGAAAATGGTTGATGGTGTTATACCCTATTTCTTTAAAATGTAGGAATGAAAGAGTAAAGAAAAAAAAACAAAAACAAGATGGAAGATTGGACAGTGGAGAATATTGGGTGTTTTTATGGCATCTGACTTTGAAAAGTCAAAAGTGGTGGTAGTTAAAGTATTGAAATAAAAAATAAAAAAATAAAAAAGGGTAGGCTTTGTGACCACGATAGGTGTATGAAATTTGTGGAATAGAAAAAGACAAAAGAAGGTTCTTAGAATTACGTTAGAAAGTAAATATTGTGTTAGAATTTTGGCCCACGTACATTTTCCGAGTAGACAAACAACCCTAAGAGAATGATCCAAGAGGATGATGTATTGGATTAAGACTTTAAAGACGATTTTTTTTTTTAAGTGAATGACTTTTGTAGAATTTGATAGATTTTTTAAAACTTTCATATACTTTTATTTAAAAAATTTTTATAGACTTTAAAAGACTTTTAAGAGATATTGATATATTTTTAATACGAACAAACATCTATAATTATACATATATCGCAGATTTATTTGGCATATATCTAAATACTCCAGAATATCTGCAAGTGATATTTTCACAAAAATATCTAGAAGCAAAAATTAACAAAAATATTTTGAAAGTCATAAAATATTTTGTCAACTATAAAAAGCATATAAATAAAGAAATATAATAATTATCAAAACAATATTAATTACGATGACGGTAAATTACATTACAATAAATATTTAAAATCAAAATGCAAGACCGATGTAGCCTCCATTACATTATTCAATACGGATTACATCTGACAAGATTAACATTCATAACAAAGATCTTCAAAATATCGAGATAAACTGGTTAAAAACACCTGGAGAGTTAAACGGGAAATGGATGCGTATTTAATGTGCTCAGAAAGAATCAGATGATTTACTGCATTTATAAAATTTTTTGGAGTCAAAATAGTCATTAGATTGTCAAAAAACTATTGTAATTTAATTTTTAACTGGCTTAATTCCGATTAAGTCAAATAGCCTATATTTACTAATATTTATCGATATTTTACCGAGAGAGCCTCGATATTTACCGATATTTAATTGACATTTTTCAGAAATTCCAAAGACACGCACGCATTTAGATAAAGCTCGAATTTAGCTCCAAATATCGAATTCTCCGATATTTCGCGACATTTTAATCGATTTTCCAATCGATTTTTTTCCTTAACCGATTATCGGTTGCCAATATCTTTTCGATGCCGATCAATAACCGATTTTTCGGCGATATTTTGACCGAAAAAACCGATTTTTTTGTCCTTGCTTTTAATAACTTTAAATAAACTAGTAAAATTCTACATGTAATATAAAATTAATTATTTTATATAAGTCACATACATATTAAAAACTATACAGCCTAATATTATAGTTTAAAAAATTAAACTTTACCTTTTAAAAAAAATTGAACTTACCATAAAATATTTAAAATTTATCATTCTTAAAAATTTTTAATGTTACTAGTAAAATTGCATGTGTCATGCACATTCTATATAAAATTAATTATTTTATATAAGTTAGATACATATTAAAAACTATACCGATAATATTATAGTTTTAAAAAAATTAAAATTTGAAAAAATTAAAACATATAAATTTAAATTAATATTTGTAAAATAAAATAAAAGGTTTTTTTTTAAATGAAGGATACTTTTGGAAATAACATCATAATAAAATAAATATTATTATGTTAAATTAGTATTTTATAATTTAACTAGTATTCATATTAAACTTCTAACACGGTTAACAAATTATTTAATAAAAGAGAAAAAAGAAAGAAAATAATCGAAAACAAATATAAAAATCACCTGATCTATATCAACAAGCGGAAACTTAGAAGAGCTATAGCATAAAGCTGCATTTCTACTCTATCAATTTATGGAAGAGTTGTGAGATTAAAAATCATTACGTCAAAACCATCACACAAATAGAAATATTTATATTGAATTATCAAGAATCAAAATACTATATTTACGAAAACGGACTTGAATCCATAACAAAATATTGAAATATTTGAATCTGGGTTTAAGGCTTTATGATATTTCATATCTACACTAGCTTTCTGTCTAATATTTATCTCTGACAATGAGAATTAGAATGATTGAAAAACACATAGTATGATATAGGGACCATGACCCCTATTTATAAACAATCGTGGTCCGTTTATGAACAAATACATCTATTCAGAACAATCGTGTCTCATTTACGAACAAGAGCACTGCTCGTATTTCTATTTTAACCCATAAAAAAATAGAAATTACGCTTGTCTCTACATATTAATGCCCACACTTTATAATATATTAATTAAGACCTCAAAACTTAAATTAATCACTTTAATTAGCCTAACTTTATTTGATAACCTATAATTCACATTTATTTAATATATCATTTCATATATTTGATTTTACTCCAACAATCTCCCACTCGCTATACGTAACTTTATAAACGTGAATTATACTCTTTATTACTCATGAGTTTTCTTATTAAAACTTTATATTTTAACAATTCATCCATTAACCACACCAACATGTAAACTGTGCCGATCGTCGTTACATATTTTGTAACTAGACCCACTGATCACATATCAATGCAACTAATGACAAAGCATCAAGTAAGGGATGCAGAAGACGAAAATTTCATGCAATGTGATCTTAACATGCCTATTTCCAACCGGTCCTCCTTAAACCTTAGTGAGATCAAACCATACAAAATCAGAGTGAATGAAAATTGAATACTTTACTGCAATAAATAACCTTAAAATCCATAATATCCATAACAAATGTATCTATAAATAAAAGCATCTAAAATACCAACTCCCACTAAAATGACATATCCTGAAGAGAAACCACACCCATATGAGCAGTGTGCTCATGAAGGACCTTGGGTGGTAATCCTGTAATACCCCAAAATATGCCATAACAGTTTTATAACATGTTTATGGTATATTATTTGTGCATTTGGAAATTTTTCATAATTATTTTTTGCTAAGTGAGAAAATTTCAAAACCCGAAATTTATACAAGTTACAAGGGTAAATTTGTAACTTATCAAAATGGGATATAAAAGACATAATATAAGAAGATTGTGAGTTATTATATAAATGAGATAACTCTCGACAGAAATATGTGAGCGTTTGAGGACAAAGGCAATAAAAGAAGAATTAAAGGTCAAAGGGGTGAGACCCAAATTGGTTCTCATTTTTGGAGCTCATACTGATAAGTAGAGAGAAGGAAGAAGAAGCAGTTAAGAAGAAGAAGGAGAAGAAAGCCAAAGAAATGTAAGGAATTTGTTAAGTTTTGTATGGAACTTGTATGGAAACTATGATTTTGGTATAGATTATTGGACTTTTGGACTTTTGTATGGAATTGTTTGATGAAGAAGAAACCATAAACTCTTTTTCTTTTTTTTCTTTTTTTAATGAATTTGGGTCTAAAAGAACCCTACTTGGTATATTGGTTGTGTTTGACTTGGGTTGGTTGATTGTAATCCTTAATTGAGGAATATTTGTATTAAGGAAATATTGAGTTTAGTAGAGACACAAAATTTCTCCAACTTTGGATGGTCATAATTTCTTCGTCCAAACTCCGCTACTTCGATGTTCTTGAACTCTATGGAAAGCCCTTGAGTCTAGAATCTATCCATGTATAGTTTGGGATGAAATTGGAACTCATATTAGTTCCATAAATTATGAAAAATAGTAGGCCCTATTGGTTCTGCTAGTAGTCACTGTTCATGGGAAGCCTCCAACTTCGGATAGTCATAATTTCTTCATCTAAACTCCGTTTCAGATGTTCTTGGACTCTATGGAAATCCCTTTGAGTCTAGAATCCATCCATATATAGCTTGATAATATTGGAACTCATATTAGGTCTAGAAATCACGAAAACAATAGGCCCTACTGGTTTTGCTCGTAGTCACCGTTTCATGGAAGCTCCAACTTCTGATGGTCATAATTTCTTCGTCCGGTCTCTCGTTTTGATGTTCTTAGACTCTATGGAAAGCCCTTGAGCCTAGAATTCATCCATATATAGCTTGATGAAATTGGAACTCATATTAGGTCTAGAAATCAGAAAAATAGTAGGCCCTTCTGGTTCTGCTCGTAGTCATTGTTCATAGGAAGCCTTCAACTTCGGACGGTCATAATTTCTTCGTCCGAACTCAGTTTCGGATGTTCTTGGACTCTATGGAAAGCCCTTTGAGTCTAGAATCCATCCATATATAGCTTAATGAAATTGAAATGATAGTAAATATCTCATAAGCATACATGGTAACCATAGTTATTCATGGCTATAATGAGATATGAAAATGCAAAGATACTTAATAAATGATCAGAATATCATACATCACCTGGATGATAATAATTATTTGGGAATATGAGATATGTAATGAACATAAAATACACATAGATTGTCTACTTAGAACCTGGTAGAGGGATAGATGGGCATGCTTATTAGGGAAAAACAAGTCTACAACATACCGACCAATCGCCCTGCTTTCGTCATTACAAGCCGCCAGTTCTTACATATGCATTACTGTTTCATACAATGATAACAGCGCCTGCGGGCCCTTATAGATGGTTATTATCTCACACAATGATAACAACATCTCGGGCTCTAGACCATCGTTAACAACAAGGAGTACGCCTGCCCTTATAATTTCTTTATCCACTTCTAAGGTTTATGCATACGAAACATAAAACAAACGACTAATATGACATACAAAATGTATACGAATCGCTGATAAGAATGTGAATACGATATGATAAGTAAATATGAGATATGAATAAACATGTTTAAATGTTATGATATGTTTGATATATATGCATGTGTATAGAAGTGTGATGATCCGTGTTAGTGGTTGTCCATGAGTTTATTCCCACCAAGCGTACAGCTTAGTACGGGTTTTCATCCGTGTACGAAAGGTGAGGCAAGAAGGCCTGACAACCTCATTAGTCTCCGTCAACACATACTGGGGATGCCCACCAAGACTTTTCGCTCATTTTGTATATGTAATATTCTTTTTGTCGCTTGTAAACAAATATAAAGTTTTGTAATATGGAGCTTGTATATTTTGTAATCCGTCATATAGAATATAGTACAAGTTAAATGTTTAACATTATACGAACGAATAACCTTAAAGTTTATAAGTTTATAAGAAACGTGAAAATGACACCTCGTCGACAATCGTGTGCCGAGTCAGGCGCACAAGTTACTTATAAGAGCCTAGGCTTAGGAGAGTTTTTTGACAAGTTTTAAACCTTCTACATAGACTATAAGATAAACATGCATATGTTAAGTAATGTATTGACCTCAGATGTGGATGTCCTTGTGTTTTGTATAGATGGATCGTCCTGAAGAAGCTGCTAAGAGTGTTAACCCAAGGGAACAAGAGTTATCAGCTTTTGAGCCTTCAGAAAGTAATGTACCTAATGAGTCCACATAAGCCTTGCTGAGAATATCGCAGGACATGGCTCGGGTATTGGATAGATTAACCGCTCCTAAAGCTCCAATAGACATAGTAAGAATACATGGAGTAGAGGAATTCCATGGGTCGAGCATGGAAGAGTCAGCGAAAGCCGAATTCTAGTTAGAAAAGATAGAAAGGGTATTGGAAGAGGTTAGATGCCCTCCCGATCAGAGAGCATCATGTGCAGTCTTACTATTGTAGGGTGAGGCATATGATTGGTGGAAATTGGTGCTCAAAAGTCCAGGGATTCCAAATCCCATGACATGGAATTCTTTGTCTAAGAGTTTAGGGCAAAGTATGTTACATACATGTATAGGGAGTCCAAGTGGAAACAGTTCCTGAATATGAAGCAAAGGGACTTATCTGTGGCTAAGTATGAGCAAGAGTTCAGCCATCTCAGCAAATATGCACCGAAAGCGGTCCTCACCGAGGCATTTTGGTGTAGGCAATTTGAAGATGGACTACATGATTCCATCGAGAGGTACTTAGCACCTGTGACTTCTCTCCAACAGGTGAACGTTTATCAGTTGGTCCAAGCTGCAATGAAAGTGGAGAGACTAGGAAACCAAGAAGAAGAAAAGTCTCAAAAGAAGAAGTTTCAAAAGAGCCTCCTCCTCTTCTAGTAAAAGAGCTTAGAGAGATGTTCAGCTGGGTCAGCATGTGGTTCGACTACAAAGAGGTAGAAGATGACTCGGAGGTACATCAAGATCTAAAGGAGTAGAGGTGCCTGGCTGACAGTGAAAATCCTGCAGTGCACTCATTGCCATAGATGACATTCGGGTGTTTGCAGGCTATTGACATGAGGGTGTTTCCGGTGTGAGAGCCTTGAGCATTTGATAGCACAGTGTCCCCAAGAGTCAGGGGATAATAGAAGTCAACAAGGAAGTGGCAGAGGAAGATCAACGACACCACTTTCGACTCGCGATCGAGGTAGGGGTCGTAGTGTCCCATCTCAGCATAGAGGATGAGGAGGCATAGTTTCAAAGACAATGGATCGTCCTATGCCTACAGCACCAGCACGAGCATATGCTATGAAGGCTCGTGAGGATTAGGGATGCTCCTCAGGTTATAGCTGGTATATTTTCTTTATATGATATTGAGAAGCATGCATTGATTGATCCTAGATCTACTCATTCATATGTGTGCATGGAGCATGTATTTGACAAAGTACCAGCGATGGAGAAATTAGCATATGACATGCATGCGACTAGTCCGTTGGGGCACAGCGTTAGTGTGAATAGCGTATATATAAATTGCCCCATTGTTATACAAGCAAGAGAGTTTCTCGCTAATTTGATAACCTTACCATTCCGAGAGTTTGACTTGATTCTAGGAATGGATTGGTTGACTAAACACCGAGCCATCGTTGATTGTGGACAAAAGACGCAGTGCTGAGATGCTCGATCGGGCCTCGAGGTGATAATATATGGCATTAGATCCAGCCAGAATGTCCAATGTGATCTGCTCATGTGTGAGGAGATTTATAAGAAAATATATGAGGCATTCTTAGCCTTGATACTGGACCAAGAGATGTCAAGTTGATGGAAAAGATTCAGCAGTGGGAATTTCCATATGTATCTCTAAAGAGTTACTGTGCATTCTCCTTGAGAGGGAGTGCGGACTTATCCATGGAAATTGTGCCAAGAACAACCCTTATGTCTAGGCACCCATGATGGCTCTAGCGTAGTCAAGGAGTTAAAGGTTCAGCTACAAGAGCTTTTAGATGAAGGGTTTGTACGACCCAAGAGCCGCTCTTGGATGCACCTGTTTTATTTAGAAAAAAAGAAAGATGGCACTCTACCTGGGATGTGCATTGATTATCGTATATCAATAAGGTGATAGTGAAAACAAGTACCCATTGCCAAGAATCGAAGATCTTTTTATCGGGCCGAAAGTGAGCCAAGTGTCTTTTCGAAGATCAACTTGCGATCTGGATATTGTCAGTTGAGAGTAAAGGAAGTAGATGTGTAGAAGACCGCATTTAGAACCCGATATGGCCATTATGAGTTTTTGGTAATGCCATTTGGGTTGACTAATGCACCGGCAACATTCATGGATTTAATGAATAGGGTATTCTGACCCTATGTGGATCAATTTGTAGTGGTCTTTATTCATGACATCCTGGTGTATTATAAGGATGCACAAGAACATGAACAACATCTGAAAATAGTCCTGCAGACGCTAAGAGAAAAGAAGTTATATGCTAAGCTCAGCAAATGTGATTTTTGGCTAAAGAAAGTTTCCTTCTTAAGCCATATTGTGTCAGCGGAGGGTATCAAAGTTGACCCTACAAAGATTGAGGCCGTTGTGAATTGGAAACCACCTTGAAATGTAACTGAGGTGAGAAGTTTCTTGGGCCTAGTAGGTTATTATAGAAGATTTGTGAGAGGCTTTTTTGTCATAACTTCTCTGCTCACCAAGTTACTCAGGAAAGGAATAAAGTTTGAGGATGCATTAAATGTCGAATAGCTTTGAATAGTTGAAAGGGATGCTGTTAAAGCACTAGTATTGACGCAACCTACTTTGGGAAAAGAGTATACCTTGTATAGTGATGCTTCAGGCATTGGTTTGGGATGCGTATTGATGCAAGATGGGAATGTGGTGGCTTATGCTTCCAGGCAGTTGAAACTGCATTAACAAAACTATCCAACTCATGATTTGGAGTTAGCAGCTGTAGTATTCGCTTTGAAAATTTGGCGACACTATTTATATGGAGAAAATTGTAGAATTTTTACTGATCATAAGAGTTTGAAATATTTGCTAACTCAGAAGGACTTGAACTTGAGGCAACGTCGGTGGTTGGAATTGTTTAAAGACTATGATTGTATAATTGATTACCACCCCGAAAAAGCAAATGTAGTGGCGGATGCCTTGAGTAGGAAATGATTTGCCAGTTCGAAAGATCATGACCGAGATTTGATTCGATGAAGCCTTGTTGGCTCAATTGAGAGTTATAACGATTTAAAGCAAATGATAGTAGATGTCGTAAAGATGATGCTAAGTTATAAGAGATAGTGCAAGACCAAGATCGAGACAAGACTGATTATGCCATAGATGAAAGTGGAGGTTTGTTGTACAAGAGCAAATTATGTGTACCAAATGTTATGGATTTGAGAAAGAAGATACTATATGAAAGCCACAATATTGTTTTCACCATGCACCCTGGAGGTAATAAGATGTACCAGGATATGAAACAGTACCATCGTGGCGAGGATGAAAATGACATTTCAGTATCGTGCTTAAGTGTTCGACGAGTCGCTAGCAAAGGCCGAACAATTGGGCACCATCCGGTTTATCAACTCCTTCCACCCCGAATGGAAGTGGGATAACATTACTATGGATTTCGTATTCGGTTTTCCCCTTACCCAAAGGAAACATGATGCCGTTTGGATAATTGTGGACAGATAGACCAAGTCTGCTCACTTCCTACCGGTCCGACTTGACTACTCCATGGATCGTCTAGCGGAGCTTTATATGAGTGAAATTGTCACCAGGCGCGGGATTCCCTTATTTGATAGTGTCCTAATCGCGGATCCACTCTGCTTACGCCAAGGCGTTCCGAAGGAATTATAGCCGCCTTGGTACGAGATTGAATTTTAGCACCGCTTTCCATCCACAAACAGATGGACAATTTGAAAGAGTGATTCAGGTGTTAGAAGATATGCTTCAGGGCTGTGTATTAGTTTTTTCGGGAAGTTGGGATAGGTATATTTCATTGATGGAATTTGCCTATAATAATAGTTTTCAAATAAGAATCGTATGGCACCATACGAGGCCAGAGTGGCTGAAAATGTAGAACTCAGGTATTGGACTCGAGTTAAATCAAGATAAAGTTATTGGTCCGTACATAAGTGAAAGATACGAAAAAGCAAAGTGCAAAGTTATTCGGAAAAAGGTTAGTTACGGCTAGTGATCGACAAAATCTTATACGATTTCAGAAGAGGAGAGACATTGCATATGAAATGGGAGAAAAGGTCTTCTTGAAAGTATCGTCGTAGAGGAAAATTTTACGGTTTGGTAAAAATGGAAAATTGAGTCCGAGGTTCATAGAGCCATATGAGGTTTTGGAACGAATTGGCTCTGTGGCTTATTGTTTGGCGCTCCCTCTAGAATTGGCCAAATTACACAATGTGTTTCATGTGTCGATGCCTTGGAGATACCGCTCTAATGAGTCACACATACTACCAGTGCAGGATGTGCAAGTACAAGCAAATTTGTCACATGATAAAGAGCCGAAAGCTATTCTGGCTCGAGAGGTGAAAAGGTTGCGAAATAAGCAAGTACCGTTAGTGAAAGTGCTCTGGCAACACCATGGCAGGGAAGAAGCTACTTGGGAGCCAAAAGCAACTATGAAAGCGCAGTATCCGCAACTCTTCACTATAGGTAAAAATTTCGAGGATCTAAATTTCTTGCTGGGGAGAGTCAGGACACCCAAAATATGCACTACCGCTTTATAACATAAGCTTGGTGGTATATTATTAGTGCATTTGAAATTTTTCGTAATTATTCTTTTGCTAAGTGAGAAAATTTCAAAGCCCGGAATTTGTACAAGATACAAGGGTAAATTTGTAACTTGTCAAAGTGGGACACAAAAGACATAATATAAGAAGATGGTGGGTTATTATATAAATGACATAACTTGATTTGCAAATATAGGAGAGTTTGAGGACAAAGTGCAATAAAAGGAGAATTAAAGGTCAAAAGGGGGTGAGACCAAATTGGTATCTCATTTTTGGAGAGCTCATACGGGTAGAAGTAGAGAGAGAAGGGGAAGAATAAGAAGGAGAAGAAAGCCAAAGAAAGGTATGGAATTTGTTAAGTTTTGTATGGAAACTACGATTTTGGTATGGATTATTGGACTTTTGGACTTTTGTATGGAATTGTTTGATGAGGAAGAAACCATAAACCCATTTTTTTTATGAATTTGGGTCTAAAAGAACCCTACTTGGTATATTGGTTGTGTATGGACTTGGGTTAGTTGATTGTAATCCTCAATTGAGGAATATTTCAGACATGAAATATTAGGGGTTTTTTAGGAGATGTCATTAAAATTTCTCCCAACTTTGATGGTCATAATTTCTTCGTCCAACCCGCTTCTGGATGTTCTGACTCTATGGAAATCCCTTTGAGTCTAGAATCCATCCATATATCTGATGAAATTGAACTCATATTAGTTCCTTAAATCACGAAAACAAGAGTCTCCCCGGGGCTGCTCGCTGTAGTCACTATTCATGGGAAGCCTTCAACTTTGGATGGTCATAATTTCTTCGTTCGAACTCTGTTTTAGATGTTCTGACTCTATGGAAAGCCCTTTGAGTCTAGAATCCATCCATATATAGCTTGATGAAATTGGAACTCATATTAGTTCCAGAAATCACGAAAAATAATAGGCCCTGCTGGTTCTGCTCATAGTCACTATTCATGGGAAGCCTCCAACTTCGGATGGTCATAATATTTTCATCCGAACTTCGTTTTGAATGTTCTTGGACTCTATGGAAAGCCCTTTGAGTCTAGAATCCATACATATATAGCTTGATAATATTGGAACTCATATTAGGTCCAGAAATCATGAAAACAGTAGGCCTTGCTGGTTTTGCTAGTAGTCACTGTTCATGGAAAGCCTCCAACTTCAGATGGTCATAATTTCTTCGTCCGAACTCCGTTTCAGATGTTCTTAGACTCCATGGAAAGCCCTTTGAATCTATAATCCATCCATATATAGCTTGATGAAATTGGAACTCATATTAGGTCTAGAAATCATGAAAAACAGTAGGCCCTACTGGTTTTGCTCGTAGTCACTGTTCATAGAAAGCCTTCAACTTCGGACGGTCATAATTTCTTCGTCCGAACTCCTCGCTTTCGATGTTCTGGATCCTATGGAAAGCTCTTTGAGTCTGTGAATCCATCCACACATATATCTTGGATGAAATTGATGATAATAAATAGCTCATAAGCATACATAGTAACCATAGTTATTCATGCATATAATGAGATATGAAAATGCAAAGATACTTAATAAATGATTGTAATATCGCATATGATCACCGGATGACAATAATTATTCGGGAATATGAGATATGTAATGAACATAAACTACACATGGATTGTCTACTTAGAACCTGATAAAGGGATAGATTGACATGCCTATTAGGGAAAAACAAGTCTCAGAGCATACCGATCACGACCCGCTGGGGTCATTACAAACTTCGAGCTCCTTTATAGATGGTCATTGTCTCGCATAATGATATTAGCACTCTTTGGGTCTCTTATAGATGGTTTGTCCTTGTCTCACACAATGATAACAACGCCTTCGGCCCTTATAGACCATTGTTTCGTACAATGAGTACAGTGCCTTCGGGCCCATGTAGTTTCCTTTATCCACTTCTAAGGTTTATGCAGACATGAAACATAAAACAAATGACTTGAATATGACATACGAAATGTATATGAATGTTGATAAGAAATGTAACATGATATGATAAGTAAATATGAGATATGAATAAACATGTTTAAATGTTATGATATGTTAGATGTATATGCATGTATATATAGAAGTGTGATGATCCGTATTAAGGGTCGCCCATGAGTTTGATTCTCACCAAGCGCAAAGCTTAGCATGCTGGGTTTTCATTCGTAGGTACGAAAGCGCAGGAAAGAAGTGCCTGACAACCTCATCGCTCCAAAGCCAACACATAGTTGGGATGCCCACCCGAAGACTTTTTGGTCTATTTTGTATGTAATATTCTTTTTGTTGCTCGTAAACAAATGTAAAGTTTTCAGATAAGTCAAACACTCCCATTCGTGGATCTTGAATATATATTTGAAATTCCGCCGCTACAGAATATATCTCAAGATACATGCTTATTAGTGTATGAATGAACAAAGTTATAAGGCATGTAATGAACAATGACACCCTCGCCTTGTCGCACGTGGTTGGCGGGTCGAGGGTGTCACAAATCCCTTATTCAAAGGGATCTCAAGCCATGCAGTTTGTCCTAATGTGCCTCTTATAGATATAAGTCCACTTCAAATTTTCTTTCGACAACTAGGAATTTGATGTCTATAAATTTTGACTTCATCGAACTCCCGTTGTTTGCTGAATATAAGACGCTTAATTTATTGTCACAAAATAGCTTAAGTGGTCTTTCAATGCCATCCAAAATACGCAGCCACGTGACAAAATTTTGCAACAATATTCCATGATTGGATGCCTCATAACAAGCTACAAACTTAATTGCCATGGTGGAAGAAGCTACAATAGACCGTTTACCACTCTTCCAAGATATAGCACCTCCAGCAAGTAAGTAGATATAGCTTGAAGTAGATTTATGCTATTCTGTATCCAAGAAAATCTATCGTAATATCCAATGATCTCTAACTGATCCGACTTTCGAAGTAAGTGAGCACGAAATTGCTCGTAAGTACCCTTACATGACTGCTGTCGCTATCCAATGATCCTTTCCAAGATTGCTTAAGTATCTGCCCAACATGTCAACAATGTACGCAATATCCGGACGCGTACGTACTTGAGCATACATCAGACTTCCTATTGCTAACGCATAAGGAATTTGTTGCATCTCCTGAATCTCAAAATTATTCTTGGGGCATTGACTGAGACTAAATTTGTCTCCTACCATAGGTGTCTCCGGTTGGTAATCATGCATGCCAAACCTTTTAAGAATTTTCTCAATATAGCTCTTTTGTGATAAACCAAGTATACCCCGACAGCAATCCCGGTGTATCTGGATACCTAACACAAAAGAAGCATCACCAAGATCTTTCATCTCAAATTTCTTTGATATAAATCTCTTTCATGCAACATGCCTATATCAAGCAGGCAAGCATGTCATCACTATAAAAACCAAGTAAATATGCTTACTCCCACTGAACTTATGGTATATACAATCATCAACCATATTCATCTCAAAACCAAATGAAATGATAACTTGATGAAACTTGTAATACCATTGACGAAGCTTCGTTTAAGCCCATGTGATGGATTTCTTTAACTCAGAACCATCTTCTTTGTATCTCCCGACACAAAATTTTCCTCGTTGCACCATATAGATTGTTTCATCAATGTCACCATTGAGAAATGCGCCACATCCATCTCGACGGCTCAAGGTCAAAGTGCACCACAAGTGCTATTATTGTCTGGCAAAGAGTCTTTCGATGAAACCGGAGAGAGCCCTTTTATAATCGATGCCTTCTTTTTGTGTAGGTATAACCTTAGCTTATTAAGACGAGCTTTGTATCTCTCCACATCACCTTCGAATCCTCTTGGTTTTAAATATCAATTTGAAACCAATGGGTTTCACACCTTCAGGCAATGGGACAAGATCCCAAACGTCATTGTTCTTCATGGACTTTATCTCCTCATTCATGACATCAATCCACTCTTGAGATTTAGAACTTTCCAAGGCTTGGCGAAAGTTGATTGGATCATCTTCCACCGCACCAATGTCAAACTCATGTTCTTGAAGAAATACAATGTAATCATTTGCACCTACTTCTCCTTTCTAGTGGATCTCCTTAATGGCGAGGTTCTGGGGCTGAGGTAGAGTTTGTTCTTCCGAATGGAGGTTCTCGATATTGTTTTGATTTGATCTCGCTTCTTGAACAATGCCCAGTATAGGAGCCTCGATCAATGTCAATACAGATGTGGACTATCACTAAAATTCCTTTAGTAAAATCCATATCCTTTATCTCCCCATCAAACTCAACATCCTCAGCACCCGAGCATTTCCCGCCTCAAAATTGATTTAGTAGCAGACTACAGAATTTGTAACCCCGGACTTTCAAAGATCTCAATAAAATAGAAACTAATCGTTTTAACCACGATTTTCATGCGGCTCGTAAGGCCTTACTTCGGGCCTAGACATCCCTAAATGTGGGGTGCTTCAAACCAGTTTCTTGTCACCCAAAGTTCATAAGGGGTTTCAGCAAAGCATTTAGTTGGTACTTTGTTAAGGATATACACCGCAGTCTTTAATGCTTCACCTGCAGTGATTGCGTGGGCAAGTTAGGAATGACTAATCATATTTACCATGTCTTTGAGTGTTCGCTTTCTCCTTCAAAGAACATCATTCATGCTTCGAGAACCCGCATGGTGTACGTGGAACGATACCGCACTAGACTAGCAATGGTCCCTGACATTGTTCACCGAACTGGCCATACTTACCATAGTATTCACCACCACGGTTAGATCTGATGTTTTTAATCCTTTTGTTGAGTTGATTTTCAACTTCAACTTTGAACAATTTGAACACTTCCAGTGATTGAGACTTTTCATGAATGAGATAAAGGTTGCCATAACATGAAAAATAGTCAATAAACGTGATAAAATATTGTTGGCAATTCCATGAAACCGTAGGAAATGACCCACAAATATCTGTATGTATCAGTTCTAAGACATCTATAGCCCTATTGGCACCAAATCTCCTTGTGTTTTTTTGTTTTTCCTTTATGCAATTTGTGCAAATTTCAAAATCTGCAAAATCAAGGGAATTTAGAATCCCATCTGACACAAGCCTTTCTACCTCCTTCGAGATGTTACCCCACCCTTATACCATAATGATGAGGAATTCTCATAGGTTAATTTTCTTTAACACTGAGTACTTAATTGCAAGGTTTCATGATATGAAGCAACTGTGACGTTTGATATAAAGCCAAGTATCTACATAAGATAAAAGAACTGCACCAACCAAATTTGAATTCGAAAAAAGACTAAATTTATTATTTCCAAAAGAACAAAAATAACAAAATTTGTCCAGTAAAAATAGAAACCAAATTTCCGTCAAGATCACAAACAAATGTCTGATTCAACCAAATAGTACTAGACTTTAATAATAACCTAAATATCCCAATTGCCTCAACTTTGACCTTCTGCCATCGCCTACAAAGATGTATCTTTCACTAATCATTTGGCTTTTGGCAACTCAGGCAACCCAGCATGGACACACTGATGTGAGTGGTTGCACCAAAATCTATCCACCAAGTGTGTTTAGGTACCGAAGTCAATTAACCTCATAACAAACTAGATTAAGAAGTGTACCTTTCTTTGCACGCCAAGCATGATGGGCTATACATCGCTTCTCTTATGTTCAGAGCTCTCGATTATGCTCAAAAAGTGCTATTTGAACCCTGTTTATTTAAGGTTTTGAGTACTTTTTGTGTACTAATCAGCATAATTAACCCAATAGGCACATTAAGGTCCCGGCTATTCTACTAA